>JAKWJD010001755.1:11493892-11893892 GCA_027705065.1 Solanum peruvianum
AATAAGTTGATTAGCCTAAAATTAAAATTTGTAACATTAACTTCTAATATACTTGAAATTTTAATGTCTAATTGCCCATTGCTTGAGGATTTGGTTCTAAAAGACATAGACAATTCCTACCTCCTGAGTATTGATTCTTCTAAGCTAAGGTCATTTGTCTTTTGTGGCGATATACAATTGATATATCTAGAAAATGAAGCTCTTCTTTCCAATGTTCTGTATGAGCCTGCAGAATTAGTTCTAGAGGAAAAATGATTTTGATAATATTTTTTCGTTTATTCATGCTCTTGAGTATTTCAGATGGTATCATTTTGAGGTAATGTTGTTGCATTTCACTTGTATTTTCATCATGGAAATGATAGAGAGAGAAATAAATATAAGTGACAACATGAATTTCAATTTATTCAAAAATACAAGTGAAATGCAGCAACATTGCCTCAAAATGATACCATCTGAAATACTCAAGAGCATGAATAAAGGAAAAAAATATTATCGAAATCATTTTTCCTCTAGAATTAATTCTGCAGGCTCATACAGAACATTGGAAAGAAGACGTACATTTTCTAGAAATATCAATTGTATACCGCCACAAAAGACAAATGACCTTAGCTTAGGAGAATCAATACTCAGGGGGTACGAATTGTCTATGTCTTTTAGGACAAAATCCTCAAGCAATGGGCAATTAGAGATCAGAATTTCAAACGTATTAGAAGATAATGTTACAAATTTTAATTTTAGTCTAATCAACTAATTAAATCCCTGAAGAAGCATAGAAGGTGTTTTTCACATTACATGAGATACAAATGTCTTAATGCTGAACAATAAAAAAGAAGTAAGGGATCTTGTATGGTCGATAGGTAAATGGAAGTTTAAGGACGAAATGTTGAATGAAATTTTTGGTGAGCAAATGTATCAAACGATCAATATTAGGACATACTTTTAGACTAGTAATATCAAGGATAACATTGAATGTAGTTCCTATATGAAAACTGAAGAAAAATTGAGAATGAGAATTATAAATCTAATGGTAGGGGTTATCAAGTACTCTGGTGTTTCCTACCTTTGGAATTTTACGGCAAGTATATGGTCAATCCATAAAAAGTGTACTAGTTCTTACAACATCTCGAAAAGACAACCTATTTAGAATGTCATAGATTAAATAAATGGTAAGGTTTCTTAGTCGATCTGGAGAAGGTAAATGTTTTCTTTGTTCATTTGTATGCATGATAATATGTTGAAATTAAACACAATACTATTGGTAAGGTCAGAGTATACGCTACATGAACAACAAACAAACATATCACTACTATAAAAATAAAAGAAAAGGTGTATAATTTGTAGATGACATTTGCAGTGATTTCATTAATTTGCAACTCTTGATGTAAAATTGACTTGCTTAGGTTAAATTAAACACATATAAAGTATTTTTGTATAGAATTTAAAGAGAACATAGAAGTTTAAATTAGTGATGTTATACTTATTGTACTAGAAATTTATAGTACTAAGTTCTTACATCAAAACACTTTATGAATAACATGTGCTTATCGCAATATTATAAATCAATAGATAACACTTAAAACTTCCTTCAACACCAAAGAAGTCGTTTGGAAGTATATATAAAAATAGTATTTATGTTAAATTTTAGTACAATTGATTGACTGTAAATTTAACTCTGGTACAACTAATAGTACTATTTCAATTAACCTTTTTGGGATATATGACCCCAAAATTTATGCTACAAGATGAATGATTATGTATCCTTCGTGAAAGGGTATTATTCCCCAGGAATTTGTTGATGAGATTCCTGTAAACCTCTCAGATATCACATTTAATCACCTGAGGATAGTTAAGTTTTATGATGTACTATTTGTAATCCCTTAGAAAACTAGAAAGTTCTACTACCCATAAAAAGTAAGTTTCCATTCAATACTTCAAGTTAGCCTAAGAGAATTTAACACATAACAGAACTTCGATATTAACATCAACTCATGAATCCCATATTGGGTGATGCTTCTTCCTAAGGAACGAATATGTCCAACATACTTATCGTTCTAACTTGGACTAATCCCTTAACAAGCAAGAACTCTCTACTAACCTGATAGAAAATAAGTTCCACTCAAATTTTCAATCTCACCTAAGGTAATTCAACACATAACATAAATTCAAAATACATATCAACTCATGAATGCAAAATTAAGTGATGCTTTTCGAGTTTATTCCTTATACTTGAGGAAGGATCATGTCCAACATATATACATCTTGGTCTATCTTGGACTAATTCCTTATGAAACAAGAGATTTCTACTAGCCAGACACAAAGTAAGTTTTCAGAGGTCTAGAAAGGACGCATGTAGAAAACATTTTACTCCAAACTTTTTTTCCGGGGTTTGAGAGTTGATTTTCGATAGACCTTCGATAGAAAAGAAATGTCATTGCGTTAAAACCATCTAAAAACACCAAAAAAAAAAAAGGAAATTAGGGTTTTTTTTTACATTCAATAATCCCAAGAAAACCAACATCTACCCCAAAAAAAGTACAAAGAGAAAGATAGGGCTTCTATTTCACAAAATTCACAACACCTAAATGATAAAGATTTGATTTTTTAAACAGATCAAGGAATGAAATTGTAAGCTTATCAAGATCTAAAATTATTACTGATACTGTAAACATCCAAAAAAACTTTAGACTAGTATCAAATACCCTTTTGAGAACACGTTATCCTTCAGCTGCTGAACACAAATTTGTATGATTTTGAAGTCTTCAAATTCATCACCCCAGAGTGAAAGAGGGAACTGAAGAAGGGAGAGGTTTTCTCTTCTTAAATTAAATTTAAAGAGGGAACTGAAGAAGGGGGAGAGGTTTTCTTCCTAAATTAAATTTTACAGAAATGTTATATGGAGTGGGGTGAGTAGGGGAAATTAGTATTGGAGGTTTCTTAGTTGTATTGTTGTGTCCGTATCAATTTATGTGACACGATTTAATTCGAGATAAAAAAACATAAAAAGAAATTGAAATATGAAATGTATTAGAATTTTAGAGCTTAATGTGATTAAATATTGTTAAAACAATTAATAGAGTTAAAATATGTCATTTTTATTTTAATTCAGTTATTTATTTTTCTCATTATAAAAAATCATAAATAAAAATGATAAATTTCATTAATTTGCACTTTCAGAATTTTTTTTTAAGGTTTACAAACATGATTAATTTACAAAAATAAAAAAGGAATAATCTTAATGATCAATGAGATCAAAATGATTGGAAGAATTATCTATAATAGAGTGAACAATAAGTATAGGTCTATAAAAAGACATTCTTTTTTAAATAACCTAAAAAAGTAAAAATTACATAACTTAAGAGAAAAAATGTGATTATTTAATTAGAGAAATTGGCACATATATTTAGTTACTAATGATTTACTTTGACTTGTTTATTTTGTCCACTCAATTATTTTTTGCATGTGACAGTTAATACCTGAAAATTGTTAAATTTGATTATATAGGTCATGTAACATTTAGTAATAGAATAATCTACGAAATAAGGAATAATTGTTTTTGGAAATAAAAAGAGAAATGTGGAAAATTTCCAAATTTTAAAAGTGAGTTTTTGGCCTTTTTTTAGACGGCCATAACTTTCATCTTACGAGAAACTGATGTGAGTTATTTATACGGTTGGAAATCCCATGCTAAGATCTTTCTAACGCTGCAGAGTTTGAGAAATTTTTATATTGTACAAATGAGATATGCCTTATGGATGTTAGCTTGTTGGATTGAAGAGAATCCAATCAGAATTTTAGTAAGGGTAAAGTAGTATTTTCAGCCTACAATTTCCTAATTTTTTAAGGGTTTATGAAGGGAAAATTTAAGCGTTAAGTAAGTTTTTAGAATATTGAATAGGCTTGGGCTTGGAAAAAGAGAAGAGAAGAGGAGAAAGAAGAAAGAGAAGAAAGAACGCCAAGAATCATTGCGGATTTTGTCAGAGGTGATCCCTTTAAGGTATGTCAGACCATTTTATGTAGGGTCCTTTCACCCACACCCCAATTTGATTCAATTGAACAAGTTAGAGTTTATTGAATGATGAACATGGAACTTCTTAACAAAAAAATATGAATTTCTTGTTGGTTGAATTGTAATTTATCTCTAGTACATTGTTTTTGGGTCTAATATAATGGTTAATGAGGTATTTAGTGATCCTCAGTGTTTTTGGTGGGATCCGTTGTTGTTTTGGAGGTTTAGAGATGAAACATGGAGAAGAAAAGTCGGAGGTTCCCTCTAACAACCCCTTGAGAGCGCGCTTATCAGAGACCCTCAGGGAAAGCTCTGTACGAAAGGTCCTGGTGTGCCGCACGAGCTAGAGCACCTCTTACTAGAGTCTGGAGGAAAGGCTCTGGCGCTCCGCGCCTCTTAGAGCGCCAAGGTCACTTAGAGACCTCGTTCTTTCCCTATCATTTCGAACTAGTTCCTAAGTGATGTACCTATCATTCCTAGTTGAGTCAAACACTCTAATGTACATCTAAACATCATTAAATCATCCATAAACATGAGATCATGATCCTTGATCCATAATAAAATTCAATGTAAGCTAAGATCAAGGTCAAAGTATGTAAAGGCAAGTTCTTAAAGTATTCAAAATTTCTTAAACAATCACTTTAACTTTGTTTTAAGGGTCAAGTTACAGGTTGACCAAACAGTAAAGTTGAGTTAAATTTTCAAAAAGCGATAAGGGAACTAAGTATTCCCTAAGAGTTAAGTTCAAGTGAAGTAAATAGTAAGAGTTGAGTTCATCTGTCAAAAAGTTATAAGGGAACACAATATTGCCAAAAGGTTTATAAATGTTTTTAGATTTAAGTTACAAGGAAACTAAGAGTTCCAAAATAATTTTGAGTAAGAAAAGGGGAACACTAATTCCAAGAGGTATTTTTTAGGATAAATAGGGTTGAGCAAATTATCTCAACCCAAAGGAAGTAAGTTATTTTAAAAACATGAGCGAAAGTATATTTAAGGAGTGGTGTTGAGCACAGATGTGAGGATGAGAGTTCATATTAACTCAATTCTCCATTACACCATGTACCTACTATGGGTATTAACAGGTCATATTTTCTAGATGATCAGGTTAGTTAAGCTTGTGGATCCACTAAGTTAAGTAAGGTCCTATACCGATTGTAAGGTGTAGGATGGTCCTTGACAGCGTGAGGTAAAATTTTTTATCATCACTTAGGCTCAAGTGATGGTTGTCGGTTAGAGAAACTCCCACAGAAAATTATATTACTTTTATATATAAGTAAAGTTGAGTTTATTATTGTTTTATCTTTACTAAACTAGGTGTTATATATATTATATATATATATATCTATATGTATATATATATATATATATATATATATATATATATATATATATATATATATACTATATATATTGCATAGGTTCTTATTGCTTTATATTGAGTTCTTCTCTTATGAGTCAAGCAGAGCCAATGTACGTTCTTCCTTAATCCATTTCAAGAATTAAAGTTGTGTTTAGCATTCCAACTCGCACACTCGTACATTTATTGTAATGATGCCAATTTGCTTGCATCTCCTTATGTTGAAGACAATGATAACCACGATCAACACGCAACAATTTATTGATCTAGTTTGAGTTCCAGAGTTAGTGGTGAGCCCCTTACATTTTGGAGGACATCCTTGTGATTGCTTTTCTAGTTCTGTTCATTTGGATGTTTTGGGGTTTGTCCCAACATCCATCTTTGTTAATTTAGAGGCTTCATATACACTTATTAGTTCAGTTTTGAGTCTCATGTACTTTGTAATTTCATATGTTCAAGTGTTGAGACTTAAGTTACATTTTGGCCAGAATATCATATTAAGTACTACTTTTAACCATGCTCTGTTTCTTGATTGAATTGAGTTAAGTCTTTTGCTGAGTTATGTAAATTAGGCAAACGGTTTGATCGAGACCAGTAATGGTCATCGAGAGCCTGTCCCTACCAAGGAGTAGGCCTTGATCTTGATAGGTCAATTAAAAATTCAATTTTCTGATTTTATGACTTTTTTAATAACAAATAGACATTTTTTATTTATAAGAGATCTGAAAATATCAAGCGATATCATATGTTTTGTATTATAGATACAAAATTCCTACATTTTAGTCACTTTTATGTAAGGGTGAATATAGAAGGGGCGAAGGTATATTCATTTGAATTTTAATTAAAAATATTTATTTGATATACATAAAAAAATTTCAGTGTTTATATATAAATTTCAAATTCCTCAACATAAATGGCCCTGTACATTGTAAGGCATTTAATTGTCACATGTTTAATTAACATTTTTTTAGCAGACAATGAAAAAGTTCGAGGTTTTATAGTAGTATGAATTCTTTATATATATATTCACAAAATATTTTTATCACTATTGTTATTGTGTAACAAAATATTTTAAAAGAACTAATAAAGTAATTATAATTAGCGAAAATTGTGTTGAGTTGGGTCTTGACTCATTATTTGCCACGTTTTTGCTCAATTCATATTGATCCAATCAAATTTAGTTTTAATTGGATCTTGGTCCCTTTTTTTATATTGACACAATATATTTGACTAAAATTGATCTTATTCACTCAATTTTAAAATAGAAGAAAAATTAATGAAACAAATACAGTTATACACGAAAAACTAATAAATAGTTATCCTCTTTTGGATGAGTCGCGATTCATCTGATCAAATGAATATTAGCCTAGAAATTCCTAATGTTACAACTAAATTGTAGATAGTTATGCGTATTTACTATTTTTCTATGAAATAAAAAGATAAGCTATAAATAGTAATTATTCTAGCATTCACTACTAATAATACTAATATGATAATTGCATATAAGAAATTAGTTTCACCATAAAATTTTCATTTTTATAATAATAAAATTTTCATCATTTCATTAGGTTATATGTTGTGCAACAAAATTAATAACATTTTCAGTGGAATCCTATAAATTGGTCCAATTATGTTCATTACGATTAATACTTGCAATCGATTCAATCACGAAGTTACTGTAGTGTATGATAGGGAAAAGGGAGATTGATTTCGTTTTCTTTCTTAGATAAGCTCGTGGAAAATCCTGGTATGCATGTATATTAATTTCGTTATTAGCATAAATGTTTAGGCTTTAACAAGCCGTATCAGAGCCTAAAACTTGCACTAATGATTTTCACTCATAAAGTAACTTTATTTTGTTATTAGAGACGGACCAACATTCATATGTATGGTGCATATACATGTATATCTATCTTTGGCAAAGAAAAAGATGTAATTAACTGCTCACATTTATTGAAAGTCGAGTTATTCTTGTGTTAGAGGAATCACCACAAAACTACAGTTTCAATCTAGTTAAAACCTTCATTTCTTTTTAAGTTTATTATGATATTCGGGGGGGGGGGGTAAATTAAAAATTCACTCAGTAAACTACCATTAATAGATAGTAGTCTCACATGCAAATTAGTAGTAAGATAAACAATAGTAAAAAGTTTCAGTAATAATTAACACAAAAGGTTTTATCCTTGTTCAAATTACCAATTTGGTGGGCAGTCAATCCCTCTTGGGTTACAAGGGTTTTCTTTATGATATTTGAAGATATCCTAATCTTAAAGAAGTTTGAAACGTTATCCTGTCTTGATATGCAAATCTGATTTCTACCTTGACACTGCTTCAACTTTTATACCTACAATCAAATTATTTATTTTCTCTTTTCATTTAAATTATATCACTCACGTGCTTACCAAAATTTATGAAAGACAAAAGAAAAATGTTTGCTAAGCTCAAGCGAAGTTGCGTATTTCACACTAAAAAACTGGGTCAATTTGTGTAGATGATGATTTGTGATCTTGTAAGGAAAAACCCAAGGGATTTATCTCAAACAAGGATCAATTTATGGGGTCTATGATTGAGCCGATTCAGTTGATCTGTATCCATGAAGTAAATCATTTCTTCTTCTTTCCTATTGACGGGGTGATCATTTCCTTGTATGACTTTGTTGATGATTTGGTTGTGATCTCTCCCAAGTCTGTGAGTATTCTACTTCATTTAAATTTTCTCCATGGGTCAATTAACCTTATATTCCTTTCCTTCTTTTGTCCATTAGGTTTGAGTCTTGCCTTTCCAATGCTTTTCCGCAACTTCAAGCCAATATTCTTTTCCTTCTTGAAGTCATTTATAATGATGATTTCCTTTTGAATTTGTGACGTACGAAAATTAATATCAACGCCTTAAGTGTTTATTTTCAAAATCAACTAACTCTAAGGAGTTACCAATCTTCCCCTTTTTAATAATTAAAAGATTAATCACAAAATTAATAATAATCTTGATAGTCAATTTTACTTAAAGTTAGTTGGATTTCCCGGAGGTTTATGTCTTAGTTCATCGATGCATGCAACTCTCCCTCTCTTACTCCCCCTGTTTCACAGAGGAGAAAGAATGATAGATTTGATTTCTTCCCCTTTGTCATAATATAAAAGACTAGCGAAAAGCATACTACATATAAGCAAGGAAAACAGATAACAGAGTAGTCTAATATTCACAGAGACAAAAAAACAGCAGTCCAAGAGATATAGAGGTACGTGCCCCTATTGGAAGTTAGTGCAAAATGTAAAGGTCAGTCAGTAGAGTTAATGACCACCTCCAAAGTACTTGAGGGAGTTAATCACTTTCTCATAGAAGGTGTTGTAAGAACGTTCCACATTTCACGAAAGATCGGAGTATGAGGTCTGAATTGTAACAACAAGCTCATTGTTGGATGAGTTGACTCCACTTTTGAGAGAGTCAACATGTTGGATTAACAGATTTACCATTGAGATACCTTCATGGTTGATCATTGTCATGTAAATCAACTAATTACCGATATAAGGGCTAAAACTATTCTGTAAACGCCACACATCATCATGAAGGGTTTCTAATTATCGTTTTACAACTCAGAGTCTAGTTTTTACATCTCATTGTTCTGCAGAGGTTTTATGTCTTAGTTCATCGATGCATGCAACTCTCCCTCTCTTCTTCTCCCCTGTTTCACAAGGAGAAAGAATGATAGATTTGATTTCTTCCCCTTTGTCATAATAATAAAAGACTAGCGAAAAGCATACTACATATAAGCAAGGAAAACAGATAACAGAGTAGTCTAATATTCAGAGACAAAAAAACAGCAGTCCAAGAGATATAGAGGTACGTGCCCCTATTGGAAGTTAGTGCAAAATGTAAAGGTCAGTCAGTAGAGTTAATGACCACCTCCAAAGTACTTGAGTGAGTTAATCACTTTCTCATAGAAGGTGTTGTAAGAACGTTCCACATTTCACGAAAGATCGGAGTATGAGGTCTGAATTGAAACAACAAGCTCATTGTTGGATGAGTTGACTCCACTTTTGAGGGAGTCAACATGTTGGATTAACAGATTTACCATTGAGATACCTTCATGCTTGATCATTGTCATGTAAATCAACTAATTACCGATATAAGGGCTAAAACTATTCTGTAAACGCCACAACATCATGAAGGGTTTCTATTTATCGTTTTACAACTCAGAGTCTAGTTTTGACATCTTCATTGTTCTGCAATAAAAGACCGGAAGAATTCGGTGAGATTTTTGAGGGTTAGAGAGTGTCCGCCCGAGCTTTGACTGAGTCCTTTTTTACCCACATTTCACAAACCGGCGCATACCCCGTACTTGATAAAGTATGAAAATCATAAGTTGCATTTATAAGAGAGGGGGTAAACAAAGAAAGATCCACAAGAGGGTCCACAATATTCCTCGAGATGATCAAGCCAGTGGGCAGACTTGCAGATGAATTCAAGTTTTCAAAACATCCCAAAATGTACGCCTTGTACCATTCAGCCTAGTTGATGCACTACTTTTTAAAGAGGAACTAGGGAACAAATACATTACGAGTAGAAATATTACTCAAGGAACCCTTCTGGGAATAAGAGTTGTGTCCAGTATATGTGCGAGTACGATTCTTAAAACATAGCGATAAGGGCCCAAAGTAAGAAATGTAATAGTAGGGTTAAGACACGACTCTCTTTGCACCTTTAAGAGAAATTTCAAAGACATTAGGTCATGTTTTTTTCATGTATGAAACTAACCCAAAGAACTTAGTACCAAACACATTTTCGAATAACTTTTCATTGATAATAAATTGCATAACCATCACCAACAACTGTATCTCACCCCTCTTAGGTGAGATGGGAAGATTCCCATAAAGCAGGTGAAACGCTTCGTCAAAAAGCTCAAGACCACACAAAGTAAAAAAGAGAGACACTTTATGAGCTTTGAGATAGAAGCTTACCGGGATGTGAGAGTCCTTTAATTAACTGAGATCTAAAACTGGATCGGGAACAATAGGGCGAGTTTTAATTGACTGAGATTCTGCTTCTATTCGATCCCCCAGAATCGTTGCATGTCTGCGTTGGAGAGAGATCTCGTAACATAGAGACAAGGCTTTTTTGATGCTTTCTGATTAGTAGTAGAATATCATTTCTTTGAGGACTCAGACGAAGTATCCATGGATCCTACGGAAAATCAGAAGAGAGAGATAGAGTGATGGTGTCTACTTCGAAAGAACTCAAAGCAACAGAGGATTTCTTTGAGGGCATGGGGTGAGTATTTGTCATGGTGATATGAAGTGTATATGAGAGAGAGGCAAGAATAAATAAAAACAAATAAAGATGAGGGAAATGAAAGGGGTTCAGATGAGAAAGGGAAAGGGAAGGGGATTTGATAGGAAGAAGGGGTAGGGAAGAGGCGGCAGCGGGTCATAATTACAGAACAAAAAATGATAAAACACATTATTTGCATAAGGAAATAAAATAAATAAACAGTAAAGTAGAATGGATTAGTCAACACATTTAATGCCAATGCAATCTCTGAGAGAGCAATATCTTTCTTCAAGAAGAGGTTTAGTAAAAATATCAGCTAATTGATTTTTAGAGTCTAAAAATTCGAGTGAAAAATCACATTTTTCAACGTAAGCACAAATAAAATGATGATTTATGTGAATATGCTTATCCCTAGAATGATGCACAATATATTTTGAAAGGCGGAAGTATTATCATATATAATCAGTACAGTTTCATAGGAAAGATTATAATCAATTAATTGATGCATCGTCCATTAAATTTGAGTACCACAACTTCCAACCACTAATTATTCTGATTCGGTGGTGGATAAGGCAACCACAACTTGTTTCTCTCTATGCCATGAGACTAGAGAATGCCCCAAGATTGGCATGTTCCACTAGTGTTTTTTTTGTTGTTTTTGTCACTTGCAAAGTCAGCATTTGAATAACCAATTTAATCAAAATGAGTAGACTTAGAATACCATAATCCCGGCTCCGTGGTTACAATGAGGTAGCGAATGATTCGTTTTACTACCACGAGATGAGATTCGTTTGAGCAACTTGAAATCATGCAGACTTGCGTATACTATATATTATATCTGGTCTACTGGATGTAATATATAGTAATGATCCAACTATCTCTCTATGCATCTTTTTATCTATGTGTTTTTTCCAGATGCATCAATTTCAAGAAACGTTTTACTAACTCATTGGGGTACCAAAGACTTTGCCCTTTTTGAGGCCAAACTTCTTAATAAATTCCTCGTTGTAATTTGCTTGAATAAAGAATGTTCTATAAGGTTAATGGTTAATTGAAATAAGAGATTGATGACTTCTCACAGAAGAAACATTCCAAATTCTACTTTCATTAGATTTTCAAAATTCTCGCGTAAAGACGGATTAGAACTTCCAAAAATAATATAATCAACATATATTTAAACTATAAGAATGAATAAACAAGATCTATGAATGAAGAGAGTTGTGTAAATTTCCCCCCTTTGGAAATTATTTTTCAGTAAAAACGAACTCAATCTTTCATACCAAGCTTTTGGAAATTAGTTTAGTCTCCAAAGAGCCTTGGAAAGTTTGTAAACAAGATAAGGACAGGAAGGATTTTAAAAACCGGGGGTTATTTGACGATAACTTCTTCTCTTTCAAAATCATTTAAACACACTTTTCACATCCATTTAAAATAGAATAAAAATCTTGAAAGAGTCATAACAGAGTAGAATTTAAATATATTCTAAAAGTGCCAAAAGTGAAAAGGGATCCTCGTATTCAGTACAAAATTTTTGTGAGTAGCCTTGAGAGACCTTATCTACGGAGCCGGTTGGTCACCTTGGCAAAACAACCCATTTAAAAGGTTAAACGAGCCTCAGACAAGGAAAACTCCAATTTTCCCAATTGTCGTGTGTTATAGTCCACAATCTTTTTTGATGATCGGGAATTTCGAGATATTCAAGATTATTCTACTGTAATTTGGCTAGATCAATCTCTGCTGTGTTCTTAAAGTCAATTACTGCTACCTTAGCAGATCCAAAAACATCAATATATATTGTGGTCTTCAAGATTTTGGTAAGAATGCTCATTGATTTTAGTTCTTCATTATATTTTTAAAAAGCTTGCAGCCCATATGAACAATGATTCGACAGTATCTAAGAGATTGTCGTGGTCTATTCACATTTTGAAGAAAAGCTCACAAGTATCTTAAAAATAGATTACAATTATGTGAATCTTTAAATTTGGTTACAACCAAATTATGTTGTCTATGCTATTAATCAAAGTTTGGTTGTGGCTATTTGTTTATGATATAGGATTGTGTTACACTATACCAACTTTCATTTTTGACATCTAAATTTTTTCTTCTGCTATTTGGTTCCTATATCAAGTCCTACCTCCTGTGGGAGCTGGTCATCAACTAAATAACATTTTTTTCTTAATCTTCTTATAAATAAATTCTCTTGTGTTTCTTATTTTTACTAATGAGGTATCCAAAATAAAAACATACAATAGAAAGTGTAGAAGAAGATTTTGTTTTTATAAAATCATGATTAATATTCAAAATAAAGTGAGGAAATGCAGTTCAAATATAGTACTATATAATTGTTTAAAATTTCATGATTATATCAAGGAATTTATGCCAGACTGCGTTGTTGAAGGGTGTAAGCAATCACATAATGGTATAAGAAACATATATGGGTTCTTACAAATGATGCTTCATCAAAATCAATATAAGAAACTAACATGACAATGATGAAATTAGATATTCCTACTCCAGTGGATGATGATGAGATTTGTCAAATTTAGCATTTTGCAGGTTATCATATTAATTGCTTAGATGAGATTGTCGCTAAAGTTTAAAGGACTCATTTATAATAGGTAAGCTTCTGTTTATTTTTCTGATTTAAACTTATATGTATGAATCCACGGTAGTTGATAGTAATACATAACATTCTTAATTCTTTCCTCGGATCCTACTACTAAGAAGAATGTTCACTTCTTATTATACAGTTTATAATGCATCAAATTCAGGTGTATTAAATAAAATCACGTGAAAAGAAAAAGAGGTATAAGATAACCATATTCAATTGTCGTAGGGGCATCAAGTGAATGATATTATACCCCAAATTAGTTGGCCTTTTCCTAACTTTTAACATTTGTTAGTTTTGTTGTAATACGATTCCCTCATTTACATTTTGTTAATATATCAATTGATTTATTCTCATCAATCAAAAAAGAAAGATGAGAAGATTTCACCTCAGTTTCTTAAAGTAATATTCATGCCACAAGATTTGACTTTTGTTTTTTCAAGTCATATCTATAACAAAAAAATTTATGAGGTTATTTGCAGTAGTTTTAAAAGTAAGAAGTCAATTATGTTTCTACTAATAGCATAATAAGTACTTCACATATTGAATTCAAGATTAATTTCTTTCAATTTCTCTTTTCCTTCTTTATTCATTTTATTTCTAAGAGCATATTGGGTTTTATCCCTTCTGTTAAGTCTTAAAAATAAGTAAACATTTTTTGTTACATGTTCTAAGGTGAAGAATTGCAATAAGGTGCCTTTTGAGATGAACTATAAGAGAGATGAACAGTGAATAATGAAAGTAAAAAGAGAAAGTGCAAGAGCGATATACTATTGTTGTTTGCATTGGCAGCAAAATATAGGTTTATATTTGTAGAAGATTTTGAAACTTTATACTTTAAAACTTTCAAAATGAATGAAAAACAACGCACAATCTTATGTGAATGAAGTTAGTTAACAAAATCAAAGCCCCGTTTCTATTCTTCCTATTGATAAATGTGTATTAAGTGTTAAACATCATAACAAAAAAGAATAATAGAATAAAGTATGTTGTTACCTGCTCAGTTTTTGGAGAAATAAGACGGGTTGAATGACTATTTTCAGTAATGAAGGGTTTATTTTTTTAAAGCAAAGTATTTTTTGTGTAAGACATTGTTAATTTTCTCAATATAAATTTTAACACCTGTCTTGCCCATCTAGTATAAAATATACATATAGAATTATTATTAGTTGGGAGTCTATCAAAAAAAAATCTCTATTTTATTATTTTAAGGTAGGTGGAATTAGACTCAATTTGACAACAATAAGGACGCTCCATGTAGGAATTCAATTACCATTAAGAGTTTCATCCTTTATATCTCAGGTATGCATTGACGACGGGTTTTGAGAGTTAGCTTTTTTGTTGTTATAATATAACAATGTCTAGTAGAAAAAGTAAACCGTGAATCTTACTGGGTATTTTAAAAAGGCCATTTGAAGGTCCAACAGGCTCAAATTACACTTGAACTATATTTCCACTAAGTCCCTACTACAAAAGAAGAACTCAAATCATCGAACTACAAAAGCTCAAGATACCGATTGAAAAAGGCGCCATGTTCTGAATTTGGACAGTGCTCCGATAAATATGAAATCTTTACGGTATAGTTACATATGCATAATAATAATGTACATCAATGTATGTGAAGTATTTTTGTCTCCAATTTAATCAAGTTCTCTGAAAATTGACCTTACAGAGAGATCTATTGCAGAAAAAGCTCATTACGATTTTGAAGAACGTGAGTTTCATTCCTCTTTTCTGCAGTTTTTTCTTTAAATTTAAATGGAACAGTTGAAACGTTAATTGAATATTTAGTTGGAGTTGCAGATTTTAGGGAAAAAGAGTTTGGTGATTGAGCTTAAGATTGGAGCTTCACTCTCGCTTATTGTACAGAGCTCACTCATCAAGATAGTTCTATCTCTTGATTTTATAATGAATTATTTACTTTACTGAATTTGAGTTGAAAATTTTGAGTTTTTTGCACAACCTTTTTTGGGTTATTTTAAATTTCTGTTGGGTTTAATATATCCATTGTTTTTTAGTTTTTGAATATTGAGTAGCGAAATCTTTAATTTTTTTAAAAAAGGAAACTTCTTTTGTTGTTGGAGAACACCTCAAAATCAACACATTTTGCAAACTCACTACAATGCTTAGTTGTACTTTTTTGAAATTTTAGTATTCTGTCTGTCTCTATAAAAATGGGGGTTAGATCAAATCATATTCTATGCCTAGTCAAATATTGATTGTTCAGAAAAAAAGAAATTCAATAGTGTTCCTAGTTTATAGAGTGAAAATATATTCATTTCATTAATTTTTATAGTCCGAGTCAACTTGCATGCCTCGACTAATCCACGGGTACATATTCTCTGTCACTAGAACATATATCTGGTAACTTTGCCTTACCAAAGCCTAGACTAGTGGAGATATATCTCCTTTATTTTATTTTTTGCATCTATGGGAAATAACCTCTTGGGTAAATGCAGGCCGACTTTGTCTTGCCTTTCCATATCCTGCACATAGAAGAATCTAAAGTGCAGCAGCATTGCCCTTTGTGTTTTGGGTTATAACTAAGACGATGAATTGATGCTAGAGAAAGAGCGTTGTACGAAATGTAAAATCTACACTCACTAAGGAAAATAGTTCAATGATTTTTCTCTGATATTAGGCGTAAAAAATGGTGATTCTACGAACAAGCTTCTTTATTACACTTTTTTCTTTTTGGTGTTTTTCACACCTATAAACAGGTGCATAGGGCTGAATTGCGGTATCTTAATGTGGAACCAGTTCAAACTAATTGCATAAAAGTAGTCGATCTAGTTCGATACTCTCTTTACTTGATGAAGTTCATTTCCTCACACACGCATAATGATATTTCTAAAAGGATTTAAAGGGAGTATTTTGTTTATTTCTCCCTCATCGAGCAGTTGTATGTGAGAAGGTTGACATCCAAGATAATCTTCTTATGGATTTAGTTTTGTATGCATTTCTTATTAACAATTGCATGCAATCGTGACAGATACTCGAGGAAGATATAATTCATAACTTGTTAACTTTAGGCGAGTATCACCTTTTTCTTATTCTGATGGATGAGGATGTATTATCCTTTGAACTTGATGTTTCTCATAATGTACGTCTGTTTCACACAGTTTGATCCAAAAAAAATTATTTTACCATTACTAAAGATTAGCATATGTAAAATATTCATATATATATGTATATATATATATATATATATATATATATATATATATATATATATATATATATATATATATATACACACATAGAAAAACCATTGTGACGTCTACATGGCCCCACCATCATCCAAAAAACCCTTTTCATTTAATATATTCCCAGGAATACCCTTTGCTTTAAGAACTCCTTCATTAAATTACACTTCTAATACATGAGTTATTATGCTTCTAATACTTTTTCTTTTGATAGGTACATCATTCATCTTCTTGAAAATTCATCATTAATTATTTTTACATACAGGGAAAAGAAAAGTGGAGGCTTCACCTGAACCAATAGATTATGAGGGAGGATAAAAAGAATACACAAAAGAAATTCCTAGTGGATGGGAGGCTACCATTTCAAACAGAAGAGTTTATTCGAGAAAAGCTAAAAAGAGAAAAAAATATTCATAGACAACAACGGACAGAGTGACTATGACACCATAAAAAGGACAAGGTAGAGGTTCTTTCTATTCTAGGGAACGTAATATTATTAGTTTTATCTAGTGTCAATTTGTTAGTTGCAAAACTTTACATGTCAACCAATGGCTAATTTGTATATCATATGGTGTTGATGTCTGTTATGGTAGGTAAGTATTGCAAAAAATACTTCCCTTACTATAAATGTACCTGTCTATAAAAGTTGTCTTGTTTATGTGCCATATGTCGATCCATATTTTTGCTCTTATAGTTATATGGTACCTAACACTACTCACCAAGATATGAATAACTCCTTCAAGCAATGGCATTTTAAAGCTCAAGAACAACAAATCTATTACACTGCAGCATTACATAGGTGTAACTGAAAGTTTCATTTTTTAACACTTATTTAACTACACAAACTAAAAAAAAAAGATTCAACCAAATTTGAAAATCAAAGTGCCACGTGAAGCACGGACGATTTTCCTACCTCATCTTCTTTAAAAGAGCAAATTATTGTTAATTTGTGACAATACATTGTCCATGCTTCGCGCGGCACAGTAATTTTCAAATTTTGTTGAATATTTTTTTAGTTTTATTGTATTAAATAAGTTTTAAAAAAATACATTTGAAAATCACAGTGTGCACCATAATTGTAAAAAATTAATATCAATTTTCTCTTTTACAGCATATGAGTGTGCCTGATGTAAATAATGCCATACTTTTGGGAGGTAGCATGCCTTCTTTCTTTCACTCAGCCCTTCCCTATCTCCTCTCTCATTCATATAATGTAGTTATAAAACACATAAGATTATTGTGTGATCTCATGGTTTATTTGGTGAAGATGAGACAAAAATTGTGGATTATGTTGATGGTTCATGCTAGTTTATCATATTATGGGTGTTCAGCAAGAACGCAAGAAAATAAAGGTTCCCCTAATTCAAGCAGTCGTCCAGGTTGATTAATTTTCTCTTAAATTTTTTGTAACAACAGTCTACGTGACTTCCGCATACATATGAATCTTCCATGTCCTATCATAACATTCAATTTGTCACGAACTTTGCTTAGTCTTCTATTTGTTTAAATGTCATTTGCAGTGTGATTGCACGTTATACGTCAATAGCAATTTCCATGGAGGAAGATAACACATAAATGCAGACCATGGTTAGTCAATAATCGTAGATGTGAATTTCTTAGCTTTGGTAGTTCAATAATTGACTTTTGTGTAACATTTTATTTTATATGCAAAACCAAACTGTGTCCAAATTGAAGGATTATGTCAATGGGATTATCTCATTGCCAAAATTGGCAGAAAGAGTTATTGCTAATGTTAGATTCTAAAACCGATCGTAATGGTTTTTAACACATGTGTCATGACATTATTGACTTTCTGTTCCAAAAAAAACTTAATTTGGGTCAGCATTTAACTACGTTTACATCCAAACCTTATTCCTTTGCAAATTGATATGGAGAAAACTCTTGTCGAGGCTAAAAGCTATTATATGTGAGTAAAATGAATTTTTCATTCTAATGACTGATCACTTTGGTAGTTTTAGAGCCATTCCACCTTTAAGCTCTCTCTTAAATATTCAACGATACTCCGAAGTCTCTGTTTCACCAGGTACTTGGAGTCAATGTTGGAGAACTTAAAATGCAAGTCCACCTTTGATTGGGAAGAAAAATCTTTGCATTCATTATATGATGCCATGTAGTATTTTTATTGTGTGTGAGCAGGGTTGCTGCATTTCTCCTTTCTCTCAATTTTTTTCTTTTAATTTGTGGTAATGTAACATGATTATTATCAATCAGTAGGAAAAACAAGCATATATAGTTGAATATCACTCTTTGCCACTCACATGGTTAACAACCTAGAAGAGACTTTGATGAATTTTTCTCAATAAATCTACCCTTAGTGCATAAAAACACACACAAAGAAGAAATTTTCCTGCAATATTATCACTCATGTCGTGCAATGTAATCTACAACTGTATTGCAATATGTAGAAATTCATGAAAATATATTGTTACTATTAATTCCTTGAATTTTGATTTTATTGTCTCCTTGATTTTCAGAAAATGATTATCTATTACAGTTTAGGATGATTAGAAAAAAGTGATATATATCATGAGGCTGGAAGTGTAAGAGAGGGGAAGGGGTTGGCTTTAGGCCTTTTCCTTTCTTTCCGAGGTTAATGTTTTTCATGTTCTATTTGCTTACTCTTTCCTCACTAGGTAAATCAGTTCTTTTTGTGTACATAATCCAATGAACCACTTATTAATGGTTCTACGTCTTCTCATCTTGTTCTCAATAACAAATTAAGGGTTGGCCAAGAAGAATGTTGATATTCGAGGAAACTATAACCGATTGTTCTTTTACATGAATTTCCATGCTTTTAGTATGACCATAGGAACCTCAATTACGTATTGAACTTCTGTGTTTTTGATAGACGAGAACTACTACTTCAATAGGTAATTTGGAATAGAGTGACAAAACAAAATCTGATGAGACTTTAAATAAGTTTGAGAATAATCTTACTAAGTCAGTCAATATATGTATACAAATAACTTCAATCATCATATTATATCAAGAAGGAATATAAAAGAACTTCATAACATTTCAACACATACTAGACCCTTTCCCACACCATTATCAAGTCCACAAGTCCAATAATCAATCAAAGCCCAAAACCTCATTCAATCAAGTAATCAAATCAAGGACCACAAGAATTGCCTACATCACATATCATAACATCAAGAGTAACCATTATCATATTTCAGCAATATAGACCGACAACATGCCCATAAGAAACTAAATCATATAGAGTGAATAACATGTAAAGTCAACATAAAACATAATATATACATTAGTGAACATAATAAAACCTCCTAAGGCTTCCCCTCAGGTAAACTAATGTAAGTCATAGGTAGGGCTATATACCCTTACGTAGGCTAAGTCCAATCCTCTTAAGTCACTCTAGTTAGTGCTTAGATCATTACTTCATATTACTTTTTTGAACACTTGCACTAACAGACATAGACTATAAGAGCTAAGAGTGGAATCAAGTGTTGTAAAACATCACCAATGGAAGGTGGTCTACCTGCCAAAGTAGTTACCAAACATGAACATAAAAATCTATGTGATCCACGTAGATAGCATTCCAACGGAGGCAAACCTAGTTTATGGAACTTGGAGGCCTTATTGGAAAATAAACTCTATGCCATTTTTGGGACATGGGCTATCCACTATTTGACCCTACCTACCCACCTAATGAGGTTTCCACCCATCATCTTCAAGCAAACTCGGTGTAAAGGTAACAACCCTTTATAAAATGTCTTTAAAGTCATCCATTTTTTATCAAAGCTTAGTTTAGGTCATGGGGTTATACCCCTTATAGAATCATCATCATAGATCAATATGAATTTCATGAGTATTGTCCTTTAATTTCAACTCACACATGTGAGGTTAGCACATTTATATATTCACATTATAATAAGACATAGGTAAGTCATCTTCAACCATGCTTATATCATTAGATCTACCTACACTCACAAGTGGTAATTCAAGACATTCCAATTCAACATCATACCAACCCTGGTCAATATTAACATAAGGTATAATTCAATATTACTTCATCACTAAACACAAGTAGTCATAATTGAAGTTAAGGAGTGAGATCACAAACTTTCCCTAATGTCCTTGACAAGCCATCATCAAGGTTTTACCGTCAGCCAAACAATTCAACCGCAAATAGGTGTAGTATCATCACGCCATAGTAATCAACACAATAACGAAGTCAATTGAATCACTACAAAACAATTCATTACTAGTTCATAGCCTAGGTTTAAGGATTTGGGTAAAATTCACGATCTACTTCACAACTTAGATTAATTAATGAAGAACTAGCATAATTGAATGTTAATACATCATTATATAATCATAATAATCTAATTAAATCATAATCAAAGAAATTTAGAATATCAATTTTGTAATAGAAGAAAACCCACTTGAAACTCATCTTTTTTAAATCAATTTGGAGGAACCCTTTGGTGAAAGGAATCCCATACCTTGTTAATAGGATTAATATTGATTAGACCAACCCCTTATGACCTATACCTTTACCTAGCGCTCAATAAATCTTCTATTTAAAAAGAGAGAAAAGAGTGAAGGAGAATAGGTTGGTAGAGTTGGGTTAGTTTTCTGTGTTGCACATCTGTCATTTTCATCAGCCATTTGCCAAAACAAAACCTCACAAAATTTACTAAGGGACCATTGACGGTGTCCATCGACACCACGTCGATTTGCTTACGCCCCGTTTGTTAGCAATAATTCATGGCACTATCTTTTGAAAACATTTAACCAAATAGAAGGGTCCTCCTCAAGGACCCTTTGGTTGGTAATTTAGGAGTCGTATCCAAACGTTTCAACCCTAAAACGATTCTATATGTATTAGACACCTTACTACCTAATTACATTCAATTCCGACTCCTAAAACCCAGTCAAATAGGATAAGGCACTTAACCAACTCTTTGACTAGTTTTCGGACGTCATGGACATTTCTTGACACTTTGAATCTAAAACTTCCTAGTCAACTTATTCAAATTATATTTGACCTTAACAGAGTGTCCAAACCCTTAGGCACTCATGTTAGGTTCTAGATTACGGTTTAGACTTTCAGAGTGTTACATTATCCACCACGAAATTCCTACCGGAAAGACACTAAAATTCTTTAAAAGGACAGAATAGACTCAAGATTAGAAGCCCAACAAACAAAAAAATATGAAAACATGAGTTACAATTCAAATCAGCATAATTACATGACCTTTTACTCCATGCAACTAAGGAATCTCTTGAAAACAAACTATAGTCGGCAAAATTTATATGCTTACCATAGGAGAACAAACTTAGAGTTTGACAAAGGTGATAAAGTGTGCCTAAAAATGTCACATAGTTTTAATATTGGAAAGTTTGTCGTCAAAAGTCATATGCTCCATGACCTCAAAAAAAAGAGGATATCTTTTGAAGCAAAGAAACTAGTTTCAGTATTGGAATGTTTGTACCTTGGTGAGGGATAAAGAGTATAGGTGTTCGTGCATGGTGAGTTTGTGTTAGGGTCTGATCCACATAAATGAGCCTAGTGATCCTCAAAGTGAAATCATGCATTAGAGATATGAAAATAGTCGGGATCTGTAGCCAAATGGTAGCAAAACCTTAAAAGAGGATACTCTTGTACAAAGGTGTTGTGGTGAGTCTTAGTGCGTCGTTTGAGGATAAACAACAAATTTAAGTTGGGGGTGTTAATGTAGTTTTTTTCATGTTAGTTTCAATGCTTTTTCCTTATGTTTAGTGTGTTTCTAGGGCCTTTTTAGTAATTTTAATGTGTTTTATCTGTGTTTTGAAGGAAATTTTTCAAATATGAAAATGAAGAAGGCAGTGCACAAGTGACCCACGAAGCCATCGATGTAAGTAGTAGTGATCGTTGACTGTCCAAGAATCTTCATGGAAATAGAGAATTTGTGACCAAGTGTGGGACTACGAAAGGATCGACGATCCATTGATAATTCGACGGACCATCCTGGCAAAGCATCGATAAGATCAGTGATATGTCCCAATAACTGGTGTTGAAGAAAAGCTAAGTATGGAGCGACGAGAAGAATCGACAGACTGTGATGTTAGTTTGTCGATTGGATCAGAGAAGATGCAAAAATGAATTGCCGAAGAAAAAGCTAAGTATGGAGCGATGGAGGCAGTCGACGGTCAGTCGTTCAGTCGATGAACCGTCTGTGTGGTCGTCAATTGAAGCGGTGTTTTCTGAGAAAAAATTCCTTATTTTTTTTCTTTAATTTTAGGACAATGTATTTATAAATAGGGGGTAAGAAACTTGTTTTTCGGTTGGATCTTTTATTATTTTTATACAATTTCTTGGAGATTTGACTTTTGCAACTTTGCAATTAATTCAAGTTACAAGAATCTGTTCTAAAATGAATTTTGATGTTTCAAGCATAATTTCTGCATTTTCTTCATACTTGTCAATGTAAGTGCATGATTTATTATTCAATAAATATGAATTATGTTCTTCTAAGCATGGGTAACTCAATACACAACTAGGGTTGTGGGAACCATGGGTAGTAATAAAATAAGCCTAGTTGTTAACAATTCTCATCAACCATATTGCATGCATAAATAATTCTTTCATCCAAAATTTTTTAACGAGTGCACGCATTAGAACTCGCCTTGTTGTTATTTGTCTAACCAAGGGGATAGTTAATAGGAATGGAATTATCGACATAGATTTTTTGGATTCGATCTAATATGATAATTTCAATTGGTTCAAAATTATGTCAAAGACAAACATCGAATATGATGCTTAATATGAGGTAAATGGTACGGGTTAATAACTTAGACACACGTAGCCGGAACAAGGTACGGAGTGAAATCTTATAAATGGCGGACAATGTATTTAGAGATACATAACTTATCACTTTGCATGAAAAAGCTTAGGAAAGAAATGTTAGAGGCTAGATTATTGTGCGATGAACCTATGGAGAACACTTACACCCTAGTTTTTCTCACTACTTGATAAACACCAACAATTTTTACTCTTGCTACTTTTTATATTTCAAAATATTGCAATACTTTTGTTTCACCAAATCCCCCTTTAATTACTTGTTTTTTAAAAGAACTTGACTAAATAGAGGTAATCGTATATTAATGTTATGTCTAAATCATTTTCCTTAGTGGATCGACCACATTAGGTTCTCTACTTGATACGATCGCGTATACTTCTTTAGTAAAGTATAATTTGAGCGTATCACGGATGTCTAGAAAGGATAGCATGAACATAACATTTTACTCCTAGCACATTGTTTGTGGGTTTTGAGTTTTTATTTTCGATAACCTCTCGACTTAAAAGAAATGTCATGTAGTAAAACCAACACCTAACAATAACCCCCCCCCCCCCACAAATAAAAAAAAAAGGAAAATAGGGTTTTTTCTACATTTTAAAATCCCAAGAAAACCAACATCTACCCCAAAAAAAAGTACAAAGAAGAATATAGGGCTTCTATTTCACAAAATTAACAACACCAAAAATGAGAAAGATTTGATTACCTAAACAGAACAAGGAAGCAAAATTTTGAGCTTATCAAGAACTAAAATTATTACTGATAATGTAAGTATCCAATAAAAAATAGAGAAGTATGAAATTCCCTTTTGAGCTGACGTTATCCTCCAGCTGTTGAACACAAATTTGTATTATTTTGAAGTCTTCAAATTCATCACCTAGAGTGAAAGAGGGAGCTGAAGAAGGGGGTGAGGTTTTCTTCATAAATTAAAGTTTATAGAATTGTAATATGGAGTGGGTTGACTGGGGTGGGTGGGTGAGTGGAGGCAATTAATTATGGAGGTTCCTTAGTTGTATTGTCTTGTTCATATTAATTTATGTGACACAATTTAATTTGACATAAAAAAAAATTAAAAGTTAAAATGAAATTAAAATTTGACATGTTTTGAAATCATAGATATTAATGTAATTATAAATTATTTTATTGAAATTTTGAGTCAAAATATGTCTTTTTTCGATATTAGTTATTTATTTATAATCATAAAAAATATGATAATTTTCATTAATTTGCACTTTAGAATTTTTTTATAAAGGTTTACAAACTTGATTAATTCATAAAATAAAAAATGAATAATTCTATGGATAAATGAAATCAGAATGCTTGGAAGAATTATCTATAATTAAGTGAATAATTAATATATGACTATATAAAAGACATTCATTTTAAGATAACCTAAAAAGAGTTAATATCACATAAGTTAAGAGGAAAAGAGGGTAAAAATTAATGTAATTATTTATTTAGAGAAATTGGTTGGTAAAATTAGTTACTAAAAAATTACTTTGATATGTCCAATTCAATCCACTTATTTTTTTTATGTGACATTTAACACCTCAAAATTGTTATATTCATTGTATAGGTCAGTTAAAAATTTAATTATCTGATTTTGTGACACTTTTATATTAAGAAATCGTTCTTTTTTTATATAAGGGATCTAGAAAGTACCAAGAGATATCATTTTTTCAGTATTGTAGACATATAATTTCTACATTATATGAACTTTTAGGTAAGGCGAATCTAGAAATAGCGAAGGTATATTCATATAAATTTTCTCGAAAATAGAAATTATATTATACAGATAAGAGTTTTTTATGTGTTTATATAAAAATTTTAAATTCGTCAACATAAATGACTTCGTACATTGTAAGGGGTTTAATTTTCACTTTTGTAATTACCATTTTTTTAGCAGACCATGAAAAAGTTGGAGGTTTTGTAGTTGTGTGAATTCTTTATATATATTCATTAATTATTTTTATCAGTAATGTTATTTTGTACTAAAATATTTTCAAAGAACTAATAAAATAATTAAACTTAGCGAAAATTGTGTTGAGTTGGGTCTTGACTCATTATCTGCCCGTTTTGGCTCAATTCATATTTATCCAATTATTTTCAGTTTGAATTGGATCTTGATCCGTTTGTTATCTTGACACCATATATATTTGACTAAAATTGATCTATATCACTAAATTTTGAAATAGAAGAAAAATTAATGAAACAAATACACTTATACATGAAAAACTAATAAAAAACTACCAAATAGTTATCCTCTTTTGGATGAGCCGCGATTTATCTTAGCAAATGAAGATTAGCCTCGGAATGCCTAATGTTACGAACAAATTGTAGATATATATATATATATATATATATATATATATAGATATATATATGGATAAATCTTTATTCTTTTATATGCCGTATAAGAATCTGAAACTTGCACTTATTATTTTCACTCATGAAGTAACTTTATCTTATTATAAGAAGCGGATCAACATTCATATGTGTGGGTGACGCCCGTTGGCTAGAGAAATCCAAAACTTGGCTAATGACTTTATGAGGCTAGAAGTAAATGAGAAGGGAGGATTTTTGGCTTGTGTGGAGGCGAGATCTTCTTTTCTTGACAAGATTAAGGGAAAGCAGTTTGATGATGAGAAACTAAGCCGAATTCGGGATATGGTGTTGCGAGGAGAGGCTATAGAGGCCATAATGGATGAGGAAGGTGTTTTGAGGATTAAAGGAAGGGTATGTGTGCTTCGTGTTGATGACTTGATCCACATTATTCTTACAGAGGCTCATAGTTCCGGATATTCTATACATCCTGGTGCAACCAAGATGTACCGTGACCTAAAGCAACACTTTTGGTGAAGTAGAATGAAGCGAGACATTGTTGATTTTGTTGCCAAATGTCCAAATTGTCAACAAGTAAAGTATGAACACCAGAGGCCCGGAGGAACACTTCAGAGAATGCCCATTCCTGAATTGAAGTGGGAGAGAATTGCAATGGACTTCGTGGTTGGTCTCTCAAAGACATTGGGTAAGTTTGATTCTATTTGGATAATTGTGGATAGATTAACTAAGTCTGCACAGTTCATTCCGGTCAAGGTGACTTACAATGCAAAGAAGTTCGCCAAAATCTATATCTCAGAAATTGTTCGACTGCATGGAGTACCACGCTCCATTATATCAGATAGAGGTACGCAGTTTACTTCTAAGTTTTGGAGAACATTGCATGCGGAATTAGGTACTAGGTTGGACCTTAGTACTGCATTTCACCCTCAGAGTGATGGTCAGTCTGAGCGAACGATTCAAGTGTTGGAAGATATGTTTCGTGCATGTGTGATAGAATTTGGTGGTCATTGGGATAACTTCTTACCCTCAGCGGAGTTTTCATACAATAATAGCTATCACTCCAGTATTGACATGGCTTCATTTGAAGCATTGTATGGGAGGAGATGTAGGTCTCCCATTTGTTGGTTTGATGTCTTTGAGGTTAGACCTTGAGGTACTTATCTGTTGAGGGATTCAATAGAGAAGGTGAAATCTATTCAAGAAAAGCTTTTAGCGGCTCAAAGTAGGCAAAAGGAATATGGGGATCAAAAGGTTAGAGACTTGGAGTTCATGGAGGGTGAACAAGTATTGCTGAAGGTTTCACCCATGAAAGGGGTGATGCGGTTTGGTAAAAGAGGTAAGCTAAGCCTAAGGTATATTGGACCATATGAAATACTTAAGCGAGTAGGGGAGGTGGCTTATAAATTAGCCTTGCCTCCACGACTGTCAGGAGTGCATCCGATATTTCATGTGTCTATGTTGAAAAGATACCATGGGGATGGAAACTACATCATTCGTTGGGATTCAGTTTTGCTTGATGAGAACTTGTCTTATAAAGAGGATCTTGTTGCCATTCTAAATAGAGAAATTCGCAAGCTGAGGTCGAGGGAGATTGCATCCATCAAAGTTCAAGGGAAGAATCGACCAGTTGAAGAAGCCACTTGGGAGAAGGAGGCTGATATGCAAAAAAGATACCCACATCTGTTTAAAGATTCAGGTACTCCTTTTCGCCCTTGTTTTTCTCTTGTGATCGTTCGAGGAAGAAAGATGGGTAAATTGGTATGTATTGTAACGACTTGTTTAGTCGTTTTGAGCAGCAATTTTATCTCTGGAAAAACGGTCTGAGTCGACGGAACCCACGACGGACCGTTATGGGCACGACGGACCGTCGAGGGTGTCTCGTTCCAAAACACTTAGAATTCTGAAATTTGGGTACTGAAATTGACTCTCTGAACTTCATAACGAAATGGAAGGACGGACTGTCGTGGGCACGACGGACCGTCATAGACTCTTCAAGGAAACTGAGTCTCTGAACTTTGCGATGGACCTGCAGAACGCACCGTAACAAGCCATTCCCTTAATCCTCAAAACACCTTCCTCATCAATTATTGCCTCTTTAGCCTCTCCTCGCGACACCATATCCCGAATTCGGCTTACTTTCTCATCATAAAACTGTTTTCCCCTGATCTTGTCAAGAAAAGAAGATCTTGCCTCCACACAGGCCAAAAATCCTCCCTTCTCATTTACTTCTAGCCTCATAAAGTCATTAGCCAAGTTTTGGATTTCTCTAGCCAACGGGCGTCTAGAAACTTGTAAGTGGGCTAAACTACCCATGCTCCCTGCTTTTCTACTTAAGGCGTGTGCCACAATATTAGCCTTTCCTGGGTGATACAAGATGGTAACATCATAGTCCTTCAGTAGTTCCATCCATCTCCTTTGTCTCAAATTCAAATCCCTCTGAGTAAAGACATACTGTAGGCTACGATGATCCGTATAGACTTCACACTTGACCCCATATAGATAGTGTCTCCATTGCTTTAATGCAAACACTACCGCAGCCAACTCCAAATCATGGGTCGGATAGTTACGTTCATGCACCTTTAATTGCCTCGAAGCATAAGCAATTACATTTTACTCTTGCATTAGCACTGTACCCAACCCAGAATAAGATGCATCGCAATAAACAATGAAATTCTTACCCTTTACTGGCAAGGAAGGATAGGTGCAGTATTCAGCAAGGTCTTGAGTTTCTGAAAGCTTTCCTCACATTCATCCGACCATAAAAATGGAACATTCTGCTTAGTTAAGTTCGTCAATTGGGAAGCAATAGAAGAGAATCCCTTGACAAATCGACAGTAGTAGCTAGCTAAACCAACAAAACTCCTTATTTCTGACACATTAGTAGGTCTTACCCAATTCTTCACTGTCTCAATCTTAGAAGGATCCACCATCACTCCATCCTTAGAAACCACGTGCCCCAAGAAGGACACTGAATCTAGCCAAAACTCACACTTAAGGAATTTGGCATGAAGCTTTTTCTCCCTTAATACTTCCAACACAATTCTCAAATGCTCCTCATGTTCCTTCTTACACTTGAGTATATCAGTATATCATCAATAAATACGATCACAAAGAGATCCAGATATGGCTTAATAATCCTGTTCATCAAGCTCATGAAAGCAGCAGGGGCATTCGTATGACCAAAAGACATTACTACAAATTCGTAATGCCCATACCTGGTTCAAAAAGCAGTCTTTGGCACATCCGTTGCCCGTATTTTAAATTGATGATAACCGGATCTCAAGTCAATCTTAGAGAAGACACAAGCACCTTGTAACTGATCGAACAAGTCATAAATTCAAGGAATGGGATACTTGTTCTTGATAGTTACCTTTTTCAACTGCCGGTAGTCTATGCACATCCGAAAACTCCCATCCTTCTTCTTCACAAATAACACCGGAGCACCCCAAGGAGATGCACTTGGTCTAATGAAGCCTTTGCTCAACAAATCTTGAAGTTGGGCCTTTAGCTCTCTTAACTCCGCGGGAGCCATTCTATAAGGGGGTATAGAAATGGGGCGAGACCCGGTTCCAAATCAATGCAAAAATCAATATCTCTATCTGGTGGCATAGCAGGAAGATCTGCAGGGAACACATCCAGAAACTCACGGACTACCGAACCGACTCAATTGGAGGTACCTTGGTAGTGTCATCCCTGAGATGTGCCAGGAAAGCTAAACACCCCTTACTAACCATTCTCTTAGCACGAAGAAAGGAGATGATACGAACCGGCGTGGAAGTGTAGTCGCCCTCCCACACTAACTGATCTGTCCCAAGCTTGGCTTACGTCACAGTTTTAGCATTACAATCTAAGATTGAAAAATTAGGAGAAAGCCAAGTCATACCTAGAATCACATCGAAGTCAACAATTTCTAAGATAACCAAATCTACTTAAGTGTTGCTCCGCACAAAAGTCACCAAACAAGACCTATATACTTTTTCAACTATCACAGACTCACCCACCGGAGTAGAAACAAGAATAGGCAAGTCAAGTAATTCACAAGGTAAATTACAACCAGTAGCAAATGAAGAAGATACATAAGAAAATGTGGATCCAGGATCAAACAATACAGAAGACATGCAATCACAAACCGAAAGATTACCTGTGATGACAGCATCAGATGTCTCCGCTTCAGATCTCCCAGGGAAAGCGTAACAATGGGCCTTATTACTTGTCTGTCTGTTGCCCCTACCATGTTGTGTTGTAGTGGCTCCAGTTTGCCCATCACCCCGGCCGTTTTGGTGACCACCATTACCTCGGCCACCACGTCCTCCAGAATAACGGCCTCTACCATGACCACCTCTACCTATGACTATGGGAGGTCTGTGACTCTGCCTTGGACAATACCTCTTAATGTGTCAGTCTCCCCACTTCCATAACATTCTATGGATTCAAGCATAGGTCTCTCAGAGAAGTGTTGACCGGTCTTAGGTGGACCCCCAACTACAGTCTGTAGTGAAGACTGAATTGGTCGGACTGAGAAACCTCCTGAACCCTGTCCTCTAGACTAAGAACCATTAAACTCACCTCTCTTTCGAAACCTTTTTGATGTCGATTCCATGGTGAAGTAATCCGGCTTCACTCCTTCCACCTCTATCACGAAGTCTACCACTTCTTGAAAGGATTTTGCCGTAGCCGTTACCTGTAAGGCTGAAATCCGCAATTCAGACCTCACCCCTTCACAAAACGGCGAATCGCTCTTGTGGACTAAAACAAAGTTGGGTGTCATACCTGGATAATGCACGAAACATAGCCTCATATGCAGTAACTCACATCCTACCTTACTCTAGGCACAAGAACTAATCTCTTTTCCTATCCCTCAAAGTCCGAGGGATATACTTCTCCATAAACAATCTAGAGAATGAGGCCCAAGTCATAGGTGGTGCCTCTGTTGGTTGACACTCAACATGTGACCGCCACCACATATTGGCGTTCCCTTGAAACTGATAAGTCACAAACTCAACACCAAACCGTTCTACTATACCCATCTTGTGTAGTAGCTCATGACAGTCAACGACAAAATCGTAAGCATCCTCAGATTCAGCACCCTTGAAGACTGGAGGCTTCAACTTCAAGAACTTACTGAAAAGTTCATGCTGATCATTTGTCATTATAGGCCCTATAGTCAGACGAGGAAACGTGCCTATTGCCAATGAGGCATCCATGCGGGGAGCCACAGTAGCTGCATGTTGTACCTCCGAAACCTGAGGTGCTGGTGCAGAAAACACTGGAGGTGTCTGGCCCTGATCATATAACCTGCTAAGATAAGAAAGAACCTGACTGATTATCTCTGGGGTAGGTTGGGGTGGCAATCCCTCAGTCTGTACTTGTTCATTCTCCCCTTCCTCACCCTCTCTTATAACTTCCTCAGTCGGTGGAGGAGTCACCACCCTAGTACCAGGTGGGCTAGGTGCTTGTCCTCTTCCTCTAGAGGACGTGCTCCCACGACCTCTTCCACGGCCTCTCACCACTGTTCCTCTCCGAGCTACAGCCCCAGTGGCTGGCTCAGACGCATCCTGTCTTGCCGGTGTTGGTGTTGGTGCAGTCGTTGCTCTAGTTCTAACCATCTGCAAAATAGAGTGAAGATGGTCAGATACCAATTTGTATCACCTAGATACCAATTGGATCCAAGTAATAGCATGAAAGAAAGAAAGAAAGAATGGAATTTTCCTAATGTCTTATAGACTGTCAAAGAAAAGTAAATGTGTCCCCCTACCGTTCCATAAGACTCTACTAGACTCATTCTTGTGTGATGAGACCAACGAAACCTAATGCTCTAATACCAAGTTTGTCACGACGCAAGCCGCGAGTGGCACCCACACTTATCCTACTATGTGAGCGAACAAACCAATCTAAACCCCAACATTTCAATATAATATCAACAAAAAGTAATGCGGAAGACTTATCTCATTAATAAGAATCAATTCAATAACTTCTAAAACTCAACATCTATTATTCCCCAAAATCTGGAAGTCATCATCACAAGAACATCTATCCTCAATTACTAAAACTAAGAGTATCTAAGAAAGCTAAAATAAGTAAAAAGCTAGTCCATGCCGGAATCTCGAGGCATCAAGACTTGAAGAAGAAGATCCAGTCAAAACTAGAAGCATTAGCTCACCCTGAATTCCGGTGTAGTGAAGACTGGCTAGAGTTGCGGTTGAGTTGAGGACGATGGTATGTTTGCTGCACTCCACATATAACAAAGAAAGAAACACACAAGTAGGGGTCAGTGCAAAACACAAGTACTGAGTAGGTATCATCGGCCAACTCAAAATAGAAAACAGTATATATCAGATAACATCATAAAATCAACTACAATACATAATCTGTAGCAATATCAATTATCATAACCCTTGGTCACAACACCAAGCACATAAATGAGGACTCACGCCTCCCCATCATACTAATTTGGGAATTAGGTTCATTTAATCGAGTATATTAACATCTTTCAAGATTAATTATCTTTATTTCTCTCGTGTCGGTACGTGACACTCCGCTCCATATACTATCCTGGTGTCGGAACGTGACACTCCGATCCATATTCTATCCTGGTGCCGGAACGTGGTACTCTGATCCTCATTCTATCCTGGTACCGGAATGTGGCACCCAATCCATATACTATCCTGGTGTCGGAACGTGACACTCCTATCCATATTCTATCCTGGTGTCGGAACGTGACACTCCGATCCTCATATACTATCCTGGTACCGGAACGTGGCGCCCGATCCTCTATTTCTATCCTGGTACCGGAACGTGGCACCCAATCCCCTAATCTCACTACTTTCGTTCATCAAGCCTTCTTTTATACCAAGGCATCATCATTAAAAAAGTAGATTAGGGTTTCTTTCAAGATTCATGATTCAATAGCTTCGTCATGCTTATTTTATCACAATTATATAATCACATTCATGCTAACATACAATTAAGTATATAGAAGGGTTTACAATACTACCCAATACATATCATTCGCTATTAAGAGTTTAGTACGAATAGCATAAAAACCATAACCTACCTCCACCGAAGATTCGTGATCAAGCAAGCAATTTCCCAAAGCATTGTGTTTTCCTCTTCGTTTCTCCTCTCTCGATCGTTTGTCTTTCCCTCTCTTTGTTCTTTCTATTTTTCTTATTCAAACCTCTTTCTTTTACCCTAATTAGCATATAATTAAGTATAAAAGATGAGCAATTAATCCACTAATTAACTCAAGGTTATCTATTTTAACCCCCAAGTAATTGAGTTATTAATATTAACCCACGAAATTTATAATTATAGCAGGAATAGTCCAAAATGCCCCTTTAAAACTTAAACAGAAATCCGACCCATCCTGGGAGTACGCAACCTGTGACGATCCATCATGGCTGTGACGGTCCGTCCTGCAGGTCCGTCGCAAATTTCAGAGACTCAATTTCCTTGAAGAGTCTGTGACGGTCCGTCGTGCCCACGACGGTCCGTCCTGCCATTCCGTTACGAAGTTCAGAGAGTCGATTTCAGTAACCATATTTCAGAATTCTTTGTGTTTTGGATCGAGACACCCTCGACAGTCCGTTGTGCCCATGACGGTCCGTCGTGGGTTCCGTGGACTCAGACAGTTTTTCCAGAAATAAAATCAGCTGCTCAAAACGACTAAACAGGTCGTTACAAGTAGTGCACTCTTATTGAGTGTAGAGCTATCCTTGTGCTAGTTGAATCACCCATAAAACTAGGGTTTGAATGTAGTTAAAACCCTTATTTCAATTAAAGTTTATTTTAATATTCAGGGGGGGAGTGTAAATTAAAATTAACTTAGTCAACTAGTAGTAGTTGATAGTCGACTCACCTGCAAATTAGTAGGAAGATAAACAATAATATAAAGTTGCATTAATAATTAACACAAGATTTTAGCTTGGGCCAGACCACCATTGCGGTGCCTAGTAAAGTCCCCTCGGTTCCAAGGGTTTAACTTAAGAGATTCGAAGAGATCTTCGTGTTGCAACTATTTGAAACTTTCTCATGTCTTATATGAAAATTATATTTCTACCGTTACACTTCCTCAACTTGTATACTACACTCAGATTCTTTATTTTCTCTTTTCTTTTCAATTGTGTCACTCATTTGTTTACAAATCTTTATGAAAGATGAAAGAAAACTATATGCTAAGCTCTAGTGAAATTGCGTACTTCACACTACAAATCTGGGTCGGTTTATGTAGATGATGATTTATGCTTTTGCAAGTAAAAACCCAAGGGATTTATTTTATTCAAGGATCTATTAAGGGAGTCCTTGATTGAGGAGATTTAGTTGATCTGTTTCCATGAAGTAAATCACTTGTCTTCTTTCCTTTTATTCGTTTGATCTTCTCCTTTTATGATCGACAAACTTCTTATCTTGTTGCTTGATTCATGGCTCTTTCCGTTCTTGATTATTCAATTGTGATATGTGCCATGTGTGCTAGTATTCTGCTTCATTAAGAGTTTCATTTATGTGCTGATCAATTATATATTCTTTTACTTCATTTGTCCCTTAGATTTGGGGCTTTCCTTTCCAATGCTTCTCTGCAGCTTCAAGCAAATATTATCTTCGTTCTTTAAATTTTTTGCGCTGATGATTTCCTTTTAGAATAATTTACCTACAAAATTGAGATCAACTCGTTAAGTATCTGTTTTCAAAATCAACTATCTGATAATGATAAGATGGATCATAATTATAATAGTAATCTTGATAGTCAATTTTACTGAGAAAGTTAATTGTACTTCCTTGAGGTCTGATGTCTTAGTTAATCGATGTATGCAGCTCTCCCTCTGTCTCACGGATGAGTAAGAGAGATAGATTTATTTTCTCCCCTTTGTCATAATATAAAAGAATAGCAAAAAGTAAACTAGATTAAAATAAAGACAACATATACCAGAGTAGTCCAAGAGTAAGAGAAGAAAAAAATAGTGGTCCAAGAGATAGCGAGGTACATGCCCCTATTGAAAGTTAGTGAAAAGATTTGAGGTTCAGCCGGTAGAGTTAATAACCACCCCAAAAGTACTTGAGGGAGTTAATGACTTTCTCACAGAAGGTGTTGTATGAAAGTTCAAGATTTTGTGAAAGACTGAATTATAAGCTCTGTACTGTATAACAAGCTCATTGTTGGAGGAGTTGACTAAACATTTGACAGAGTTAACATGTTGGATCAATGGATAAACCATTGAGATACCTTGCTACTTGTTCGTTATCTTGGTGATGCGCAACTTACCAATATCAGTGCTAGATTCTTTATGTAAAAAAATGCCATTTCCACAACATCATAAAAGGTCTTCAACTTCCGTTCTCCAGATAAAAGTCTATTTTTGACATCCTCATTGTCCTTCCATAAAATATGGCAAAATCTGCTAAGATTTTTGAGGGTTTGGGTAAATCCGCCCGAGTTCTGATTGAGTCATTTTTAAACCACTTTTAACAAACCTGCACATACATCATACTAGAAGAAGTTTGGGAATCATAAGTTGCATTTATAAGAGAGGGGGTAAACGTAGAAAGATCCTCAAGACGGTCCACAATAATCCTCGATATGAGAAAGCCATAGGGCAAACTTGCCAAGACATTCAAGTCTTCAACACTTTCCTACATAGACTCCTTGAACCATTCTGCCCAGTTTATGCGGTACTTTATAAGAAGGAAGTAAGAAAAAAATACATCACGAGTAGAGAAATTACTTAAGGAGACCTTCCTGGGAATAAGAGTTTTGGCCACGTTATGTGAATTAATACAGAAATCTAAACATAGCGATAAGGTCCCAAAGTCAAAAATGTAAGAGTATGGTTCAACAACAACTCTCTTTGCAACTTCAACGGAACTTCAAAGTCATCAGTCCATATTCTGTTTATGTATGGAATTACGTTAGAGAACTTCGTACCAAACACATCTTCGAATATATCTACATTAATGATAAAGAGTTTACCCTGCACCAACTATTCAACCTCACCATTCTTAGGTGAAATTCGGAGATTCGCATAGAGTAGGCAAAAAAATTCATCAAAAATCCTAAAAACACACAAATTAAATTAGAGAGAATTTTTCTGAGCTTTGATGTAGGATCTTAGCGGGCAGTGAGAGTCCTTTAGATTCCTGAGATTGACAACACTGCCAGGATTATTAGGGGAAGTTTTGAAGGGATCATACATGTGCTTCTGTTCGATACCATAAAACCGTTGCATATCCGCATGGGAGAGAGATCCCATCATATGGAAAAGAGGCTTATTTGATGCTATCTGCTTAGTAGTAGAAGCTCCCTTTTTTTAGGACTCGGGCGGAGCAACCATGGATCCTACGAAGGAAGTAGAAAAGAGAGATGGTGTCTATTTTGACGGAACTCGAAGCGACAGAGGATTTCTTTGATCTCATGGAGCAAGTTTTTGTCAAAGTGAGAAGAAGTGTAGAAGAGAGTAAAGGAAAGGATAAATAAAAAGAAAAAAGAGAAGAGAAATGAAAGGGGATCAGACAAAAAAGGGAAGGGAATTTTACTGGAAGTACTGGAAGTAGGTCATAATAACTGAACAAAAAAAATAGAACACACATGAAATGCATAAGGAAATAAAATAAATAAATAGTGAAGTACAACGCATTAGTCAACACATTTAATACCAAGGCGATCTTTGAGATAGCAAAATCTTTCCTCAAGTAGAGATTTAGTAAAAATATCTGTTAATTGATTTTTAGAGTCTACAAATTCAAGAGAAAATCATCATTTCCAACATGATCATGAATAAGATAATGCTTTATGTCGATATGCTTAGCCCTAGAATGATGCACAATAAAAATACATTTACAAAGACTTAAATAATATCAAAAATAATCAGAATAGTTTCATAAGAAAGATCATTATCAAGTAATTGATGCATCTTCCATAAAATTTGAGTACCACAACTTCCTAACGCTATGTATCAAAATTCTATGGAGGATAAGGACACCGAAGGTTATTTCTAGCTATACCATGAGACTAGATAGTATCCCAAGATTAGGCATGTTCCACTAGTGCTTTTTCGGTCGTTTTTGTCACATGCAAAGTCAGCATCTGAATAACTAATTATATCAAAATTAGTAGAATGAGGATACCATAGTCCTAGATTGTGGTTTCAACAAGGTAGCGAATGATTTGCTTTGCTACCGTCAAATGTGATTCCTTCGGGGCAGCTTAAAACAGTGGTACACTTTCATCCATCAAACATTATATCGAGCCGACTACCTGTAAGATGTAGAAAAAAGCCACCACTACTAAAAAATAGTCATTAGGGACCTAAAAATTACCGACCTCAAACTAGTTAGGTTTTATGCAGAATGTCACGACCGGAGTGTAGAGTCTAGACAAGACCGGCGTCGTTAACCTTCTAAGGTCGCAGACAAGCCTAGTTACGTTATTCTTACTTCGTTTAGGTTAATTTTAGCGGAAAATTTGAAACCTTTTATTTCTTAACATACATACTAATCACTCCATTACATTCATAATTTTTCACCATCAACCATCTAACACTAGGATTATCAAATTAAAGAAATAGTTTAATATAGAATTAAATGTATAGTTGCAAAAATGGCACCAATACAATGTCTGAACAAAATCGGAAAGAAACGCTAGTGTAACATACTCCACTAGATCAATCCTATAACTAAGCTAGAATACAATGGGAAAGCATCTTAGAAAGCTTGAGGGCCTACAAAGTCAAGATGAATGCTCCACATCTGGATAGTTTCAGCGTCTACCTGTAGCTCTAGCGTCCACCTGTGCCTGCATCTAAAATTTTATAGTTCTATAAAAACCAATACACACTTGTACTAATTATGGGTATATGCAAGAACACACACAGGAAATGCATGATTAAGAGCAACTCTTTCCTAAGAACATGATTATGGAAAGTCAAGTCAGTGGACTTGCCAAATTGGGATTAGAAATGAGAGTGAACTTCCAAATTTTTATTAGGAATGTTTATGATCTTTTATAATTTGTATAAGGAATGTTAGTCCATGAGAGTAACATGCGTCATCGTACTTAAGATCTTGAACACATCATACAACAGCGTACACATAGCACATATCATAATTCCTATAACACATAATGTAGTTCATATAAATCATTCTTATATCATGATACCTTGGAATTTGGACTTGACATTAAGACTTCCCGAAAATGAGGGCTCAACAAATGGGACCTCAACTAGGTATTCTGCTTTAGCAAACATAGAGTCTTCTTCATTCATTCATACGTACTTCATTTCATTTCATTCATGGGCCAGTGTAAACACCATCTTTACCTAGGACGTAACTTATGACTTTCGTGCAATTACAAAGAATGACCTAATGATAATACTTGAATCTAACTCACCTCTTTATTATCCTATCCTAACACCTTTGGTATCATTCATTTGAATATGTGATTCATTTGAGGTTGGCCTAATTAATAAAATGAGAACTTTAACTTTAAACGATGTAGATCATTTGAGAATTATGCAATCCAGTATCATGATACCCCACACAGAAAAGAGGTGGAATCACTAGCCAAAGTGACCCAAAACATGCTAGCGTACATGGGAATTGAACCCCGTCAGATCCCTATATTGGCAGTTTAGGTTCCAATTCTATGTGATATAAGGAGACATATACCCAGCATTCTAGACAATCTCATATCATGAGAGTTACGTTAACCTCCGCCCTTTCCGAAAGAATGCCTCACCACTTATGGCTAGTCTATCGGTGCTCAGTATAAAGTTCCATTATATTGAAATCATACATCATGGAAGTTGCATACTAGTATGAGGACGTCATAGCTCAATAGATTATTTGTCATCTCATAATTAGTATTAAGTGTGTTAATCTCAACACTTTCATTCGAGTGTTCAGAGAGACTAGTCTTTTAATTAACATTACACTCTCATAGGTGAGTACCTTTTGGTAACATTTACTTAGGCTCATTTGATATATCTCTCCTCTTTTACACTAGCTTTATATCATGTGGTCACCACATTCATCAACATTAGCACATTTTCACTTCATAATTACTCACCCTCTTTTACGTGAATGTTCGTTTCATAGCATACCAATGCACTTGGCCATTTGTATGTTTATACTCTTACTAAACCCTTCTAGGGTTTCATAATTTCTTTTCATAATATTCCCAAAATAGATATGAATGTAAGATGCCTCTTGAACTCCTTTTTCTCGGTAAGGATTTCATCTTATGCCAATGCACTTTGCCATTTAGTGTGTTTTACACTATTACTTAACCCTTCTAGAGTTACATCATTTCATTACATTCATCTTAGGTTCACTTATTTTTAAATGTATGGTAGACTTATGGGTCTATAAATACAAGCCATGAGGATTCATTCATAGTTCGTTTAAGTGATTCATATCTTCCTAAGATTATGTAGTTCAAGAGTTATGGAGGGAACTAAGTAGGCAGCACTATTATTGAAGATATAATTCGCGTATGACTTACGAATCTATATGGAATTTGGGCAAGGGAACCCAATTTCGAATATCTTAGACAACACTTACATTTTTTTTAATTTATTGTATTTAGGTCCACATGACATTGGGACCTTATATCAAGCCAACATCAATGTTTCCTGTATATTTTTCTCCTTTGAATTACCTCTTACTTGGCCGAGGGTTCTGGGATCAAATCCCTACAACCCCTTTTAATTTTTATTATCCATTTTGCCTTGCCTATTTCGAACTGTATATGATGTTGTGGGATCAAACCCCTATAGAGTATCTTTATTTTTCTTTTGTTCTCCTCCTTAATCTGCCTAAGAGGTTGTGGGTTCGATTCCCAGAGGCTTCCCCTTTATTTTTTTTATTCTCCTCCTTAAATCTACCTAAGGGGTCGTGGGTTCGATTCCAACAGGCCTCCTCCTTTATATTTCTTTTATTCACCTCCTAAACCTTCCTAGGAGGTCATGGGTTTAATTCCCACACGTGCCCCCATTTAGTTTTCTTTTATTCTCCTCCTTAATCTGCCTAAGAGGTTGTGAGTTTGATTCCCACACGCCTCCCCCTTTATTTTATTTTATTCTCCTCATTAATCTGATTTAGAGGTGGGGGGTTTGAATCCCACTCCTCTAATTTCATAATTTTTAATGTTAAGTTACATTTTCCAACGAAAACCATGGTTCGAATGCCCTTTACCACAATTCATTTTACTTCTTTATTTTCATGGTTTTTAACATGGTGAGGTCACAGGTTCAATCCTCCATGACCTCACTTGTTTTAATTAATATTTTTTCAGCATTTCTAACCCTTTTTGAAGAACAAAATTCATCATTCGAAGCTTGAAATTTTCTTGTAATTTTTAAGCATCCTTTCATCAAGTTAAACCTTAGTTCTCATGGGAGTTTTTTTACTTCATTTAGAACATTATAGGTGCATTTTCATGGATTCGTATAGACAAAAGATTATTCCTCAAATCAGCCACATTTCAACTCATATGAACCTCACATTTACATTAACACGTGTACATGAAATATAAAGAACTATCATGCCATTTAAAGTCCTAATCAATAAATAATAGCCACTGCAACACACATATACACACGTAGTTACATTTCTGGAAACATCAACATAAGTAACATTCCAAACATACATAAAACACAAAATCATGACTAAAACACGTTTAATCCCTAGTTTTGTACCAGCAAACATAATAAACGTATGATTCAATGGGAGCTAGTGACAGGAACATGCAACGGGGAGCAATAGTAGTTTTCAGAATGAATATTCTTAACCTTAAGGGGTCTCTTAGAAAAGGGACAGAGAGAGAAGAGAACTCATACCTTTTTCACGTTAAAACCTCGACTTGTTTCCCAAAGAATTCCTCCAAACACACGTCCAACACCAAAACTTCAATACCAAACTCAACAGAAAACCTTCTCTTTGCCCATATAATTGATTAACGTTTGTTTTTCTTATATTTTTGTCACGACCCAAAAACCGAGCCACGACAGGGACCCACATTTACCCTCCTATATGAGCGAACCAACCAATCTAACCCTTATCATTTAAACATATATCAAAAGAAAGTAATGCGGAAGACTTAACTCATTAATAAAATCAAATCAATACCTATTATTATCCCCAAAATCTGGAAGTCATCATCACAAGAACATCTATGATCAAATTACTAACTAAAAATGTCTAAGAAGCTAAAAATACATAAGAAGCTAGTCCATGCCGGAAGTCAAGGCATAAAGACTTCAAGAAGAAGATCCAGTCCAAGCTAGAAGCATTAGCTCACCCTGAATTTCCGATGTAGTGGAGACTGGCTTGAGTTACTGTTGAGTCGAAGACGACGGCACGTTTGCTGCACTCCACAAATACAAAGAAGAAAACATAAAAGTAGGGGTCAGTACAAAGCACGGGTACTGAGTAGATATCATCGGCCAACTCAAAATAGAAGACAATATATATCAAGTAATATCATAAAGTCAACTATGATACTCAACATGTAGCAACAACAAGTACTATATCATTAACAATTACCGTCAAGTTCACGCATGAGGACTCAAGCCTCAATACCATACTCATTTTGGATTTATGTTCATTAGATTGAGTATATTAACATCTTTCAAGATTCATTATCTTTATTTCTCTTGTGTCGGTACGTGACACTCCGCTCCCTCATATTCATTAATCCTCTTGTGTTGGTACGTGACACTCCGATCCCCTACAACTATGTGTCGGAACGTGACACTCCGATCCCTTACTACTATGTGTCAGAACGTGACACTTCGATCCCCTAAATCTACGTGTCGGTTCGTGACACCCGATCCCCTAAATCTACATGTCGGTTCGTGACACCCGATCCCCTAAATCTACGTGTCGGTTCGTGACACCCGGTCCCCCTAATACTACGTGTCGGTTTGTGACACCCGATCCGTTAATTCTATGTGTCGGAACGTGACACTCCGATCCCCTAATCTCCTTCTATCAATTCATCAAGCCTTTTTTCTTACCAAGGCATCATTAATCTCATTACTTTAGTTCCTCACGCCTTCTTTTATACCAAGGCCTCATCATTAACAAGAGATTAGGTTTTTATCAAGATTTGGGATTCAATAGCTTCATCATGCTTAATATAATCACAATTATATAATCACATTCATGCAAGCATACAAATCAAGCACATAGTAGGGTTTACAATATCCTCAATACATATCATTCGCTATTAAGAGTTTTACTACGAATATCGTAAGAGAAACTATAACCTACCTCCACCGAAGACTAGTGATCAAGCAAGTTCCAAAGCTTTGTTCTTCTTCTCGTTTCTCCTCTCTAAATTCGTTTCTCTTTCCCTCTCTTTGTTCTTTCTATTTTTCTTTTTCAAGCCCTCTTTCTTTTACCCTAATTAGCATAAAATTAAGAATAAAAGATGGCAATAATAACTCACTAAATAACTTAAGGTTACCTCTTTTAACCCCGTAGTAATTAGACTTATTAACCTTAACCCTCTAACTTTATAATTTAAGTAGGAATAGTCCAAAACGTCCCTTAAAACGTGTAAAGAAATCTGACCCAGACTGGGATTACGCAACCTATGACGGCCCGTCGTGCCGGCGACGGTCCGTCCTGCAGGTCGTCGCAAAGTTCAGAGACTAGATTTCCTCTGATGAATCTGTGACGGTCTGTCACGCCTGTGACGGTCCATCCTGCCATTCCGTCACGAAGTTCAGAGAGTCGATTTTCAGTACCCAATTTCAGAATTTCTAAGTGTTTTGAAACGAGACCCTGCGACGGTCCGTCGTGCCCATGACGGTCCGTCGTGGGGTCCGTCGTCTCAGCAAGTTTTTCCAGAAATAAAATATGTTGCTCAAAACGACTAAACAGGTCGTTACAATAGATACCAATTTACCCATCGTTCGTCCTCGAACGATCACAAGAAGAAAAACAAGGGCAAGAAGGAGTACCTGAATCTTTAAACAGGTGTGGGTATCTTTCTTGCATATCTGCCTCCTTTTCCCAAGTGGCTTCTTCAACTGGCCGATTCTTCCATTGCACCTTGATGGATGCAATCTCCCTTGACCTCAACTTGCGAACTTCTCTATCTAAAATAGCAACAGGCTCCTCCTCATAAGACAAATTCTCATCAAGCCAAACTGAATCCCAACGGATAATGTAGTTTCGATCCCCATGGTATCTTTTCAACATAGACACATGAAATACCGGATGCACTCCGGACAGCCCTGGAGGCAAGGCTAACTCATAAGCCACCTCCCCTACTCGCTTAAGTACTTCAAAGGGGCCAATGTACCTTGGGCTTAGCTTACCTCTTTTACCAAACCGTATCACCCCTTTCATGGGCGAAACCTTCAACAAGACTTGTTCACCCTACATGAACTCCACGTCTCTAACCTTTCGATCCGCATATTCTTTTTGCCTACTTTGCGCCGCCAAAAGCTTTTGTTGAATAGATTTCACTTTCTCTAACGAATCCCTCAAAAGGTCAGTACCCCAAGGTCTAACCTCAAATGCATCAAACCAACCAATGGGAGACCTACATCTTCTCCCACACAGTTCTTCAAATGGAGCCATATCAATACTTGAGTGATAGCTATTATTGTATGAAAACTCCGCTAAGGGTAAGAAGTGATCCCAATGACCACCAAATTCTATCACACATGCACGAAGCATATCCTCAAAAACTTGAATCGTTCGCTCAGACTGACCATCGGTCTGAGGATGGAACGCAGTACTAAGGTCCAACCTAGTACCCAATTCCACATGCAATGTTTTCCAAAACATAGAAGTAAATTGCGTACCTCTATCTGATATGATGGAGAGTGGAACCCCATGCAACCGAACAATTTCTGAGATATAGATTTTGGCTAACTTCACTGCATAGTAGGTCACTTTGACCGGAATGAAGTGAGCAGACTTAGTTTATCTGTCCACAATCACCCAAATAGAGTCATACTTACCCATTGTCTTTGGAAGACCAACCACAAAGTCCATTCCAATTCTTTCCCACTTCCATTCCGGAATGGGCATTCTCTGAAGTGTTCCTCCGGGCCTCTGGTGTTCATACTTTACTTGTTGACAGTTTTGACATTTGGCAATAAAATCAACAATATCACGCTTCATTCTACTCCACCAAAAGTGTTGCTTTAGGTCACGGTACATCTTGGTTGCACCCGGATGTATAAAATACCTTGAACTATGAGCCTCTGTCAGAATAGTGGTGATCAACTCATCGATGCGGGTTACACATACCCTTCCCTTAATCCTCAAAACACCTTCCTCATCGATTGTTGCTTCTTTAGCCTCTCCTTGCAACACTTTATCTCGAATCCGGATCAATTTCTCATCATTAAAATGCTTTCCCTTAATCTTGTCAGGGAAGGAACATCTTGCCTCCACACAAGCTAAAAATCCTCCCTTCTCATTTACTTGTAATCTCATAAGGTCATTAGCCAGAATCTGAACCTCTCTAGCCAATGGGCGTCTAGAAACTTGCAAGTGAGCTAGACTTCCCATGCTTCCCGCCTTTCTACTTAAAGCATCCGCTACAACATTCGCCTTTCCCGGATGATACAAGATAGTGACATCGTAGTCCTTCAGTAATTCCATCCATCTCCTTTGTCTCAAGTTCAAATCTTTCAGAGTAAAGACATACTGTAGGCTACGATGATCCGTATAGACTTCACACTTAACCCCATATAAATAGTGCCTCCATTGCTTCAATGCAAATACTACCGCGGCCAATTCCAAATCATGGGTTGGATAGTTACGTTCATGCACTTTTAATTGCCTCGAAGCATAAGCAATCACATTCTTCTATTGCATTAGCACTGCACCCAAGCCAGAATAGGATGCATCGCAATAAACAATGAAGTTCTTACCCTCTGCTGGCAAGGTAAGGATAGGTGCGGTAGTCAACAAAGTCTTGAGTTTCTGAAAGCTTTCCTCACACTCATCCGACCATACAAATGGAACATTTTACTTAGTCAAGTTCGTCAGTTGGGAAGCAATAGAATAGAATCCCTTGACAAATCGGCGGTAGTAGCTAGCTAACCAAACAAAGCTCCTTATTTCTGACACATTAGTAGGTCTTACCCAATTCTTCACTGTCTCAATCTTAGAAGGATCTACCATCACTCCCTCCTTAGAAACCACGTTCCCCAAGAAGGACACTGCATCTAGCCAGAACTCACACTTAGAGAACTTGGCATAAAGCTTTTTCTCCCTCGACATTTCCAATACCATTCTCAAATGCTCCTCATGTTCCTCCTTACTTTTAGAGTATATAAGTATATCATCAATAAATACGATCACAAAGAGATCCAAATATGGCTTAAAAATCCCGTTCATCAAACTCATGAACGCAGCAGGGGCATTCGTAAGACCAAAAGACATCACTACAAATTCGTAATGCCCATACCTGGTTCGAAAAGCAGTCTTTGGCACATCCGTTGCCCGTATTTTCAATTGATGATAACCGGATCTAAAGTCAATCTTAGAGAAGACACAAGCACCTTGTAACTGATCGAACAAGTCATCAATGCGAGGAAGGGGATACTTGTTCTTAATAGTTACCTTTTTCAGTTGTCTATACTATATGCACATCCGAAAACTAACATCCTTCTTCTTCACAAACAAAACCGGAGCACCCCAAGGAGTTGCACTTGGTCTAATGAAGCCTTTGCTCAACAACTCTTGAAGTTGTGCCTTTAACTCTCTTAACTCCGCGGGAGCCATTCTATAAGGGGGTACAGAAATGGGGCGAGTGCCCGGTTCAAGGTCGATGCAGAAGTTAATATCCCTATCTGGTGGCATACCAGGAAGATCTGCAGGGAACACATCCAAAAACTCACGGACTACCGAAACCGACTCAATCGAGGGTACTTGAGTAGTGTCATCCTTGAGATGTGCCAAGAAAGCTAGACACCCTTTACTAACCATTTTCTTACCACGAAGAAAGGAGATGATACGCACCGGATTGGAAGTGTAGTCGCCCTCCCACACTAACGGATCTGTCCCAGGCTTGGCTAACGTCACCGTTTTAGCATTACAATCCAAGATCGCAAATTGCGGAGAAAGCCAAGTCATACCCAGAATTACATCAAAATCAACCATTTCTAAGATAACCAAATCTACATAAGTGTTGCTCCCCACAAAGTTCACCAAACAAGACCTATATACCTTTTCAACTACCACAGACTCACCCATCGGAGTAGAAACACGAATAGGCATATCAAGTAATTCACAATGTAAATTTAGACCATTAGCAAATGAGGAAGATACATAAGAAAATGTGGATCCAGGATCAAACCATACAGAATCCATGCAATCACAAACCAGAAGATTACCTGTGATGACAGCATCAGATGTCTCCGCCTCCGATCTCCCAGGGAAAGCATAACAATGGGCCCTTTCGTTTGTTTGTCCATTGCCCCTACCATGTTGTGATTTAGTGGCTCGAGTTTGCCCATCACCTCTGCCGTTTTGGGGACCACCATTACCTCGACCACCACGTCCTCCAGGATAACGGCCTCTACCATGACCACCTCTACCTCTAGCTATTGGGGGTCTATAACTCTGTTTGGGACAATTTCTCCTAATATGCACAGTCTCCCCACATCCATAACACTCTCTAGATTCAAGTAGAGGTCTCTCAGAGATGTGTTGGCCGGTCTGAGGTGGACCCCCAACTACAGTCTGTAGTGAAGACTGAATTGGTCGGACTGAGTAACCTCCGGAACCTTTTCCTCTTGAGTAAGAACCATTAAACTCACCTCCCTTTCGAAACCTTTTTGATGTCGATGTCGAGGTGAAGTCATCGGGCTTCACTCCTTCCACCTCTATTACGAAGTCTACCACTTCTTGGAAGGATTTTGCCGTAGCCGCTACCTGTAAGGCCGAAATCCGCAACTCCGATCTCAACCCCTTCACAAACCGGCGAATCCGCTCTTGTGGACTGAAACAGAGTTGAGTGGCATACCTTGATAAAGCACGAAACATAGCCTCATATGCATTAACCGACATCCTACCTTGCTCTAGGCTCAAGAATTCATCTCTTTTCCTATCCCTCAAAGTCCGTGGGATTTACTTTTCCATAAATAAGTTAGAGAATGCTACCCAAGTCATGGTTGGTGCCTCTGTTGGTTGACACTCAACATGTGACCGCCACCACATTTTGGCGTGCCCTTGAAACTGATAAGTCACGAACTCAACACCAAATCGTTCTACTATACCCATCTTGTGTAGTAGCTCATGACAGTCAACCAGAAAATCGTAAGCTTCCTCAGATTCCGCACCCTTGAAGACTGGAGGTTTCAATTTCAAGAACTTACTGAAAAGTTCATGCTGATCATTTCTCATTATAGGCCCCGTAGTCAGACGTGGAAACGTGCCTATGTCCAATGAGGCATCTATACAAGGAGCCTTAGTGGCTGCATGTTGTACCTCTGAAACCGGAGGTGTTGGTGCAGAAAATACTGGAGGTGCCTGACCCTGATCAGACAACCCGCTAAGATAAGCCAGAACCTGATTAATCATCTCTGGGGTAAGTTGGGGTGGCATTTCCTCATTCTGCACTCGTTCATTCTCCCCATCCTCCCTCTCTCTCAAAACTTCCTCAGTCGGTGGAGGAGTCACCGCCCTAGCATCAGATGGGCTAGGTGCTTGTCCTCTTCTTCTAGAGGACGTCCTCCCACGACCTCTTCCACGGCCTCTTGCCGCTGTTCTTCCTCGAGCCACAGCCCCAGTGGCTGGCTCAGATGCATCTTGTCTCGCTGCTGTTGATGCAGGCGCGGTTGTTGCTCTAGTTCTAACCATCTGTGAAATAGAGTGAAGATGGTCAGATACCAATTTGTATCACCTAGATACCAATTGGACCCAAGTAATAGCACGAAAGAAAGAAAGAAAGAATGGAATTTTCCTAAAGTCTTATAGCCTCTCAAAGAAAAGTAAAGGCGTCCCCCTACCATTCCATAAGACTCTACTAGACTCGTTCTTGTGTGATGAGACCAACGAACCTAATGCTCTGATACCAAGTTTGTCACGACCCAAAAACCGAGCCGCGACTGGCACCCACATTTACCCTCTTATTTGAGCGAACCAACCAATCTAACCCTTATAATTTCAACATATATCAACAGAAAGTAATGCGGAAGACTTAACTCATTAATAAAATCAAATCAATAACTATTATTATCCCCAAAATCTGGAAGTCGTCATCACAAGAACATCTATGATCAAATTACTAACTAAAAATGTCTAAGAAGCTAAAAATACATAAGAAGCTAGTCCATGCCGGAAGTCAAGGCATCAAGACTTGAAGAAGAAGATCCAGTCCAAGCTAGAAACATTAGCTCACCCTGAATTTCCGATGTAGTGGAGACTGGCTTGAATTATTGTTGAGTCGAAGACGACGGCGCGTTTGCTGCACTCCACAAATACAAAGAAGAAAACATAAAAGTAGGGGTCAGTACAAAGCACGGGTACTGAGTAGATATCATCGGCCAACTCAAAATAGAAGACAATATATATCAAGTAATATCATAAAGTCGACTATGATACTCAACATGTAGCAACAACAAGTACTATATCATTAACAATTACCGTCAAGTTCACGCATGAGGACTCAAGCCTCAATACCATACTCATTTGGGATTTATGTTCATTAGATTGAGTATATTAACATCTTTCAAGATTCATTATCTTTATTTCTCTTGTGTCGGTACGTGACACTCCGCTCCCTCATATTCATTAATCCTCTTGTGTCGATACGTGACACTCTGATCCCCTACTACTATGTGTCGGAACGTGACCCTCCGATCCCCTACTACTATGTGTCGGAACGTGACACTCCGATCCCCTAAATCTACGTGTCGGTTCGTGACACCCGATCCCCTAAATCTACGTGTCGGTTTGTGACACCCGATCCCCTAAATCTACGTGTCGGTTCGTGACACCCGTTCCCCCTAATACTAAGTGTCGGTTCGTGACACCTGATCCCTTAATTCTATGTGTCGGAACGTGACACTCCGATCCCCTAATCTCCTTCTATCAATTCATCAAGCCTTCTTTCTTACCAAGGCATCATTAATCTCATTACTTTAGTTCCTCACGCCTTCTTTTATACCAAGCCCTCATCATTAACAAGAGATTAGGTTTTTATCAAGATTTGGGATTCAATAGCTTCATCATGCTTAATATAATCACAATTATATAATCACATTCATGCAAGCATACAAATCAAGCACATAGTAGGGTTTACAATATCCTCAATACATATCATTCGCTATTAAGAGTTTTACTACAAATATCGTAAGAGAAACCATAACCTACCTCCACCGAAGACTAGTGATCAAGCAAGAATTTTCCAAAGCTTTGTTCTTCTTCTCGTTTCTTCTCTCTCAATTCGTTTCTCTTTCCCTCTCTTTGTTCTTTCTATTTTTCTTTTTCAAACCCTCTTTATTTTACCCTAATTAGCATATAATTAAGAATAAAAGATTGCAATAATAATCCACTAATTAACTTAAGGTTACCTCTTTAAACCCCCAAGTAATTAGACTCATTAACCTTAACCCTCTAACTTTATAATTAAAGTAGGAATAGTCCAAAACGTCCCTTAAAACGTGTAAAGAAATCCGACCCAGACTGAGATTACGCAACCTGTGATGGCCCGTCGTGCCTGCGACGGTCCGTCCTGCAGGTCGTCGCAAAGTTCAGAGACTGGATTTCCTCTGAAGAATCTGTGACGGTCCGTCCTGCCATTCCGTCACGAAGTTTAGAGAGTCGATTTTCAGTACCCAATTTCAGAATTTCTAAGTGTTTTGAAACGAGACCCTGCGACGGTCCGTCTTGCCCATGACGGTGCGTCGTGGGGTCCGTCGTCTCAGCCAGTTTTTCCCGAAATAATATCTGTTGCTCAAAACGACTAAACAGGTCGTTATAATTTTCGTGTAAGTTATTCAAGTATTAAGAAATTTGGTTTTCCTTCTGTTTTTGGAGTTATTTTGTCAGCGAAAACGTGAACGAGAGTGATAAAGACATGAGAGTGTGAGATAAGCTTGGGAGAGAAGAGTTTTCTTAGGGTTAGGAGTCTAGTTTAGGACTTAGTCAAATAAGATTTTATTTAATTATTTAAAATATTATTTCCTTTTATTAAATCAGATAATAACTAATAAAGATAATTTATTACATTAATTTAACAACTTAAATTAAAAATAATTTAATTCATTTCTTCCACCAAGGTTCGAACTAAGGTGAAACAAGACGTCACTTCAAGAGCCCAATTTTGGCCTTCTCTCCCCAAAATGCCCCTCTACCTTATGAATTAAATAATTAATTATATATTTAGGGTAATTACTATACTACCCTTAGCCTGGAAAAAGACCAATTTATCCCTAGACCCTCCAAACTCAAGATTTTCCCTTTTTAAGTCCGGTAAAAGACTCCTTCAAGTAAATCTTCATATTCGAGATCCCTACATGGTTCGAACCAACCTTTCAACGCTCAACTAACTTTCCAAGTTAGTTGGCTTGGCTGTATAAAGGGTACAGACGTCTGGGTCTACGCGCATCAATCTGTGTGAACCTTGGTCTAATAATAGGCATTCTGGACACATTAAGCATTTGTTATGATATTCATTTTTAGGGTTGCTACACTAAAAAAGAGGGTAAAAAATTCCGACCTCAGAGGGTCCGTATTTTTTAGCGGAAAAAATGAATTACAATAAACCTCTTGATGTCGGTAATAAATTAAATAAATGAATAAATGTATTTTAATTTTTCTCAATTAAATAAAAAAATAAAATTGAGAAATATTTGGATTTAATTATTTAAATCATCTTTGAAGGACAGCATTAAGTAAAATAAAAAACAAAAAAAATTATAATACCAACATCTGCAAGCCAATAGAATTTATAGTATATAATTGTATCAATTTTATTAAAATATTTATATAGTGAGTTCGAAAAAATTATAAATTAATATTTTTAATTAACTTTAAATAAATTGGATCACGGTTTTTATGTAAATTAGAATATTTATTAATATAAAATACTGACATCATGAGATTGGTATTTACATTATATTCAAATACCAACCTAGTGAGGTTGGTATTTTTATTTCATCCGTATCAAATTACCGACATCATGCGGTAGTTATTTTTACATCATCAAAATACTGACATCATGAAGTCTGTATTTTTATTTTATCCAGATATCGACCTCATGAAGTTTGTATTTTTTCTTTATCCAAAAAGCAACCTCATGAGGTCGATATTTTTACTTCATCTAAATACCGACTTTATAAGATTGATATTTATTTTTCATCCAAATATCTAGCTACTGAGATATTAAGTTCTTCGAATAAGTTAATGTTATTTAGTTGGTGAATATAGTGTTTGAATTAAGTTAAGACTAAACTAATTAGACATATAAAGTTGTTAAGTTCTTCAAATAATAAATGTGATTTACTTAGTGAATATTATGTTTGAATTAAGTTAAAACTAAACTAGTTATACTTAGAAAGATGTTAAGTTCTTCAAATAAGAGATGCAAATTATTTGGTTAATATTGTGTTTGAATTAAGTTAAAACTAAATTAATGAGACTTAGAATGTTGTAAAGTTCTTTATATAAGTTAATGCGATTTTGTTTGTGAATATAGTGTTGGAATTAAGATAAAAATAAACTTATTGGACATAGAAAGTTGTTAAGTTCTATAAATAAGTTAATGTGATTTAACTGGTGAATATAGTGTTGGAATTATGTTAAAACTAAATTAATTAGACTTACAAAGTTGTTAAGCTCTTTAAATAAGTTATATGATTTAGTTGGTGAATTTAGTGTTGGAATTAAGTTAAAATTAAACTAGTTAGACTTGGAAAGAATTTAAGGTCTTCACATAGGCTAATGTGATTTAGTAGGTAAATATGTTCAAATTAGAAAGATGTTAAGTTCTTAAAATAAGTAAATGTTATTTAGTTGGTGAATATATTGTTAGAATAAACTTAAAACTAAACTAATTACACTTTAAAAGATGTTAAGTTCTTCAATTAAGAAATACGATTTATTTGGTGAATATAGTGTTTAAATTAAGTTAAAACTAAACTAATTAGACTTAGAAAGATGTTTAGTTCTTCAAATAAGTAATGTGATTTAATTGGTGAATATAGTGATTTAATTAGGCTAAAACTAAACTAATTAGACTTAAAAAATTGTTAAGTTCTTTAAATAAGTTAATGTGATTTAGTTGGTGAATATAGTGTAGGAATTAAGTTTAAACTAAACTAATTAGACTTAGAAAATTGTTAAGTTATTTAAATAAATTTTTTGATTTAGTTGGTGAATATATTGTTGGAACTAAGTAAAACTAAACTAATTGGACTTATAAATATGTTAATTTCTTTCATATAGGTTAATGTTATTTAGTTTGTGAATATGGTGTTGGAATTATTTAAAAATGAGCATCAGTTTTACCTACTCACTATCCTCACCAGGCATATAGTTCCTCTACTCATGTGGCTCCACAATCTGCTTATGCTATATCTACACGTATTGATGTACCTAGATCTGGGTACTAACCATTGCAGGACTATTCACATCTTGTTCGTGAGTCTACCATACAATCAGCTAATGCTAGTCAGTGCAATATTTTGAATACTAATAGTGGATCAATTGGATTTTCAAATCTTCATCTTGAATCCAATGGCTTGGAGCATAATACTCCCACCACCCAGCACTCAGATGCACGTGGTCCTCATGAAGGCGATAGACACAATTTTTGTAGCCCTGTCATCGAGCCTTTAGGATAAAAGTTTGATTTAATTATGTTCATCTTTTATTTGTCTTTTTATATTTTAATTAATTGATTGATTTTTTTTTACCATTCTTTGACAATGAACTCATATTTCAGCTTACCTCTGGATGTGGGTATGTCAAGATTATTTTGATGTGCAACGGTACTCACTATAATGGTGTGTACCTTACTTGGGGTTCAATTCTAATTAAAAACAGGGGGCAGATGTTCAATTAATTTAAGGTAAGAATGTGTATGAATTAAAATCACATCATATACATTTAAATTTGCTATTAATTTGAATAATAAATATTTAGTCATTTTTCATTAAATAAATATTATGTTTGGGTACCCGAACATGAGGAAGATGTTCAAGAAAACATCAAGGTTAAAACTTCAAAGTTTCTTTCTAGTAAATTTAGTGAATGTAAAAAAATTAATAGAATTCCTAAGTTTATGGTAACAACACGACGGGATCTATTACTGGAACATTGGGGTACTGTTTAAAAGTTTAAGAAGAGGAGTGAGATTGGGAAGATGGCTAACGCATCAAAAAAGGAGGCTCTTTGCACACCAGTGGAGCTATTAGCCTAGTTACTAGGAAAGAAAGAATTGTATACTTTCTTAATTTTGTAAAATATTTCCTTTTCTTTTTTGATAAAGAGTTTCTGGAAATTAAATAATACTTGTGTTATTTGCAGGAAAAAGAGATGGGTAGGTCGGTAGTTGTAGAAGAGATGTTGAAGGTTATTAATGTCAACAAGAGTACAAACCCCGATGAAAAAGAAAGTCTAATTGATCCAGGTGCTCAAGAAACATATGTAAGAACTCTATTCAAGTTAATCTTTTTTTTCTCTTTCTTTAATATATTACATTCTTATTAGTAGAGTTCATTGTTTAAATTACAGGATAGGTTATACGAATGTCTCAGGAATATCACAGTACTCTACCTCTTGAGAGCTGGGATATATCATTTACACAAGAATAAAATGTGAATTTTTGGAAACGAAGTGCAGGCAAACCGATTAGAGCTACGGCTATCCCGAAAGGACATATCAAAAGAAGCAGGCTTGGTATTTTGGTTCATCATCCTATAGATTCAATGGCAGGGATAAAGAGACAATATCTGGAGGGTGACATAGCTTTTCTCAATGCAGAGCTTGCTGTTGTAGCCGATAGAGAGAAGAAGATAGAGGTGGAGATTGTGGCATTAAAGGGAGCAGAGAACAAGAGGTATGCAACACTTTAGGCCGAACCAACTTTTCTTTTGAATCAGGAAAGATACATTCTACATGTCCTCCAAGCAGCGAAGATGGAGCTGATCATGAATGTGATGATAATGATAAGAGTGATAAGGAGAGTGATGGTGATAAGGATTACTTATATTTGTTTGACATTTTAGACTTTCATATTTTTTGAATTATTTTATCGCATTTTAGTTTATTTTGAAGTTGAATGAAGTTTATTTTGAAATAGTGTAATGCATATTTTGAAAATATTGTGTTGTTTTGGTTGGATGAAGTTTATTTAAAAATAGATCATTTGGAATTCTTTTACTTGGATGAATATTATTTTAAAATAGCTTATTTTGAATTTTTTAGGTTGTTTTGATATAAATATGCAAGTGGGATACTAATATTTTAACTCAATGCTGCCAATTCTATAGCAGAAATACAGACCTCTAGAGGTTAAAATCTCAAAAATAAAGAATAAAAATACCGACCTCCGGAGGTCGAAATCTAAAAAATTATAAATAAAACTACCACCCTCCGGAGGTTGGAATCTCAACAATAAAATAAATGGAAAAAACTGACTTCCAGAGGTTTGAATGTAAAAAATAAGAAACAAAAACATCGATCTACGAAAGTCGGAATCTAAAAAATAAGAAATAAAAATACCTACCTCCGGATGTCGAAATCTACCAAATAAGAAAACCAATATCGACCTCCGAAGGTTGGAATCTAAAAAATACTAAATAGAAATACCGACCTCCGGAAGTCGGAATCTAAAAATAAGAAATAGAAATACAGGACTCAGAGGTCGAAAACAAAAAAAATATGAAAATACCGACCTCCAGAGGTTGGAATCTCAAAAATAAGAAATACCGACTTTCGGATGTCGCAATCTCAAAAATTAGAAATAAAAAATATTGACCTCCAGATTTCGGTATTCTAAAATTTGACAATTAAATTTGATGACCTCCGAAAGACTGAAATAATAAAAATAAGAAATGAACAAATATATTAAAGGTACCTCCGGAAGTCGGAAAATAATCAAATGAATATTACCAACTTAAATTGAAACTGACCTCGAGAGGTCAGTACTAGAGGTCTGAATTGAATAGCGACCAAGCTTCTTCCGGCCTCTGGAGGTTGGTATTTTTAGGTACGTATTCACTATTTTTTAGTAGTAAATCTATCTTTCTGTTCATCTTTTCATCCATGTCTTTTCGAGATGCATCAGATTAAAGACATGTGGCAGACTCATTGGGGTACAAAAGGCTTTGCCCTTTTAGAGTCCAAACATCTTAATCAATTCCTTATTATACTTTTCTTGACTAATGAATGTTCTATATGTTGACTGGTTAATTTCATCTTCGAGAAGGAATGTGAGTTCTCCCATAAGAATCATTTCGAATTCTCCTTTTATTAGAGTTGCAAAATTCCTGCACAAGGAAGGATTGGAACTTCCAAAATAATATCATCAACATAGATATGAGCTATAAAAATGTATTAATAAGATCTTTCAATGAAGAGAGTTGTGTAAATTTTCCCCAAACTATTTTGCAGTATGAATGAACTCAATCTTTCTTACCAAGCTTTTGTAGATTATTTAAGTATGCAAAGATCATTGGAATGTTTGTAAACAAAATTGGGACAAGGAGGATTTAAAACTGTGGGGTTGAAAACAACTTCTTTTAAAAAATAGTTTTAAAATGCACTTTTCACATCCATTTGAAATAGTATAAATTACTTGAAAGAGGCATAAGAAAGTAAAATTCGAATAGATTATAAGCTTGTTACTTTGGAAAAGGTTTCATCGTAGCCAATACCTTCTTGTTGTGAGTATCCTTGAGAGGATAACCATATATTGTTTCAATTAAATTTTTAATTTTCATTTAGTGTGTTTCGAACTACCCACTTGATTCGAATAATAGAGCAATTTTTTTGTCGTTCTATTTGAGTCCATACTTGATTTCTTTGAAATTGATCAAATTCTTCCTTCATTGCTTGCACCCATGATTACTCTACAGTTGCTTCATTTATTCGATTAGGTTCCATTTAAGATATCAATGCAACGGAAGCTTATTTCTTTAGAGAAGATCACTTCTGATTTTTCCTTAATTTTTATCGAGAATGAAACGTTAAGGATAATTAGTATTATGTCGACATTCTCTTGGAATGTTTGATCTATCAGCTAGACTAGTTGACTTTCTTTCTGCAGTAGTAGACTTCAATATGAATTTTGGATCTTATATTTGCAGTATTTTCCACTATTTTAATGGGGGGTAATTTCGTCATCACCTCCATTAATTTCCTACATTCTTGGGTTAGTCTCATCAAATACAACATGCACATATTTTTCAACACTTAAAGTTCTTTTATTAAAAACATGAAATACTCTATTGATAGGATCATAGCCTAAGAAAATACCTTTGTCGCTCCTTCGATCAAACTTACCAAGATTGTTCTTACCATTGTTATGGATGAAGCACTTGCATCTGTAGGGATGAAAGTAGCTTATGTTTGGTTTCTTAACTCTCCATAGTTCATAGGGAGTCTTCTTCACTATCATTCTAATTAAACACTTATTAAGAATGTACATGTAGTGCTCACTGCGTCTGCTTAAAAGTGATCTAGTAAACTTCTATGCAAAAGCATTATTCATGATGACATTAGAGTGATGGTTTTGACTCAAGTAACTTCTCCTTTAGCATTACCTCCAAATCTAACACATCATTCATCTACACTTTTTATTGTTTTGAAGTTTTCCTTCTTTCTGCACATACATATGGAGAATATACTATGAAGTACCACATTCCCTTTTTGTAGGTTTTCTTGAATTTCTCCTGCAAGACAAAAAGATTAGTTTCTTTTAGGAACCCAAGTATTTTTGGGCCATTGATGATTAAAAAATTTTGGTCTCCAAATCTATTTTCGAGAAGAATATTTTCTACATATGAAGGATTTATGACCTATATCGCCATAAGTAAAACACACAATAGTTAGAATTATGACTTGGAGAGTATCTTCAGAAGAGCGTAGTTCTGTTTGATTGAATAGAACTATGTCTTGAAATTTTTTTTAACACTATTTAACTGCATTTTTACTTTCTCCAATTCTTTTTATAGAAGATCAACTTCAATATGACTTGCTTCAAGGAGAATCTTCCAAACTTTCTTTTGTTGTAGAAGTTTATTGTATTCGTCTATTAATTTCTATAATTCATCACTAACCATATCCAAAGTGTTTTCTAAGTAATTAGAATTTGGACAATTATAAGATCTTACCTCTCTTGTTTCTCCTAAGACACGAAGCACGAGTTTTCCATTTCATCGTTGTCAACATCGGTTGTTTCTCCTTGTTTCCATGCTCCTAGACTTTTTGGATCTTCATTTCGTCGATTGGTTCTTCTTCTTCATTTTGTACAAGTTTTCTTGATATGTATTGGTTCACAGCAGTAGTACCATCGATCATTGTTTCATTTGAAGTCCTTTGTTTTTTATTCTTTTTGAGGTTGTTGTCTCCTTTGTCGGAGCATTTGTCTTACTCAACGATTAATGAGGGTCATTCCTTAATCTTGGTTTTCATCGGCTTCCTCCTCAGTTTCTAATGTTACACCAATAAAAGCTACAGTTTTCTTTTTGTCGTCCTTGTTGTACCTTTTAATGTAATTTTGTTCATAAGCCATTATGTTACTTCGAAGTTCATCATATGTCATGTTCTGTAGATCTCTGTCTTTAAGATTTACAACTTTTGTTTCCCTTGTGAAGACTTTTGACAAGTTTACTGACTCTTAACGAGTTTGAATACACAATTCCAACAAATTTTAGTTCAATGACAATTTTGCTGAATCTTCAGAACATAGATTAAACATTTTCATCGTCAACCATTTTGTACAGTTCATATTCATTTACAAGGGAGATGATTTGGGCTTCCTTGACTTTTGTCGTTCCTTCATTGGTCACTTAAAGATTATCACACATTTCTTTCGCAGCTACGTCATTTGAAATTTGGTAATATTCTGCTCCTCTTACTGAACCATACAACAAACTCATACCTTTAGCGTTAGTTTGAATTACCTCTTGTTGTTCCTTATAAATATCGAACAATTTCGAATCAAAAGGTTTTTAAGTTCCATCCTTTTAAGTTAATCCAAGGAATGCCTTTGTGCCTTCCTTGATGAATACTCAAGCTTGATTTTCATTTGCGGAGACAAAGATTCTGAATCTATCTTTTCTGTGAGAGTAATCTTTCCCATTGAAGTAAGGTGTTCTATGTGAAAAGTGTCTATCTTAAAGTAAATCACTGGGGATTTGGTAATGTGACATTTGATCATTACTCTCGTGTGGTTAAACACTAAATCTATTAGACCTTCTCTTATACCAATTGATATTCAAGAGGGAGGGGGTTAATTTAAAATTCACTTAGTCAACTAATAGTAGTCGAGAATTGACTCACCTGCAAGTTTGTAGGAAGATAAACAATAAGAGAAAGTTGCAGTAAATAATTGACACAAAAGGTTTTATCCTGGTTCAGATCACAAATGTAGTGCCTAATCAATTCCTTTTGGGTTTTAAAGGGGTTTCCTTAAGAGCATTGAAGAGATCTTCGTGCTACAGAAATCTTAAACTTTATCATGTGTGATATGCAATTAAGATTTCTACCTTGACACTGCCTCAACTTGAATACCTACAGTCAAATTCTTTCTCTTCTCTTTTCTTTTCATTTGTATACTATTAGCTAAGCTCTAGTGAAGTTGCATACTTCACAATACAAATTTGGGTCGGTTTATGTAGATGATTATTTGTGCTCTTTTAAGGAAAACCCCAAAGGATTTATCTCAATCAAGGATTATTTTAGGTTGTCTTTAATTGATGCGATTTAGTTGGTCTATATCCATGAAGTAAATTGCGTCGTCCTCTTTCATTTTGCTGGTTTAATCTTTTCGTTGTATGATCGACAGACTTGTTAACTTGTCGCTTAATTTATGACTCTTTCCTTTCTTGATGATTCAGTTGTGATATCTTCCAAGTGTGCGAGTATTCTTCTTCATTTAGATTTTCCTTTATGTGCTGATCATCCATATATTTCTTTTCTTCTTTCGTCCCTTTAATTTGAGGCTTGCCTTTCTAATGTTTCTCTAAAGTTTCAAGCAAACATTCTTTTCCTTCTTGAAGTCATTTTCATTGATGATTTCCTTTTTGAAATAATGACCTATGAAAATTGAGATAAATGCGTTAAGTGTATTTTAAAAATCAACTAACTCTAACGAGTTAACATATTGGTGCACCTAAGGTCATTAATTATTAGGTTCGGTTTGCTTGTTATAGACGCAAATCTTTATGTTCTACTACAACATAAGATTGTAGACAACCACCATTAAGACTGAAGAAATAAAAATTTGTTAAAATGGGCCTTTAATAAACTACAACAATATTTTTTTGATAGATTTAATTCATCATAATAGAAATCTAACTAGAAGAATGAAAATGATTCTTATTTAGTCCTAGAACCCATGAATTCCAAAAATAAAAAGTCATGGAAAATCAATGTAAATTTTTTAATACTTATTTTGTTGTATATTATTAAAAAAGGCATAAGTACTTCCATTGAACTATGGTGGAAATGTTAAGGACACACATTTTCTTTAAATGTCCTAATACCTCCTATAACTATTTTGAAATATAATAAATAAACTTTTTTGGTGTTGAGGTGGCATAGAGAGTGTTCAAAGCAAATACATAGTATTAATTATAAATAAAAAGAAACTGTAATAAGTTGTACCATAGTTAAATTTACAGTCAAACATTGTACCAAAATTTAATACAATTACTATTTTTATGCATACTACCAAATGACTCCTTTATTGTTGAATGAACTGTCAAGTGTTATCTATTGATTTATAATGTTATGATAAACACATGTCATTCATATGATGTTTTGAAGTAAGCATTAATTACTATAAATATCTACTACAATAAGTATAACATCACTAATTTAAACTTCTAAGTTCTCTTCAATTTCTAGACAAAGCCAGAAAATTTTACATCAACAGTTGCAAATTAAGGAAATTAAAACAAATTTCATCTACAAATTACGCACCTTTTTCATTTATTTTTAGAGTTGTGACATGTTAATTGAATAAGGTGAAGATCATTTGTTTGTTGTTCGTGTAGCGTATACCCTGACCTTACCAATAGTATTGTCTTTAATTTCTACAGATTATCATGCGTCCAAATGAACAAGACTACATTACCTTCTCCTGATCGACTAAGAAACCTTGCCATTCATTTAATCGATGACATTCTAAATAGGTTGCCTTTTCGAGATGTGTTAAGAACTAGTACACTTTTTATGGATTGTCAATATACTTGCCGTAAAATTCAAAAGGTAGGAAACACCAGAGAACTTAATATCCCCTACCATTGGATTAATAATTCTCATTCTCAATTGTTTCTTCAGTTTTCATATAGGAAGAACATTGAATGTTATCCTTGATATTAATAGTCTAACAGTATGTCCTAATATTGATCGATTGATACATTTGCTCACCAAAAATCTCATTCAACATTTCGTCCTTAAACTTCCATTTACTTATCCACCATAAAAGATCCCTTACTTCTTCTTTTATTGTTCAACATTGAGACATTTGTATCTCGTGGAATGTGAAATACACCTTCCATGCTTCTTCAAAGATTTAATAAGTTGATTAGCCAAAAATTAAAATTTGTAGCATTATAAAAGACATAGACGATTCGTACCTCCTGAGTATTGATTCTCCTAAGCTAAGGTCATTTGTCTTTTTTGGCGATATACAATTAATATATCTAGAAAATGTGTCTCTTCTTTCCAATGTTCAGTATGAGCCTGCAGAATTAGTTTTAGAGGAAAAATTATTTTGATAATTTTTTTTTCCGTTTATTCATGCTCTTGAGTAATTCAGTTGGTATTATTTTGAGGTAATGTTGCTGCATTTCACTTGTATTTTCATCATGGAAAAGATAGAGAGAAAAATAAATATAAGTGACAACTTGAATTTCAATTTCTTAAAAAATACAAGTAAAATGCAGCAACATTACCTCAAAATGGTACCAGCTGAAATACTCAAGAGCATGAATAAATGAAAAAAATAATATCAAAATCATTTTTCCTCTAGAACTAATTCTGTAGGCTCATACAGAACATTGGAAAGAAGAGGTACATTTTTTAGATATATCAATTGTATATCGCCACAAAAGACAAATGACCTTATCTTAGGAGAATCAATACTCAAGAGGTAGGAATTGTCTATGTCTTTTAGAACCAAATCCTTAAGCAATGGGAAATTAGAGATCAGAATTTCAAACAAATTAGAAGATAATGTTACAAATTTTAATTTTAGGCTAATCAACTTATTAAATTCCTGAAGAAGCATAGAAGGTTTATTTAACATTCCATGAGATACAAATGTCTTAATGCTGAACAATAAAAATAAAGTAAGGGATCTTGTATGGTTGATAAGTAAATGAAAGTTTAAGGACGAAATTTTGAATGAAATTTTTTGTGAGCAAATGTATCAAACAATCAATATTAGGACATACTTTTAGGCTAGTAATATCAACGATAACATTCAATGTAGTTCCTATATGATAATGAGAATTATAAATCCAATGGTAGGGGTTATCATGTCCTCTGGTGTTTCCTACCTTTTGAATTATACATCAAGTATATGGTCAATCCATAAAAACTGTACTAGTTCTTACAACATCTCGAAAAGACAACCTATTTAGAATGTCATAGATTAAATGAATGGCAAGGTTTCTTAGTCGATCAGGAGAAGGTAAATGTAGTCTTTGTTCATTTGGATGCGTGATAATCTGTAGAAATTAAACACAATACTATTGGTAAGGTCAGAGTATACGCTTTATGAACAACAAACAAACATATCACAACTTTAAAAATAAACGAAAAAGTGTAGAATTTTTAGATGACATTTGCAGTGATTTCATTAATTTGCACCTCTTGATGTAAAATTAACTGGCTTAGGTTAAATTGAACACATATAAAGTATTTTTGTATAGAATTTGAAGAGAACATAGAAGTTTAAATTAGTGATGTTATACTTATTTTACTAGAAATTTATAGTACTAGTTCTTACATCAAAACACATAAAAAATAACATGTGCTTTTCGCAATATTATAAATTCAATTGATAAAACTTAAAACATCCTTCAACACTAAGGAAGTCGTTTGGTAGTATATATAAAAATAGTATTTATGTTAAATTTTAGTACAATTGTTAGACTGTAAATTTAACTCTGGTACAACTAATAGTACTATTTCAATTAAACTTTTTTGGAATATATGACCCCAAAATTTATGCTACAAGATGAATGATTATGTATCCTTCGTGAAAGGGGATTATTTCGAACCTCTGCCCCAGGAATTTGTTGATGAGATTCTTGTAAGCTTCTCAGATATAACATTTAATCACCTAAGGATAGTTAAGTTTTGTGATGTACTATTAGTAATCACTTAGAAAACTAGAAAGTTCTACTAACCATACAAAAAGTATGTTCCCAATCAATACTTCAAGCTTGCCAAAGAAAATTTTAACACATAAAAGAACTTGATATTAACATCAACTCATGAATCCCAAATTGGGTGATGCTTCTTCCTAAGGAAAGAATATGTCCAACATACTTCTCGTTCTAACTTGGAATAATCCCTTAACAAGCATGAACTCTCTACTAACCTGATAGAAAGTAAGTTCCACTCAAATTTTCAATCTCGCCTCAGGTAATTCAAAACATAACATAACTTCAAAATACATATCAACTCATGAATGCCAAATTGGGTGATGCTTTTCAAGTTTATTCCTCATACTTGAGGAAGGATCATGTCCAACATATATACATCTTGGTCTATCTTGGACTAATTCCTTATGAAACAAGAGATTTCTACTAGCCAGATAGAAAGTAAGTTTTCAGAGTACTAGAAAGGATAACATGTAGAAAACATTTTACTCCTAACTTTTTTTCCGGGGTTTGAGAGTTGATTTTCAATAGACCCTCGACAGAAAAGAATGTCATTGCGTTAAAACCATCTAAAAACACCAAAAAAAAGAGTAAAAGAAATTAGGGTTTTTTCAACATTCCAAAATCCCAAGAAAACCAACATCTACCCCAAAAAAAATTACAAAGAGAAAGATAGGGCTTCTATTTCACAAAATTCACAATACCCAAATGAGAAAGATATGATTTTTTAAACAGATCAAGGATGTAATTTTAAGCTTATCAAGATCTAAAATTATTACTGATACAGTAGACATCCAAAAAAACATTAGAAAAGTATCAAATACCATTTTGAGAACACGTTATCCTTCAGCTGCTGAACACAAATTTGTATGATTTTGAAATCTTCAAATTCATCACCCCGGAGTGAAAGAGGGAACTGAAGAAGGGAGAGAGGTTTTCTTCTTAAATTAAATATAAAGAGGGAATTGAACAAGGGGGAGAGGTTTTCTACCTAAATTAAATTTTACAGAAATATAATATGGAGTGGGGTGAGTGGGGGAAATTAGTATTGGAGGTTTCTTAGTTGTATTGTTGTGTCCATATAAATTTATGTGACACGATTTAATTCGAGATAAAAAACTTAAAAGGAAATTGAAATGTGAGATGTAGTAGAATTTTTAGAACTTAATGTGATTAAATATTGTTAAAAAGATTTATAGAGTTAAAATGTCGTTTTTATTTTTGTTTAGTTATTTATTTTTCTCATTATAAGAAATCATAAATAAAAATGATAAATTTCATTCATTTGCACTTTCAGATTTTTTTTGAAGGTTTACAAAAATGATTAATTTACAAAAATAAAAAGGAATAATTTGAAGGATCAATGAGATCAAAATGATTTGAAGAATTATCTATAATAGAGTGAACAATTAAAATAGGTCTATAAAAAGACTTTCTTTTTGAAATAACCTAAAAAATTAAATATTACATAACTTAAGAGAAAAAGAGAGTAAAAAAATGTGATAATTGAATTTGTGACGTACGAAAAATAATATCAACGCCTTGATTGTTTATTTTCAAAATCAACTAACTCTAAGGAGTTACCAATCTGCCCCTTTTTTATAATTAAAAGATGAATCACAATATTAATAATAATCTTGATAGTCAATTTTACTTAAAGTTAGTTGGACTTCCCAGAGGTCTCATGTCTTAGTTCATCGATGCATGCAACTCTCCCTCTCTTATCTCCCCCTGTCTCACAGAGGAGCAAGAATGATAGATTTGATTTCTTCCCCTTTGTCATAATATAAAATACTACCCAAAAGCATTCTATATATAAGCAAGGAAAACAGATAACAGAGTAGTCTAATATTGAGAGAGACAAAAAAACAGTAGTCCAAGAGATATAGAGGTACGTGCCCCTATTGGAAGTTAGTGCAAAATGTAAAGGTCAGTCAGTAGAGTTAATGACCACCTCAAAAGTACTTGATGGAGTTAATCACTTTCTCATAGAAGGTGTTGTAATAACGTTCCACATTTCGCGAAAGACTGGAGTATGAGGTCTGAATTGTAACAGCAAGCTCATTGTTGGAGGAGTTGCCTCAATTTTTGAGAGAGTCAACATGTTGGATTAAGCGATTTACCGTTGAGATACCTTCATGCTTGTTCGTTGTCATGGAAATCCACTAATTACCGATATAAGGGCTAAAATTATTCTGTAAACACCACAACCTCATGAAGGGTTTCCAAGTATCGTTCTACAACTCAGAGTCTAGTTTTGACATCTTCATTGTTCTGCAGTAAAAGACCGGCAGAATCCGCTGACATTTTTTAGGGTTAGGTAGAGTCCGTCCGAGCTTTGAGTGAGTCCTTTTTTACCTACTTTTCACCAACTTGCACATACCCCGTAGTAGAAAAAGTATGAAAATCATAAGTTGCATTTATAAGAGAGGGGGTAAACAATGAACGATCAACAAGACGGTCCACAATATTCCTCGAGTTGATCAACCCAGAGGGTAGACTTGCCGAAGAATTCAAGCCTTCAAAACTTCCCAAAATGTACGCCTTGTACCATTCAGCCCAGTTAATGCACTACTTTATAAGGAGGAATTAGGGAACAAATACATTACGAGTAGAAATATTACTCAAGGGACCCTTCTGGGAATAAGAGTTGTGTCCACGATATGTGCGAGTACGATTCTTAAAACATAGTGATAAGGGCCCAAAGTTAGAAACGTAATAGTCGGGTAAAGCCACGACTCTCTTTGCACCTTTAAGAGAAATTTCAAAGACATTAGGTCATGTTTTTTCATGTACGAAATTAACCCAAAGAACTTAGTACCAAACACATTTTCGAATAACTTCTCATTGATAATATATTGCATAACCAGCACCAACAACTATATCTCACCACTCTTAAGTGAGATAGGGAGATTCCCATAAAGCAGGTGAACCGCTTTGTCATAAAGCTCAAGACCACACAACGAAAAAACGATACAGTTTATGAAGTTTGAGTAGAAGCTTACCGGGAACTGAGAGTCCTTTAATTGACTGAGATCTAAAACTGGATCGGGAACAATAGGGCGAGGTTCAATTGACTGAGATTCTGCATCTATTCAATACCCCAGAATCTTTGCATGTCTGCGTTGGAGAGAGATCCCGTAACATAGAGACAAGGCTTCTTTGATGCTTGGTGATTAGTAGTAGAATCTCACTTCCTTGAGGACTTAGACGAAGTATCCACGGATCCTACGGAGAATCAGAAGAAAGAGAGAGAGAGATGGTGTCTACTTCGAAGGAACTCAAAGCAATAGAGGATTTCTTTGAGGTCGTGGGGCAAGTATTTGTCATGGTTTGATGAAGTGTATAAGATAAAGAGGAAAGAATAAATAAAAAGAAAAAAGATGAGGGTAAATAAGGGGATAAGATGAGAAAAGGAAACGGAAGGGGATTTGATAGGAATAAGGGGAAGTGGAAGAGGCGGCAGCGGGTCATAATTACAGAACAAAAAAATGAGAAAACACATTATTTGCATAAGGAAATAAAATAAATAAACATTAAAGTACAATGGATTAGTCAACACATTTAATGCCAATGCGAACTGTGAGAGAGCAATATCTTTCCTGAAGAAGAGGTTTAGTAAAAATATCAGCTAATTGATTTTTAGTGTCTACAAATTCGATTGAAAAATCTCAATTTTCAACGTAATCACAAATAAAATGATGATTTATGTGAATATGCTTAGCCCTAGAATGATGCACAATATATTTTGAAAGATGAAAGTATTATCATATATAATCAGTACAGTTTCATAGGAAAGATTATAATCAAGTAATTGATGCATCATTCATAAAATTTGAGTACCACAACTTCCAGCCACTAATTATCGGTGGTGGATAAGGCAACCAAAACTTTTTTCTCTCTATGCCATCAGACTAGAGAATGCCCCAAGATTTGCATGTTCCACTAGTGTTTTTTGGTTGCTTTTGTCACTTGCAAAGTCATCATTTGAATAACCAATTTAATCAAAATGAGTAGACTTACAACACCATAATCCCGGCACCGTGGTTCCAATGAGGTAGCGAATGATTTGTTTTACTACCACGAGATGTGATTCGTTCGGAGCAGCTTGAAATCGTGCAGACTTGCATATACTACATATTATATTGGGTCGACTGTATGTAATATATAGTAATGATCCAACTATCTCTCTATGCATCTTTTTAACCACGTGTTTTCCAGATGCATCAATTTCAAGAAACGTTGACTAACTCATTGGGGTACCAAAGACTTTGCCCTTTTTGAGTCCAAACTTCTTAATAAATTCCTCGGTGTAATTTGCTTGAATAATGAATGTTATATTAGTTTAATGGTTAATTTGAAATAAGAGATTGAATTTGACTTCTCACAGAAGGCACTTTTCGAATTCTACTTTCATTAGATTTTCAAAATTCCCGCGTAAAGAAGGATTAGAACTTCCAAAAATAATATAATCAACATATATTTAAACTTTAAGAATGAATAAACCAGATCTATGAATGAAGAAAGTTGTGTAAATTTTCCCGCTTTGAAATTATTTTTCAGTAAAAACGAACTCAATCTTTCATACCAAGCTTTTGGAAAATATTTTATTCTACAAAGAGCCTTGGAAGTTTTGTAAACAAAATCAGGACAGGAAGGATTTTAATAATCGGGGGTTATTTGAAGATAACTTCTTCTCTTATAAAATCATTTAAACACACTTTTCACATCCATTTGAAATAGTATAAAAATCTTGAAAGAGTCATAAGAGTGTAGAATTCAAATAGATTCTAAAATTGCCACAAGTGAAAAGGTATCCTCGAATTCAGTACAAAATTTTTGTGAGTAGCCTTGAGCGACCTTATCTACGGAGCCGGTTGGTCACCATGGCAAAACAACCCATTTAAAAGGTTAAACGAGCCTCAGACAAGTAAAACTCCAATTTTCCCAATTGTCGTGTGCTATAGTCCACAATCTTTTTTGATGATCCGGAATTTTGAGATATTCAAGATTATTCTACTATAATGTGGCTAGTCTTTTTTGTGATCTTAAAGTAATTAACTTCTACCTTAGCAGATCCAAAAACATCAACATATATTGTGGTCTTCAGGATTTTGGTAAGATTGCTCATGCATTTCAGTTCTTCATTATATTTTTAAAAAACTTGCAGCCCATATGAACAATGATTTGACAAGATCTAAGAGATTGGCCTGGTCTATTGACATTTTGAAGAAAAGTTCACAAGAATCTTAAAAATAGATTACAATTATGTGAATCTTAAAATTCTATTACAACCAAATTAGGTTTTCTCTGCTATTAATCAAAGTTTGGTTGGGGCTATTTTTTTATGAGATAGGATTGTGTTACAAGATACCAACTTTCATTTTTGACATCTAAATTTTTTCTTCTACTATTTGGTTCCTATATCATGTCCTACCTCCCGTGGAAGCTGGTCATCTACTAAATAACAATTTTTTTCTTAATCTTCTTATAAATAAATTCTCTTGTGTATCTTATTTTTACTAATGAGGTATCCAAAAGAAAAACATACAATAGAAAGTGTAGAAGAAGATTTTGTTTTTATAAAATCATGATTAATATTCAAAATAAACTGAGGAAATGCCGTTCAAATATAGTACTATATAATTGTTAAAAATGTCATGTTTATAACAAAGAATTTATGCCAGACTGCGTTCTTGAAGGGCATAAGCGATCACATAATGGTATAAGAAACATACATGGGTTTTTACAAATGATGCTTCATCTAAATCAATATAAGAAACTAACATGACTATGATGAAACTAGATATTCCTACTCCAGTGGATCATGATGAGATTTGTCAAATTTAGCATTGTGCAGGTTATCTTATTAATTACATAGATGAGATTGTCGCTAAAGTTTAAAGAACTAATGAATCATAGGTAAGCTTTTGTTTATTTTTCTGATTTCAACTTATCCGTATCAATCCGCGGTAGTTGATTTGTAATACATAACATTCTCAATTGTTTCCTCGGATCCTACTACTAAGAAGGATGTTCACTTCTTAATATACAATATATAATGAAACAAATTCAGGTTATTAAATAAAATCACGTGAAAAAAAAGAGGTATAAGATAACCATAACCAATTGTCGTAGGGACATCAAGTGGTTGATATTATACCCCAAATTAGTTTGCCTTTTGTAACTTTTAACATTAGTCATTTTGTTGTAATACATTCCCCTCATTTACATTTTGTTAATATATCAATTCATTTATTCTCATCAATCAAAAAAGAAAGACGAGAAGATTTCACCTGAGTTTCTTAAAGTAATATTCATGCCACAAGATTTGACTTTTGGTTTTTCAAGTCATATATATAACTAAAAGATTTATGAGGTTATTTGCAGTAGGTTTAAGAGTAAGAAGTCAATGGTAATGTTTCTACTAATAGCATAATAAGTACTTCACATATTGAATTCAAGAATAATTTCTTTCAATTTCTCTTTTCCTTATTCATTCATTTTATTTCTAAGAGAATATAGGGTTTAATCCCTTCTGTTAAGTCTTAGCAATAAGTAAACATTTTTGTTAGATGTTCTAAGGTGAAGAATCGCAATAAGTTGCCTCTTGAGATGCAAATATAAGAGAGATGAACAGTGAATAATGAAAATAAAACGAGAAAGTGCAAAAGCGATATACTATTGTTGTTTGCATTGGCAGCAAAATATAGGTTTATATTTGTAGAAGATGTTTACACTTTATACTTTAAAACTTTCCAAATGAATGAGAAACAACACACAATCTAATGTGAATGAAGTTCGTCAACAAACTCAAAGCCCTGTTTCTATTCTTCCTATTGATAAATGTGTATTAAGTGTTAAACATCATAACCAAAAAGAATAAGAGAATAAAGTATGTTGTTGCCTGCTCATTTTTCAGAGAAATAAGACGGGTTGAATGACTATTGTCAGTAATGAAGGGTTTATTTTTTTTAAGCAAAGTATTTTTTGTGTAAGACATTGTTAATTTTCCCAACATAAAATTTAACACCGGCCGTGCCCATCTAGTATATAATATACATATAGAATTATTATTAGTTGGGAGTCTATTAAAAAAATATCTCTATTTTATTATTTTAAGGTAGGTGGAATTACACTCAATTTGACAACAATAAGGATATTTTATAAAGGCCATTTGAAGGTCCAACAGGCCCATTTTAAACTTGACTATATTTCCATTAAGTCCCTACTAAAGAAGAAGAACTCAAATCATTGAACTACAAAAGCTCGAGATATCATTGAAAAAGGCGCCAAGTTCTGAATTTGGACAGTGCTCCGATAAATCCGAAATCTTTAAGGTACAATTAAATATGCATAATAATAATGTAAATCAATGTATATGCAGTATTTTTTCTCCAATTTAATCATGTTCTTTGAAAATTGACCTTACAGAGAGATCAATTGCAGAAAAAGCTCATTAGGATTTTCAAGAACGTGATTTTCATTCCTCTTTTATGCAGTTTTTTCTGTAAATTTAAATGGAAAAGTTGAAACGTTAATTGAATATTTAGTTGGAGTTGCAGATTCTTGGGAAAAAGAGTTTGGTGATTGAGCTTAAGATTGGAGGTTCACTCTCGCTTATTGTACAGAGCTCACTCCTCAAGATAGTTCTATCTCTTGATTTTATAATGAATTATTTACTTTACTGAGTTTGAGTTGAAATTTTTGAGTTTTTGCACTTCCTTTTTTGGGGTTATTTTAAATTTCTGTTGGGTTTAATATTTCCATTGTTTTTTACTTTTTGAAAATTGAGTAACGAAATCTTTATTTTTTTAAAAAAGGGAACTTCTTTTGCTGTTTGATAACACCTCAAAATCAACACATTTTGCAAACTCACTACAATGCTTAGTTGTACTTTTTTGAAATTTTAGTATTCTGTCTGTCTCTATAACAATGGGGGTTAGATCAAATCATAATTTATGCCTAGTCAAATATTGATTGTTCGAAAAAAAGAATTCCAATAGTGTTCCTAGTTTATTGAGTGAAAATATATTCATTTCATTAATTTTTATAGTCCGAGTAAACTTGCATGCCTCGACTAATCCACGGGTACATATTCTCTATCACTAATACATATATCTGGTAACTTTGCCTTACCAAAGCCTAAACGAGTGGAGAGATATCTCCTTTACTTTACTTTTTTGCATCTATGGGAAATAACCTCTTGGGTAAATGCAGGCCGACTTTGTCTTGCCTTTCCATATCCTGCACATATCAGAATCTAAAGTGCAGCAGCATTGCCCTTTGTGTTTTGGGTTATAACTAAGACGATGAATTGATGCTAGAGAAAGAGCGTTGTACGAATTGTAAAATTTACACTTCACTAAGGAAAATAGTTCAATGATTTTTCTGTGATATTAGGTGTAAAACATGGTGATTCTATGAACAAGCTTCTTTTTCACACTTTTTTCTTTTTGGTGTTTTTCACACCTATAAACAGGTGCATGGGGCTGAATTGCGCTATCTTAATGTGGAACCAGTTGAAACTAATTGCACAAAAGTAGTCTATCTAGTTCGATACTCTCTTTACTTGATGAATTTCAATTTCTCACACACCCATAATGATATTTCTAAAAGGATTCAAAGGGAGTATTTTGTTTATTTCTCCCTCATCGAGCAGTTGTATGTGAGAAGGTTGGCCTTTTTGTTAACATCCAAGATAAACTTCTTATGGATTTAGTTTGGTATGCATTTCTTATTAACAATTGCATGCAATCGTGACAGATACTCGAGGAAGATATAATTCATAACTTGTTAACTTTAGGCGAGTATGCCCTTTATCTTATTCCGATGGATGAGGATGTATTATCCTTTGAACTTGATGTTTCTTTTAAAGTACGTTTGTTTCTAACAGTTTGATTAAAAAAAATTATTTTACCATTTTTAAAGATTAGCATATGTAAAAATATTCATTTATATATACATAGAAAAACCTTAGTAACGTCTTGGCGCCACCATCATCCAAAAAACCCTTTTAATTTAATATATTCCCAGGAATACCCTTCCCTTTAAGAACTCCTACATTAAATAACACTTCTAATACAGAGTTATTATGCATCTAATACATTTTCTTTTGATAGGTACATCATCCATCTTCTAGAAAATTCATCATTAATTATTTTTACATATAGGGAAAAGAAAAGTGGAAGATTCAGTTGAATCAATAGACTATGAGGGAGGATAAAACACAGAATACTCAAAATAAATTCCTAGTGGATGGGAGGCTTCCATTTCAAACAGAAGAGTTTATTCGAGAAAGTCTAAAAAGAGACAAAACTTATTCATAGACGACAACGGATAGAGTGACGATGACACCATAAAAAGGGCAAGGTAGAGGCTTTTTCTATTCTAGGGACCTTAATATTATTAGTTTTATCAAGTAGTGTCATTTTGTTAGTTGCAAAACATTACATGTCAACCAATGGTTAATTGGTATATCATATGGTGTTGATGTCTGTTATGGTAGGTAAGTATTGCCAAAAATACTCCCCTTACTATAAATGTACATGTCTATAAAAGTTGTCTTGTTTATGTGCCATATGTCGATCCATATTTTTGCTCTTAAAGTTATATGGTACCTAACCCTACTCACCAAGATGTGAATAACTCCTTTAAGCAATGGCATTTTAAAGCTCAACAACAACAAACCTATTACACTGCGGCATTACATAGGTAACTGAAAATGTCATTTTTTAACACTTATTTAACTACACTAAAACAAAAAAAAAATATTCAACCAAATTTGAAAATCACAGTGCCGCGCGAAGCACGGACAATTTTCCTACACTCATCTTCTGTAAAAGAGCAAATTGATGTTAATTTGTGACAATACATTGTCCACGCTTCGCGCGGCACCGTGATTTTCAAATTTGGTTGAATATTTTTTTTAGTTTGAGTGTAGTTAAATAAGTTTTAAAAAATTACATTTGAAAATCACGGTGTGCACCATAATTGTCAAAAATTTATTTCAATTTTCTCTTTTACAGCAGATGAGTGTGCCTGATGTAAATACTGCCATACTTTTTGGAGGTAGCATGCCTTCTTTCTTTAACTCAGCCTTCCCTATCTCCTCTCTTATTATATTTCATATAATGTAGTTATAAAACACATAAGATTATTTTGTTACCTCATGGGTTATTTGGTGAAGATGAGACAAAAATTTTGGATTATGTTGAAGGTTCATGCTAGTTTATCATATTATGGGTGTTCAGCAAGAAGGCAAGAAAATAAAGGTTCCCCTTAATTAAAGTAGTCGTCCAGGTTGATTTATTTTCTCATCAATTTTTTTTAACAACAGTCTATGTGACTTCAGCATACATATGAATCTTCCATGTCCTATCATAACATTCAATTTCTCATGAACTTTGCTTAGTCTTCTATTTGTTTAAATGTCATTTGCCGTGTGATTGGAGGTTATACGTCAAAAACAATTTTCATGAAGCAAGATAACACAAAAATTCAGACTATGGTTAGTCAATATTGACTTTTGTGTTACATTTTATTTTATGTGCAAAACCAAACTGTCTCCAAATTGAATGGTTTTAACAATGTCATCACATCATTGACTTTCTGTGCCAAAGACACATAAATTTGGGTCAGCATTTAACTACGTTTACATCCAAACCTTTATTCCTTTGCCAAATTGATATGGAGAAAACTCTTGTCGAGGCTAAAAGCTATTATGTGTGAGTAAAATGAAACTTTTCATTCTAATGACTGATCACTTTGGTAGTTTTAGAGCATATCCATCTTTCAGCTCTCTCTTAAATATTCAACGTTACTCCGAAGTCCCTGTTTCACCAAGTGGTTGGAGTCAAATGTTGGAGAACTGAAAATGCAAGTCCACCATTTGTTGGCAAGAAAAATCCTTCGTGCATTATATGATGCCATGTAGTATTTTATTGTGTGTGAGGAAGGCTGTGCTCCATTTCTCCTTTCTCCATTTTTTTTCTTTTTATTATGTGGTAATCAAACATGATTATGATTCAACCAGTAGGAAAACAAGCATGTACAGTTGCAGATCACTCTTTGCCACTCCACATTGTACAAACTTAGAGAGAATATGATGAATTTTTCTCAATAAATGCTACTCTTAGTGCATAAAAAAACCACGTACAGAAAAATTCCTGCAATATTATCAACTCATGTCTTGCACTGTAATCTACAACTGTATTGCAATATGTAAAATTCATGAAAAATATATTGTTACTATTAAATTCCTTGAAATTTTGATTTTATAATTTCATGAGAAACGGATCCTAATAGTTCTCCTTGTCTGGATGGATTTGGGGGAATTTTCTTTCGAACGTGTTAATATGGATTTTCACTCATTTGAGGCTCTTTTCTTAGGTATATTGGATTGCTTTAGTTTGTAATTGGTGATTTTAATGTGGTTTTCATAATATTTGGATGAAAATGAATGTAGGGTTGATTTAGAAGAAATTTGAAGAAAACAAGTGAAAACGAGGTAAAAAGATCAATAGGAAGAAAGAAGAACTGGCAGAAACTTAGAGTAGAGAGAATATTGTGGTTTATACTTTAGGGTAAAGATTTTGAAGGTAAGTTGCCTGAAAATTCATATTTGGTCTTGAAAATTGGGTGCCGAATAGTAAAATCTCTTGTTCTCTTCTCCATTCCTTGTTATATATTGTTAGAATTATACGTGTAATTGTGTATATGAAATTCATGTTCTATTCTAGAAAGAGACAAAAAATTTTAGAGATTAGTGTTGATTTATAATGATTAAGACTATCTATGATTAGTTTAGGTCTTTAATTGCAATGGATCGTGGATAATGGATTGAATTCCTATATTTTGAATTCCTATGTATACTTTGTTTAATAGTATCTTTTCCCAAATCCATCATTTTGTTACCAAAATCACGTCTTTCCAATTGCCGACAAATTATTTCTTGTGGGATCGACCCTGATGCTTCTTGGGTATTTTTGTTGTTAACAACCTCTTACTCTTTTAACTTATTTTGAAGGTAATTTGAGAGTATCACCGGTTGGAGCATTATATAAAGGAAGTGGTTGATTTTGTTCGAAGTTATTTCAATGGGGCTGAGTTGACTAAGTTGTATTCTTTTTGTTGTCTAATTCTTATTCATAATGTTAATAATCCTGATTCATTTTCTGATATAAGTCTATTGACTTTAGTAACTCTAGTAATAAGATTATTTCAAAAATCTTAAATGATGTACTGGACCACATTCTTCCTATGATTTCTTCTTGAAACAATCTGGTTTTGTATATGGTACATTGATTACTGAAAATATTCTTCTACAGCAAGAAATTAATCATGGTGTTAAAAGAAGAATGGCATAGGCAATTTGTTCATTGAACAGGATATGTCTAGAGCATATGATATGACTGAATTAATTATCAATTTCTTTTTGATATTTTAAGAAGATTTGTTTTTTTCTGAAAGATAGTTTAGTCTTATGAGGAGATCCATTAGTAATATATTGTACTCTTGTCTTTGTTAATGGATGTAGAAAAAAATTCCATTAAAAGAGCTATCATTTTTTCTAAAATGTTAAACCATTTGAATAGCAATCAACTTTTTAAAGGTTTTATAATCATAAGACAAGACCTTCAAGATAATAAAAGGGATTATTAATTATACACATAAGCATTTTCTTATAACATATTTGGGTTACCACTTGTACATCAGAAAAACATTGATTTCCAGTTTAACTGATATGGTATCTAAAATTATCAAAGGAACTAATAAATGGACAAAAGCCCCTCTCCATTGGGGATGAGCAATTTCGATTAAGCATGTCTTACAATGTCAATCCTTAAAAAGGTTTAAAGACAACTTAGTAGATTCTTTTGAAGAACTGGTGATGTGGAAGAAAGACACTACTAGTATTTATGGAAATATATATGTTTTCCGATTGATTAAGGTGGTGGTGGGTTCAGGACTATGATGGAGAGGTACGAGCAATATACGAGAGGTCTTACCAGCATATTTTGGAACAATTTTTTTACTAGAAAATGGCTATTCAGAATTTATTTTAGAATGTGATATCCTTTTTATTGCAAATATGATTAAGGATTAGTCTCAACTGGCCTGGATACTGTGGGATGCTATTATGGAGACCAGAAGAATGAATTTGCAGGCCAATGTGATAGGTCGACATTGCTTTATAGAGGTGACTCAAGTGGCAGATGTACTAGCTTAATATTATTTATATAGAAAGTACATGTTGATTTTTAATCCTAAAGATTTGCCAAAATATGCATCTGGTATGTATACCATTGATGTCATTGTGATGTCCTGCTTAAGACATGCAAAGAAGAAAAAAAATTTAGACACTATCTATGATGTGTCTTTGTTAATTTTATGTTGTATATGAGCTTTTTCCAAGGCTGTATATTAATGCTTATTAACCAAGGTTTAGGATATTGTCCACCTCTGTTTGTTTTATGTATAGATCGTTGAAGAAATAAGAGTTTTAACCACCGAGGGCGTAAACTTTTATCTTTAAAAAGTCCACTTGATTCTCCATGAAATGATAGACTTTATATTTGTTGACTTTTATGAATCCTCCACGAGCTAAGAGATAAGGTTCCTTGATTGTATTAATAATAGAAAAAACAGTAAATGCTTAAAGTAAAGAGCACAAATGATTATGTGAAAATATTCTTGATTGAAAGAGAAAATTTACACCATGCCACACGAGACTTCTCAAGTTCCGATAACTTAAACCAACTTATGAGTCATGCTGTGATAATAACCACATTGTAACACCTCATTAAAGACATGATGAGTGATAGATTTACTTAAGAGAGAAAAACGTCTGGATTTCGACTCTTAGTTAGGTATTTTGAATGACAAGAACAGTGTCTTTTATTCAATTTTAGAGATTACATATTAGTGTTACAAAAATGGTGCCGCGACTGGATACTAGTGGTTGAGAATTCATTTGAGAAATTAGGTTGTTAATTTTCTTAGTTGTAGTAAATTATTGATTTGGGTTGTTGTTTGTTGAGTTGCAGGTCTAATACAATGAGTGACCATGATAATGAAAATGATAGTTACTACAGTCAAAATGACATGGGTGATTTGAAAGATATGCAAGTGAATATTGTAAAAACTACGGGAGTCATTCGGATACCTCCTATAACCGGGAGGATAGTGATTCATGTAACTGTATTGTAACTACAATTGCTCCAACAAAGAGGAATGCTTGGGAGGTTTAACTCATGAGGACCTCCTAGAACACCTTTGAAATTTTGTGGAGCTGTGTACACCATTTGTTTTTTAAAACATCTCATATGCGTCCACGAGATTTAAGTTATTCTCGTTCTCTTTGATGAGTGATGATACAAAATTATTGTTCGAATTTCCAAATGACTATATCACTTCTTGGTCCCATAACAAAAAAATTATACCTATATAGTGAAATTGTTACATACAGGGAGAACCCCCTAGACTTAAACGATGTCTTCGTCCTCGGAGAGGACTAAGACTAGCCTCTTAGCTTTCATCATTACAATAATAGGTAAAAATTGCAGATAATTTAAAACTTTTCATCTACACAACTTTATGAGGTTTACTTAAACCTCTCACATACACATAATATATTCATATCGAGTATCCATAGACCTTTCGTATAAGAAGATTATATAGTCTTCTACCTTTATGGTACACATCTATATAAGATCCAATATAGTCTTAAAATGGATGTCTCATATCAGAACCATCTAAACAAGAGTATAACAATTGGGCATAGACCATACATAAATAATATAAAAGCCACATATATGTTATATAATCATTGTTGTCAATTTAAAGAGAATGAACAAAATGTCTTTAAGACTAATTAACATCCAATGCTAGAAAATGGCATTTGCGCTCGAAGTAGTGAGGACCCACCCAACTTGGAGAATGAGGATCCAAGTCTTATACAATGGACTCAACCTCGTCAATGACTGGAACCTAAAATTTTTGGAAAAGGGATAAAATATGGGTTAGTACATAGCTTGTACTAGGTATGGAAACGATGCACACACAACATAGATATCAGTCTAGAAAAGGGACAATTTTTTTAAAACATGCAAGTTACTGTGAAAATTCATTTACGCACTTTAATGAACTACCTTAACCATTAAAATACATAATCAGCAATGCAATGGCATATTCCACACAAGGTCAACAATACTAAGTCAAGTCAACATATGTATAGCAAAATAACTCCAATCATCATATTATAACAAGAAGGAAATATACAATAACTTCATAACAATTCAACACATACAAGACCCTTACCCACAACCCATTATCAAGTCCACAAGTCCAATGACCAATCAAAGCCCAATAACCTCACTCAATCGAGTAATCAAAATAAAGGACCACAAGAATTGTCTAACTTCACATATCATAACATCAGGAGTAACCATTATCATATTTCAGCAATATAGACCGACAAGATGCTCATAAGAAACTAATATCATATAGAGTGAATAACATGCAAAATCAACATAAACATAATATATACATTACAGAAAAAATAACCACCTCATAAGGCTTCCCTCTTGGTAAACTAATGTAAGGCATAGGTAGGGGTACATACCCTTACCTAGGCTAAGTCAATCCTCTTAAGTCACTCTAGTTAGTTCTTAGTTTATTACTTCATATTACTTTTCGGAACACTTGCACTAACCGACATAGACTATAAGAGCTAAGAGTGCAATCCAGTGTTGTAAAACCATACACCGATTGAAGGTGGTGTACCTGCCAAAGTAGTACCAAACAGGAACATAACATCTAGGTGGATCCACCTAAATAGAATTCCTACGGAGGCAACATACTTTATGGAACGTGGAGGCCTTTATTGGAAATATAACTCTATGCCCTTTTTAGGACATGAGGCTATCCACTATGGTAACCCTACCTACCCACCTAATGAAGGTTCCACCTATCATCTTCAAGCTAACTCGGTGTTAAGGTACAATCCCTTTATAAAATGTCTTTAAGTCATCCATTTTTATCGAAGCTTAGTTTAGGTCATAGGGTCTACCCCTTATATAATCATCATCATAGATCAATATGAATTGCATGGGTATTGTCCTTTAATTTCAACGTACACATGTGAGGTTAGCACATTTGTATATTCACATTATAATAAGGCACATAGGTAATCATCACCATGCTTATATCATTAGATCTTAGCCTACAACTCACAAGTCATAATTCAAGAAATTCCAATTCAACATCATACCAACCCTGTTCAATCTTAACATAAGGTATAATTCAATATAACTTCATCACTAAACACAAGTAGTCATAATTGAAGTTAAGGATTGATATCACAAGACTTACCCTAATGTCCTTGACAATCCATCATCAAGGTTTTACCGTCAACTACACAAATCAACCCAACAATGGGTTTAGTATCATCACGCCATAGTAATCAACACAATAATAAAGTCAATTGAATCACTACAAAACAATTCATCACTACTTCATAGACTAGGCTTAGGGATTTGGGTAAAATTCACGATCTACTTCACAACTTAGATTAATTCATGAAGAACTAGCACAATTGAATCTTAATACATAATTATATAATCATAATAAACTAATTAAATAATAAACAATGAAATTTAGAATATCAATTTCGTAATAAAAGAAAACCCACTTGAAGCTCATCTTTTTGAAATCAATTTGGAGGAACCGTTTGGTGAAAGGAATTCCATACCTTGTTAATTGATGGAGATTGATGTGCAACAACCCATTTGATGACCTTATACCTTTAAATAGCCCGTAAATGGAAATCTTCTATTTGAAAGAGAGAAAGAAGAGTGAAGGAAGAGCAGTTGGGTTTTTGAAAATATGAGGGTTGGGTTAGTTTAATTATGTTAGGGGCTCTCTATTGTTCATTAACAAACTTAATTAGACCACCCTTAACCTCTGATTAATTAAATAACCACCTAATTAATTAATTTGACTAATTAAAATAGGGCAGCCAAAATAGTGACCTAACCTACGAGACCCCGACCTAGAGTTGTAGGTCAGTCGACGGCTAGTGTCCCTTCTGTGCTGCACATCTGTCATTTTCGTCAGCCACTTGCCAAAATAAACCCTCACAAAATTGACTAAGGGACCATTGAAGATGTCCAAGTCGATTTGCTTACGCCCTTTTTGTTAGCAATCATTCATGGCACTATCTTTTGAAAACTTTTAACCAAATAGAAGGGTCCTCCTCAAGGACCCTTTGGTTGGTAATTTATGAGTCGTACCCAAACGTTTCAACCCTAATCCGATTCTAATATGCATTAGACATCTTACTACCTAATTACATTCCATTCAAACTCCTAAAACCTTGTCAAATAGGATAAGGCACTTAAGCAAATCTTTTACTAGTTTTCGGACGTCATGGACATTTCTTGACAATTTGAATCTAAACTTCCTAGACAACTTATACAAATTATATTTGACCATAACACAGTGTCCAAACCCTTAGGCACTCATGTTAGGTTCTAGATTAGGGTTTAGACTTTCAGAGTGTTACATTATCACTAGGAAATTCCTACCCGAATTACACTAAAATTCTTAAAAAGGACAGAATAGACTCAAGATTAGAAGCCCAACCAACAAAAAAATATCAAAACATGAGTTACAATTCAAATCAACATAATTACATGAACTTTTACACCATGCAACTAAGGAATCTCTTGAAAACAAACTATAGCCGGCAAAAGTCATATGCTTACCACGCTAAGTTTGTTCTCCTATGGTTTTTACCTAGTTTTACACATATGCTCCTTTAGAGTATTTCTTTGAGGTCATGGAGCAAGTTTTTGTCATAGTGAGATGAAGAGTAGATGAGAGTAAAGGAAAGGATAAATAAACAGAAAAAAGAGAAGAGAAAAGAAAGGGGATCATACATAAAAGGGAAGGGAATTTGACTGGAAGTACAACGCTTTAGTCAACAGATTTAATACCAAGGCGATCTTTGAGACAACAAAATCTTTCCTCAAGTAGAGATTTAGTAAAAATATCAGTTAATTGATTTTTAGAGTCTACAAATTCAATAGAAAATCATCATTTGCAACATGATCATGAATAAAATAATGCTTTATGTCGATATGCTTAGCCCTAGAAAGATTCCCAATAAAAATATATTTACAAAGACTTAAATACTATCACAGATAACCGGAATAGTTTCATAAGAAAGATCATTATCTAGTAATTGATGCATCTTCCATAAAATTTGAGTACCACAAGTTCCAACCGCTAAGTATCAAGATTCAATGGAGGATAAGGAATTCTAAGCTTGTTTCTAGCTATCCATGGGATCAGATAATTTCCCAAGATTAGTCATGTTCCACTAATGCTTTTTCGGTCGTTTTTGTCACATGCAAAGTCTGCATCTGAATAACTAATTAAATTTAAATTAGTGGAATGAGGATACCATAGTCCTAGACTGTGGTTCAAATAAGGTAGCAAATGATTTTCTTTACTACCGTCAAATGTGATTCCTTCGGGGCAACTTAAAACAGTGCGCACATTCATCTAATATACATTATATCGAGCCGACTACCTGTAAGATGTATTAAAGAGCCACCACTACTAAAAAATAGTCATTAGCGACCTAAAAATTACCGACCTCGAATGGATTCGGTAATTTCCAACCTCAGGAGGTAAGTATTGTGAAAAAGAATAAAAGTAGTTGGGTTTTATGCAAAATGTCACGACCGGATTGTAGACTCCAGTCAAGACCGGCATCGTTAACCTTCTGAGGGCGCATACAAGCCTACTTATGTCATTCTTACTTCGTCTAGGTTAATTTTAGCAGAAAATTTGAAACTTTGTATTTGTTAACATACATACTAATCACGCCATTAGATTCATAATTTTTCACCATCAACCATCTAACATTATGATTATCAAATTAAAGTAATAGTTTAATATACAATTAAATGTATACTTGCCAAAATAGAACCAATACATTGTCTGAACAAAAGTAGAAACAAAACAGTAGTGGAACATACTCCACTAGATAAATCCTATAACTAAGCTAGAATACAATAAGGCAGCATCCTCGAAAGCATGAGGGCCTACAAAGTCCGGATGAATGCTCCACGTCCGAATAGTTTCAGCGTCAACATGTAGCTCAAGCGTCCACTTGTGTCTGCATCTAAAATTGTAGAGTTCTATAAAAATCAATACACACTTGTACTAATTATGGGTATATGCAAGCACATACAAAGGACATGCATGATTAAAAGCAAGTCTTTCCTAAGAAAATGATTATGGAAAGTCAAGTCAGTGGACTTGCCATATTGGGATTAGGAAAGTGAGTGAGCTTTCCAAATATTAATTCGGAATGTTTATAAGATTTTATAATTTGTATAAGGAATGTTATTCCATGAGAGTAACATGCGTCATTGTACTTAACATCTTGAACACATCACACAACAGCGTACACATAGCACATATCCTAATTCCTATAACACATAATGTTTTTCATATAATTCATTCGTATATCATGAGACCTTGGAATTTGGACTTGACATTAAGACTTCCCGAATATGAGGGCACAACAAATGGGACCTCAACTAGGCAGTCTGCTTTTGCAAACATAGAGTCTTCTTCGTTCATTCATACATACTTTATTTCATTTCATTCATGGTCGAGTGTAAACAAAAGCTTTACCTAGGACGTAGCTTAAGACTTTCGTGTAATTACAAAGAATGACCTAACGATATTACTCGAATCTAACTCACCTCTTGATTATCCTATCCTAACACCTTTGGTATAATTCGTTTCAATATGTGCTTCATTTGAGGTTGGCCTCATTAATTAAATGAGAACTTTAACTTTAAACGACATAGATCATTTTAGAATTATGCAATCCAATCTCATGAAACCCCACACAGAAAAGAGCTGGAATCACTAGCCAAAGTGACCCAAAACATGCTAGCGTACATGGGAATTTGCAGTTTAGGTTCGAATTATAAGTTATATAAGGAGAACTATACCCAGCATGCCAGACAATCTCATCTCATGAGAGTTACGTTAACCTCCACCCTTTTCGAAAGAAGGCATCACCACTTATAGCTAGTCTATTGGTGCTCATTATAAAGTTACATATATTAAACTCATGATTCATGGAAGTTGGATGCTACTATGAGGACTTCATAGCTCAATAGATTATTTGTCATCTCATAATTATTTTAAGTGTGTTAATCTCAATACTTTTATTTGAGTGTTCATAGAGACTGGTCTTTTAATTAAAATTACACTCTCATAGGTGAGTACCTGTCACGACCCAAATCGGGGACGCGACTAGCACCCACATTTACCCTCCTATGTGAGCGAACCAACCCATCTAAACCTTAATTTTTTTAAGATATATAAACTGAAAATAATGCGGAAGACTTAAACTCATTAATAAAACAATTCAAAACTATTATTATTATTCCCAAAATCTGGATGTCATCATCACAAGAACATCTATCCTCAAATTACTAAACTAAGAGTATCTAAGAAAACAAAACAAATAGAAAGTTAGTCCATGCCGGAAGTTCAAGGCATCAAGACTTGAAGAAGAAGACCCAGTCCAAGCTAGAAGCATTAGCTCACCCTGAAGATCCGGTGTGACGAAGACTGGCTTGATTTACTGCTGAGTTGAAGTTGACGGAACGTTTGCTGCATTCCACAAATAACAAAGAAGAAAACAGCAAGTAGGGGTCAGTACAACCACAAGTACTGAGTAGATATCATCGGCCAACTCAAAATAGAAGATAATATATATCAAGTAATATTATAAAATCAACTATGATACTCACATGAAGCAACAACAAGTACTATATCATTAACAATTTCCACTAAGTTCACACATGAGGACTCAAGCCTCAATACCATACTCATTTGGGACTTGGGTTCATTAGATTGAGTATATTCGTTATCTTTCAAGATTCATTATCTTTCTTCCCCTTGTGTCGGTACGTGACACTCCACTCCATATACTACCCTGGTGTCGGAACGTGACACTCCGATCCATATTCTATCCTGGTGCCGGAACGTGGCACTCCGATCCTCATTCTATCCTAGTACCGGAACGTGGCACCCGATCCATATTCTATCCTGGTGTCGGAACGTGACACTCCAATCCTCATTCTATCCTGGTACCGGAACGTGGCACCCGATCCTCTATTTCTATCCTGGTACCGGAACGTGGCACCCGATCCATATTCTATCCTGTTGTCGGAACGTGACACTCTGATCCTCATTCTATCCTGGTACCGGAACGTGGCACCCGATCCCCTAATTCATCAAGCCTTCTTTTATACCAAGGCATCATCCATCTCATTATATAATATATCAAGCCTTCTTTTATACTAAGGCATCATCCATCTCATTATATAATATATCAAGCCTTCTTTTACACTAAGGCATCATCCATCTCATTATATAATATATCAAGCCTTCTTTTACAATAAGGAATCATCATTTAACAAGTGAATTAGGGTTTCTTTAAAGATTTAGGATTCAATAGCTTCATCATGCTTAGTTTATCACAATTTCATAATCACAAACATGCAAGCATACAATTAAGCACATAGCAGGGTTTACAATACTATCAATACATATCATTCACTATTATGAGTTCACTACGAATATCGTAAAAACCATAACCAACCTCCACCGAAGAATTGAATTCAAACAAGCAATTTCCCAAGCTTTGTGTTCTTCCTCTTCGATCGATTCCTCTCTCTCTATCTTTGTTCTTTCTCTTTTTCTTATTCAAACCCTCTTTCTTTTACCCTAATTAAAATATAATTAAGTGCAAAAGATGACAATAATACCCCACGAATTAATCCAAAGTTACCTCTTTTATCCCTCAAGAATTTGAGTTATTAATATAAACCCACAAAATCTATAATTAAGGAAAGAATAGTCCAAAACGTCCCTTAAAACGTGTAAAGAAATCCGATTCTGACCGAGATTACGCAACCTGTGACGGGCCGTCGTGCCTGCGACGGTTCGTCACACAGGTCGTCGTAACGATCGGAACTCTATTTTTCACCAAAGATTCTGTGACGGTCCGTCACACCTGTGACGATCCGTCCTGCAAATCCGTCACGAAGTTCAGAGAGTCAATTTTCAATACCCAATTTCAGAATTTCTAAGTATATTGAAACGAGAACCTGTGACGGTCCATCACACCCATGACGGTCCGTCGTGAGGTCCGTTGCCTCAGCCAATTTTTCCAGAAATAAAATCTGCTGCTCAAAACGACTAAACAGGTCGTTACAGTACCTTTTGGTAACATTTACTTAGGCTCATTTGAGATAGCTCTCATCTTTTACATTAGCCTCATATCATGTTGTCACCACATTCATCCACATTAGCACATTTTGTCTTCATAATTACTCACCCTCTTTTACGTGAATGTTCGTTTCATCATATACCAACGCACTTGGCCATTTGTATTTTTCTGCTCTTACTTAACCCTTCTAGGGTTTCATAATTTCTTTACATAATATTCATTTCATCTTATGCCAATGCACTTGGCCATTTAGTGTGTTTTACACTCTTACTTAACCCTTCTAGAGTTACATCATTTCATTACATACATCTTAGGTTCACTTATTTTTAAATGTATGCTAGACTTATGGGTCTATAAATACAAACCATGAGGACTCATTCATAGTTCGTTTAAGTGGTTCATATCTTCCTAAGATTATGTAGTTCAAGACTTATGCAACTTGTATGTATGAAAAGATCTCGATTTCGATCTAAGTAGGCAGCACTATTCTTGAAGATATAATTCATGTATGACTTACGAATATATACGGAATTTGGGCAAGGGAACCCAATATCGAATATCTTAGACAACACTTACATTTTTTTAATTTATTGTATTTGGGTCCAAATGACATTGGGACCCTATATCGAGCCCCAACATCAATGTTTCCTCTATATTTTTCTCCTTTGGATTACCTCTTACTAGGTCGAGGGGTTGTGGGATCAAATCCCCACAACCCCTCTTAATTTTTTTTATCTATTTTGCCTTGCCTATTTCGAGATGAGTATGACGTTGTGGTATAAAACCCCAATAGCGTCTCTATATTTTTATTTTGTTCTCCTCCTTACATATGCCTAAGAGGTTGTGGGTTCGATTACCATAGGCCTCCCCTTTATTTTTCTTTTATTCTCCTCCTTAAATCTACCGAAGGGGTCGTAGGTTCGATTCCAACACGCCTCCTCCTTTATATTTCTTTTATTCACCTCCTAAATCTTCCTAGGAGGTCATGGGTTCGATTCCCACACGCGTCCCCCTTTAGTTTTCTTTTATTCTCCTCCTTAATATGCCTAAGAGGTTGTGGGTTCGATTCCCACACGCCTCCCCCTTTTTTTCATTTATTCTCCTCCTTAAATCTCATTGAGAGGTGGTGGGTTCGAATCCCACTCCTCTCATTTCTTAATTTTGTATGTTAAGTTACATTTTCCAGCGAAAACCATGGTCCGAATCCCCTCTACCACAATTCTTTTTACTTCTTTATTTTCATGATTTTTAATATGGTGAGGTCACGGGTTAAATCCTCCATGACTTCACTTGTTTTAATTCATTTTTTCAGCATTTCTAACCCTCTTTGCTGAACGAAATTCATCACTAGAAGCTTGAAATTTTCTTGTAATTTTTAAGCATCCTTTCATCAAGTTACACCTTAGCTCTCATGGGAGTTTTTTAGTTCATTTAGAACATTTTAGGTGTGTTTTCATGGATTCGTATAGACAAGAGATTATCCCTCAAATCAGCCACATTTCAACTTATATGAACATCACATTTTCATTAACATGTGTACATGAAATATAAAGAACATTCATGCATTTAAAGTCCTAAACAATAAATAATAGCCACGGCAATTCACATATACACGTAGTTACATTTCTGGAAACATCAACATAAGTCACATTCCAAACATACATACAAACACAAAATCATGACTAATACACGTTTCATGCCTTGTATTGTACCAGCAAACATAACGAACATATGATTCAATGGGAGCTAGTGACAGGGACATGCAACGGGGAACAATCGTAGTTTTCAGAATAAATATTCTGAACCTTATGGGGTCTCTTCGAAAAGGGACACAGAGAGAAGAGAACCCATACCTTTTTGACGTTAAAACCTCGACTTTCTTCCCAAACACACGTCCAACACCAAAAGTTCAATACCAAACTCGACGGAAAACCTTCTCTTTGCCCAGATAATTGATTAAAGTTTGTTTTTCTTATCTTTTCGTGTAAGTTATTCAAGTGTTAATAAATTTGGTTTACCTACTGTTTTTGGAGTTATTTTTGCCGAGAAAACGTGAACGAGAGTGATAAAGACGTAAGAGATTGAGATGAGCGTGGGAGAGAAGTGTTTTTTTAGGGTTAGGAGTCTAGTTTAGGACTTAGCCAAATAAGATTTTATTTAATTATTAAAAATCTTATTTCCTTTATTTAAATCAGCTAATTACTAATAAAGATAAATTAATTACATTAATTTAACAACTTAAATTAAAAACAATTTAATTCATTTCTTCCGCCTAGGTTCGAACTAGGGTGCAGGAAGACGTCACTTCAAGAGACCAATTTTGGCCCTCTCTCCCCAAAATACCCCTCTACCTTATGAATTAATTATTTTATTATATATTTAGGGTTATTACTATACTACCCTTAGCCTGGAAAAAGACCATTTTATCCCTAGACCATCCAAACTCAAGATTTTCCCTTTTTAAGTCCGGTAAAGACTCCTTCAAGTAAATCTTCATATACCAGATCCCTACATGGTTGGAACCAACCTTTCCACGCTCAACTAACTTTCCAAGTTAGTTGGCTTAATTGTAGAAAGGGTTGAGACATGTGGGTCTACGCGCATCAATCTTTGTGAACATTGGTCTAATCATAGGCATTCTTGACACATTAAGCATCTCTTATCTTATTCATTTTTAGGGATGCTACACTAAAAAAGAGGGAAAAAATTCCGACCTCAGAGGGTCCGTAGTTTTTAGTGGAAAAAATGAATTACAATAAACCTCTTAATGTAGGTAATAAAATAAATAAATGAATAAATGTATTTTGAGTTTTTCTGAATTCAATAAAACAATAAAATTGAAAAAAAAAATTGGATTTAATTATTTAAATCGTCTTTGAAGGATAAAAAACAAAAAAAATTATAATACTGACATCTGCACGCCAATAAAATTAATTGTATATAATTGTATAAATTTTTATTAAAATATTTATATAGTGAGTTCCATAAAATTATAAATTGATATTTTTAATTAAGTTTAAATAAATTGGATCACGTTTTCTTTTATGTAAATTAGAATATTTATTAATATAAAATACTGACTTCATGAGATTGGTATTTACATTTTATCCAAATACCGACCTAATGAGGTTGGTATTTTTATTTCATCCATATAAAATTACCTACATCATGCGGTAGGTATTTTTACATAATCAAAATAAGGACATCATGAAGTCGATATTTTTATTTTATCCAAATATCGACCTCATGAAGTTTGTATTTTTTCATCATCCAAATAGAAACCTCATGAGGTCAATATTTTTACTTCATCTAAATACCCACTTTATGAGATTGATATTTATCTTTCTTCCAAATATCTACCTACTGAGATATTAAGTTCTTCGAATAAGTTAATATGATTTAGTTGGTGAATATAGTGCATGAATTAAGTTAAGAATAAACTAATTAGACATATAAAATTGTTAAGTTCTTCAAATAAGTAAATGTGATTTAGTTAGTGAATATTATGTTTGAATTAAGTTAAAACTAAACTAGTTATACTTAGTATGATGTTATGGTCTTCAAAAAAGAGATGCAAATTATTTGGTGAATATTGTGTTTGAATTAAGTTAAAAGTAAATTAATTAGACTTAGAAAATGCAATTTTGTTTGTGAATATAGTGTTGGAATTAAGATAAAACTAAACTAATTAGATATAGAAAGTTGTTAAGTTCTATAAATAAGTTAATGTGATTTAACTGGTGAATATAGTTTTGGAATATGTTAAAACTAAATTAATTAGACTTAGAAAGTTGTTAAGCATTTTAAATAAGTTAATATCATTTAGTTGGTGAATATAGTGTTTGAATTAAGTTAAAATTAAACTAATTAGACTTGGAAAGAATTTAAGGTTTTCAAATAGGCTAATGTGATTTAGTTGGTAAATATAGTGTTGGAATTAATTAAAAACTTAACTAATTAAACTTAGAAATATGTTAGGTTCTTAAAATAAGTAAATGTGATTTAGTTGGTGAATATATTGTTAGAATTAAGTTAAAACTAAACTAATTACACTTAGAAAGATGTTAAGTTCTTCAATTAAGAAATATGATTTATTTGGTGAATATAGTGTTTAAATTAAGTTTAAACTAAACTAATTACACTTAGAAAGATGTTAAGTTCTTCAAATAATTAATGTGATTTAATTGGTGAATATAGTGATTGAATTAAGCTAATACTAAACAAATTAGACTTAGAAAATTGTTAAGTCCTTTAAATAAGTTAATGTGATTTAGTTGGTGAATATAAGGTTGGAATTAAGTTTAAACTAAACTAATTAGACATAGAAAATGTAAAGTTGTTTAAATAAGTTAATTTGATTTAGTTCGTGAATATATTGTTGGTACTAAGTAAAACTAAACTAATTAGACTTTAAATATGTTAAGTTCATTCATATACATTAATGTGATTTAGTTTGTGAATATGGTGTTTGAATTATTTAAAAATGAGCATCAGTTTTACCTACTCACTATCCACACCAGGCATATAATTCCTCTACTCATGTGGCTCCACAATCTGCTTAGACTATATCTACACCTATTGCTGTACCTAGATCTGGGTACTAACCATTGCAGGACAGTTCACATCTTGTTCGTGAGTCTACCATACGATCAGCTAATGCTAGTCAGTGCAATATTTTGAATACTTATAGTGGATCAATTGGATTTTCAAATCTTCATCTTGAATCCAATGGCTCGGAGCATAATACTCCCACCACCCAGCACTCAGATGCACGTGGTCCTCTGATGGGCGATAGACACAATTTTTGTAGACTTGTCATTGATCCTTTAGGATAAAAGTTTGATTTAATTATGTTCATCTTTTATTTGTCTTTTTATATTTTAATTAATTGATTAATTATTTTTTGTTTACCATTCTTTGTCAGTTAACTCATATTTCAGCTTACCTCCGGATATGGGTATGTCAAGATTATTTTGAAGTGCAACGGTACTCACTATAATGGTGTGTACCTGACTTGGGGTTCGGTTCCAATTAAAAACAGGGGGCAGATGTTAAATGAATTTAAAGTAAGAATGTGTATGAATTAAATTCACATCAAATACATTTAAATTCACTATTCATTAGAATAATAAATGTTTAGTCATTTTTCATTAAATAAATATTATGTCTGGGTTCCCGAATATGAGGAAGAGGTTCAAGAAAAAATCAAGGTTAAAATTTCAAATTTTCTTTCTATTACATTTAGTGAATGTAAAAAAAATAAAAGAATTCCTAAGTTTATGTTAAAAACACGACGGGATCTATTACTGGAACATTTGGGTACTGTTTAAAAAGTTTAACAAGAGGAGTGAGATTGGGAAGATGGCTCACACATAAAAAGGAGGCTCTTTACACACCAGTGGAGCTATTAGCCTAGTTACTAGGAAGGAAAGAATGGTATACTTTCTTAATTTTGTAAAATGTTTCCTTTCCTTTTTTGATAAGTAGTTTCTACAAATTAAATAATACTTGTGTTATTTGCAGGAAAAAGAGATGTGTAGGTCGGTAGTTGTAGAAGAGATGTTGAAGGTTACTACTGTCAAGAAGAGTACAAACCCCGATGAAAAAGAAAGTTGAATTGATCCACGTGCTCAAGAAACATATGTAAGAACTCTATTCAAGTTAACCTTTTGTTCTCTTTCTTGAATTTATTACATTCTTATTAGTAGAGTTCGTTGTTTAAATTACAGGATAGGTTATACGAATGTTTCAGGAATATCGTAGTACTCTACCTCTTGAGTGTTGGGACAGATCATTTACACAAAAAGAAAATGAGAATTTTTGGAAACAAAGAGCAGGCAAACCGATTAGAGCTACGGCTATCCCGAAAGGACATATCAAAAGAAGCAGGCTTGCTATTTTGGTTCATCATCCTATAGCTTCAATGGCAGGGATAAAGAGACAGTATCTGCAATGGAGGGTGACATAGCTTTTCTCAATGCGGAGCTTGCTGTTGTAGCCGATAGAGAGAAGAAGATAGAGGTGGAGATTGTGGCATTAAAGGAAGCAGAGAACAAGAGGTATGCAGCAGGACCAACCAAGTTTTCTTTTGAATCAGGAATGATATTTCCTACATGTCCACCAAGCAGTGAAGATGGTGCTGATCATGAATGTGATGATAATGATAAGGGTGATAAGGAGAGTGATGGCTATCAGGATTACTTATATTTGTTTGACATTTTAGACTTCCATATTTTTTGAATTATTTGATCGTCTTTTAGTTTATTTTAAAGTTGAATGAAGTTTATTTTGAAATAGATTAATGCATATGTTGAAAATATTGTGTTGTTTTGGTTGGATGAAGTTTATTTTAAAATAGCTCATTTAGAATTCTTTTACGTGGATAAAGATTTGTAACGACCTGTTTAGTCGTTTTGAGCAGCAGATTTTATTTCTGGAAAACTGGCTGAGACGACGGACCCCACGATGGACAGTCATGGGCACGACGGACCGTCGAGGGGGTCTCGTTTCAAAACACTTAGAAATTCTGAAATTTGGGTACTGAAATCGACTCTCTGAACTTCGTGACGACATGGCATGACGGACCGTCGTGGGCACGACGGACCGTCATAGACTCTTCAAGGAAATTAAGTCTCTGAACTCTGTGACGGAGCAGCAGGACGGACCGTCGCAGGCACGACGGGCCGTCACAGACTGCGTAATCCCAGGCTGGGTCGGATTTCTTTAAATGTTTTAAGGGACGTTTTTGACTATTCCTGTTTTAATTATAAAGTTAGTGGGTTAATATTAATAAGTCTAATTACTTGGGGGTTAAAAGAGGTAACCTTGAATTAATTAGTGGGTTATTATTGTCATCTTTTATACTTAATTATATGCTAATTAGGGTAAAAGAAAGAAGGTTTGAATAAGAAAAATAGAAAGAACAAGAGAGAGAGGGAGAATCGAACGAGGAAGAGAGAAACAAAGCTTGGGAAATTGCTTGCTTGATCACTAATCTTCGGTGGAGGTCGGTTATGGTTTTTATGCTATCCGTAGTAAACTCTTAATAGCGAATGATATGTGTTGATAATATTATCTCATCTTCTATATGCTTAATTGTATGCTTGCATGAATGTGACTATATAATTATGATAAAATAAGCATGATGAAGCTATTGAATCCCAAATCTTGAAAAACCCTAATCTCTTTGTTAATGATGATGCCTTGGTATAAGAGAAGGCTTGATGAACTAAAGTAATGAGAATGATCATGCCTTGTTATAAGAGAAGGCTTGATGAGTTGATAGAATGAGATTAGGGGATCGGAGGGTCATGTTCCGACACATAGAATTAAGGGATCGGGTGTCATGAACCGACACGTAGATTTAGGGGATCAGGTGTCACGAACCGACACGTAGATTTAGGGGATCGGGTGTCAAAAACCGACACGTAGATTTAGGGGATCAGGTGTCACGAACCGACACGTAGAATTAGGGGATCGGAGTGTCACGTTCCGACACATAGTAGTAGGGGATCGGAGTTTCACGTACCGACACAAGAGGAATAAAGATAATGAGGGAGCGGAGTGTCACGTACTGACACAAGAGAAATAAAGATAATGAATCTTGAAAGATGCTAATATACTCAATCTAATGAACCTAATTCCCAAATTAGTATGGTATTGAGGCTTGAGTCCTCATGTGTGAACTTGGCAGTACTTATTAATGATAATAGAACTTGTTCTTGCTACATGTTGAGTATTGTAGTTAATTTTATAATATTACTTGATATATACTGTTCTCTATTTTGAGTTGGCCGATGATATATACTCAGTACCTGTGTTTTGTTCTGACCCCTACTTTTATGTTTTCTTCCTTGTTATTTGTGGAGTGCAGCAAAAGGACCGTCGTCTTCAACTCAATCGCAATTCTAGCCAGTCTTCGTCACATCGGATCTTCAGGGTGAGCTAATGCTTCTAGCTTGGACTGGATCTTCTTCCTCATGTCTAGATGCCTTGAAGTTCCGGCATGGACTAGCTTTTACTTGTTTTAGCTTCTTAGAATACTCTTAGTTTAGTAATTTGATCATAGATGTTCTTGTGGTGATGACTTCCAGATTTTGGGAAATAATAGATGTTGAATTTTAGAAGTTATTGAATTGGTTTTTATTAATGAGTTTAAGCCTTCCGCATTACTTTCTGTTGATATTACATTGAAATGTTAGGGTTTAGATTGGTTGGTTCGCTCACATAGGAGGGTAAGTGTGGGTGCCAGTCGCGGCTCGGTTTTGGGTCGTGACAAGATTATTTTGAAATAGCTTATTTTGAATTCTTTAGGTTGTTTTGACATAAATATGCAAATGGGATACTAAAATTGTAACTCAATGCTGCCAATTCTGGAGCAAAAATACAGACCTCTAGAGGTCAAAATCTCAAAAATAAAAAATAAAAATACCGACCTCCGGAGGTCGAAATCTAAAAAATTATAAATAAAACTACCAACCTCCAGAGGTTGGAATCTCAACAATAAAATAAATAAAATAAACCGACCTCCAGACGTTTGAATTTAAAAAATAAGAAACAACAATATCGACCTACGAAGGTTGGAATCTAAAAAATAAGAAATAAAAATACCTACCTCCGAATGTCGGAATCTAACAAATAAGAAAAAAAATATTGACCTCCGAAGGTTGGAATCTAAAAACTAATAAATAGAAATACCGACCTTCACGAAATCTAAAAATAAGAAATAGATATACTGGCCTCCAGAGGTCGGAAACTAAAAAAAATGAAAATACCGACCTCCGGAAATTGGAATCTCAAAAATAAGAAATACCGACTTTCAGAGGTCGCAATCTCAAAAATTAGAAATAAAAATATTGGCCTCCAGATTTCGGTATTCTAAAATTTGAGAGTTAAATTTGGTGACCTCCGCAAGACGGAAAAACTAAAAATAAGAAATGAACAAATATATTAAAGAGACCTCCGGAAGTCGCAAAATAATATAATGAATTTTATTAACTTAAATTGAAACTGACCTCGAGAGGTCAGTACTAGAGGTCTGAATTGAATAGCGACCAAGCTTCTTTCGGCATATGGAGGTTAGTATTTTTAGGTAGGTATTCACTATTTTTTAGTAGTAAAACTATCTTTCTGTTCATCTTTTCATCGATGTCTTTTAGAGATGCATCATATTCAAGACACGTGGCGGACTCATTAGGGTACAAAAGGCTTTGCCCTATTCGAGTCCAAACTTCTTAATCAATTCCTTATTGTACTTTTCTTGACTAATGAATGTTCTATAAGTTGACTGGTTAATTTCATGTTCGAGAAGGAATGTGAGTTCTCCCATAAGAATCATTTCGAATTCTCCTTTCATTAGAGTTGTAAAATTCTCGCACAAAGAATGATTAGAACTTCCAAAATAATATCATCAACATAGATATGAGCTATAAAAATGTATTCATAACATCTTTCAATGAAGAGAGTTGTGTAAATTTTCCCCAAACTATTTTGAAGTATGAACAAACTCAATCTATCATACAAAGCTTTTGTACATTATTTAAGTATGCAAAGAGCATTGGAATGTTTGTAATGAAAATTGGTACAATGAGGATTTAAAACCGTGGGGTTGAAAACAACTTATTTTATAAAATCGTTTAAAAATGCACTTTTCACATCCATTTGAAATAGTATAAAATGCTTAAAAGAGGCATAAGAAAGTTAAATTCAAATAGATTATAAGCTTGCTACATTTGAAAATGTTTCATCGTAGCCAATACCTTCTTGTTGTGAGTATCCTTGAGAGGATAACCATACATTGTTTCAAGTAACTTTTTAATTTTCATTTAGTGTGTTTTGAACTACCCACTTGATTCCAATAATAGATCAATCTTTTTGTCGTTCTATTGGAGTCCATACTTGATTTATTTGAAATTGATCAAATTCTTCCTTCATTGATTTTACCCATGATTACTCTAGAGTTGCTTCATTTATTCGATTAGGTTCCATTTGAGATATCAATGCAATGCAAGCTTATTTTCGTAGAGAAGATCCTTTCTGATTTTTCCTTCATGTTTATCAAGAATAAAACTTTCAGGATAATTAGTATTATGTCGCCATTCTCTTGGAATGTTTGATCTATCAGCTAGACTAGTCGACTTTCCTTCTGCAGTAGTGGACATCAAAATGAATTTTGGAACTTATATCTGCAGTATTTTCCAATATTTGATGGGGGTGATTTCGTCGTCACCTCCATTAATTTCCTACATTCTTGGGTTAGTCTCATCAAATACAACATGCACATATTTTTCAACAGTTAAAGTTCTTGTATTAAAAACATGAAAGACTCTATTGATAGGATCATAGCCTAACAAAAATACCTTTCTCACTCCTTGGATCAAACTTACCAAGATTGTTCTTACCATTGTTCTGGATGAAGCACTTGCATCTGTAGGGATGAAAGCAACTTAGGTTGGGTTCCTTACCTCGTCACAGTTCATAGGGAGTCATCTTGAGTATCAGTCTAATTAAATACCTATTAAGAATGTCGCATGTAGTGCTCATTGCGTCTGCCCATAATGGATCTAGTAAACTTCTATGCAAAAGCATTGTTCATGATGACCTAAGAGTGATGGTTTTGACTCAAGTAACTTCTCCTTTACCCTTACCTCCAAATCTAACACATCATTGATCTACTCTTTTTATTGTTTTTAAGTTTTCCTTCTTTCCGCACATACGTATGGAGAATCCGCTATGAAGTACCACATTCCCTTTTTGTAGGTTTTCTTGAATTGCTCCTGCAAGACAAAAGGATTAGTTTCTTTTAGGAACCCAAATATTTTTGGGCATTGATGATTAAAAAATTTTGGTCTCCAAATCTATTTTCCAGAAGAAATTTTTCTACACATGAAGGATTTATGACCTATATCGCCATAAGTAAAACACACAATAGGTAAAATTATGACTTGGAGAGTTTCTTGAGTAGAGCGTAGTTCTGTTTTATTGAAAAGAACTATGTCTTGAAGATTTTTTAACACTATTTAACAGCATTTTTACTTTCTCCAATTCTTCTGATAGAAGATCAACTTCAATACGACTTGCTTCAAGGATAATCTGCCAAACTTTTTTTTCTTGTAGAAGTTTGTTGTATTCGTTAATTAATTTCTATAATTCATCACTAACCATATCCAAAGAGTTTTCGAAGTAATTACAATTTGGACAATTATAAGATCTTACCTCGCTTGTTTCTCATAGAGACACGAAACACGAGTTTTCCATTTCATCGTTGTCAACCTCGGTTGTTTCTCCTTGTTCCCACGCTCCGAGACTTTTTGCATCTTTATTTCGTCGATTAGTTCTTCTTCTATTACAATTTGGACAATTATAAGATCTTACCTCGCTTGTTTCTCATAGAGACATGAAACACGGGTTTTCCATTTCATCGTTGTCAACCTCGGTTGTTTCTCCTTGTTCCCACGCTCCGAGACTTTTTGCATCTTTATTTCGTCGATTAGTTCTTGTTCTTCATTTTGTACAAGTTTTCTTGATATGTATTGGTTCTCAAAAGTAGTACCATCGAGCATTGTTTCTTTTGAAGTCCTTTGTTTTTTAATCTTTTTGAGGTCGCTGTCTCCTTTGTCTTAGCATTTGTCTTACTCTACGATTAATGATGGTCATTCCTTAATCTTGGTTATCATCGGCTTCCTCCTCAGTTTCTAATGTTACACCAATAAAATCTATTGTTTTCTTTTTGTCGTCCTAGTTGTACCTTTTAATGTAATTTTGTTCATAAGCCATTAAGTTACCTCGAATGACAACTTTTGTTTCCCAGGCTTTGTGAAGACTGTTGACAAGTTTATTGACTCTTAACGAGTTTGAATACACCATTCCAACAGATTTTAGTTCAATGACAATTTTGCTGAATCTTGAGAACATAGATTCAACATTTTCATCGTCAACCATTTTATACAGTTCATATTCATTTACAAGGGAGATGATTTGGGCTTCCTTGACTTTCGTCGTTCCTTCATAGGTCACTTAAGGATTATCCCAGATTTCGTTCGCAGCTACGTCATTTGAAATTTTGTAATATTCTGCTCCTCTTACTGAACCATACAACAAACTCATACCTCTAGCGTTAGTTTGAATTACCTCTTGTTATTCCTTAGAAATATCGAACAATTTAGGATGAAAAGGTTTTTCAGTTCCATCCTTTACAGTTAATCCAAGGAATGCCTTTCTGCCTTCCTTGATAAATACTCAAGCTTTATGTTCATCTGTGGAGACAAAGATTCAGAATCTATCTTTTCTATGAGAGTAACTTTCCAATTGAAGTAAGGTGTTCTATGTGAAGAGTGTCTGTCTTAAAGTAAAGCACCGAGAATTTGGTAATGTGACATTTGATCTTTACTCTCATGTGGTTAAAAACTAAATCTATTAGACCTTTCCTTATACCAATTGATATTCAAGAGGGAGGGGGTTAATTTAAAATTCACTTAGTCAAGTAATAGTAGTCAAGAGGGAGGGGGTTAATTTAAAATTGACACGAAAGGTTTTATCCTGGTTCAGATCACCAATGTAGTGCCTAATCCATTCCCTTTGGGTTTCAAGGGGTTTCTTTAAGAGCTTTGAAGAGATCTTCGTGCTACAGCAATTTGAAACATTATCATGTGTGACATGTAATTAAGATTTCTACTTTGACACTGCCTCAACTTGTATACCCACAGTCAAATTCATTCTCTTCTCTTTTCTTTTCATTTGTATACTGTTAGCTAAGATCTGGTGGAGTTGCGTACTTCACAATACAAATCTGGATCGGTTTATGTAGATGATTATTTGTGCTCTTGTAAGGAAAACCCCAAAGGATTTATCTCAATCAAGTATTAATTTAGGGAGTCTTTAATTGATGTGATTTAGTTGATCTATCTCCATGAAGTAAATTGCGCCGTCCTCTTTCATTTTGTTGGTTTGATCTTTTCCTTGTATGATCGACAGACTTATTATCTTGTCGCTTGATTTATGACTGTTTCCTTTCTTGATGATTCAGTTGTGATCTCTGCCAAGTGTGCGAGTATTCTTCTTCATTTTAGATTTTCTTTTATGTGCTGATCAGCCATTTTTTTCTTCTTCTTTTGTCCCTTTAATTTGAGGCTTGCCTTTCCAATGTTTCTCTAAAGTTTCAAGCAAACATTCTTTTCCTTCTTGAAGTCATTTTCGTTGATGATTTCCTTTTTTGAAATAATGACCTACGAAAATTGAGATAAATGCGTTAATTGTATTTTAAAAATCAACTAACTCTAACGAGTTAACGTATTGGTGCACCAGAATTATTTATTATTAGGTTTGGTTTGCTTGTTATAGACGCAAATTTTTATATTCAACTACAACATAAGATTGTAGACAACCACCATTAAGATTGAAGAAAGAAAAAGTTTTAAAATGGGCATTTAATAAGCTACAACATTATTTTTTGATAGATTTAATTCATCATGATAGAAATCTAACTAGAAGAAAGAAAATGATTCTTATTTAGTCCTAGAACCCACGAATTCCAAAAAGAAAAAGTTATTAAAAATCAATGTTAATCTTTTAATATTTATTTTGCTTTATATTATTAATAAAGGCATAAGTTCTCCCTTTGAACTATGGTGGAAATTTTAAGGACACACATTTTCTTTAAATGTACTAATACCTCCTATAAATAATTTGAAATGTAATAAATAAACTTTTTTGGTGTTGAGGTGGCATAGAGAGTGTTCAAAGCAAATACATAGTAAAAATTATAAAGAAAAAGAAATTGTAATAAGTTGTACCATAGTTAAATTTACAGTCAAACATTGTACCAAAATTTAATACAAATACTATTTTTATACATACTACCAAATGACTCCTTTAGTGTTGAATGAATTGTCAAGTGTTATCTATTGATTTATAATGTTATGATAAACACATGTCATTCATATGATGTTTGATGTAAACATTAAGTACTATAAATATCTACTACAATAAGTATAACATCACTAATTTAAACTTCTAAGTTCTCTTTAATTTCTATACGAAGCCAGAAAATTTTACATCAATAGTTGCAAATTAAGGAAATTAAAACAAATTTCATCTACAAATTATGCACCTTTTTCTTTTATTTTTAGATTTGTGACATGTTAATTGAATAAGGTGAAGATCATTTGTTTGTTGTTCGTGTAGCGTATACCCTGACCTTACAAATAGTATTGTGTTTAATTTCTATAGATTATCATGCGTCCAAATGAACAAAGACTACATTTACCTTCTCCTGATCGACTAAGAAACCTTGCCATTCATTTAATCAATGACATTCTAAATAGGTTGTGTTTTCGAGATGTCTTAAGAACTAGTAAACTTTTTATGGATTGTCAATATACTTCCCGTAAAATTCAAAAGGTAGGAAATACCAGAGGACTTAATATCCCCTACCATAGGATTATTACTTCTCATTCTCAATTGTTTCTTCAGTTTTCATATAGGAAGAACATTGAATGTTATCCTTGATATTAATAGTCTAAAAGTATGTCCTAATATTGATCGTTTTATATATTTGCTCACCAAAAATTTCATTCAACATTTCGTCCTTAAACATCCATTTAATTATCCACAATACAAGATCCCGTACTTCTTTTTTAATTCTTCAGCATTGAGACATTTGATCTCATGGAATGTGAAATACACCTTCTACGCTTCTTCAAGGATTTAATAAGTTGATTAGCCTAAAATTAAAATTTGTAACATTATCTTCTAATACGCTTGAAATTTTAATGTCTAATTGCCCATTGCATGAGGATTTGGGTCTAAAAGACATAGACAATTCGTACCTCCTGAGTTTTGATTCTCCTAATCTAAGGTCATTTGTCTTTTGTGGCGATATACAATTGATATATATAGAAAATGAAGCTCTTCTTTCCAATGTTCTGTATGAGACTGCAAAATTAGTTCTAGAGGAAAAATGATTTTGATAATATTTTTTTCGTTTATTCATGCTCTTGAGTATTTCAGCTCGTATCATTTTGAGTTAATGTTGCTGTATTTCACTTGTATTTTCATCATGGAAAAGATAGAGAGAAAAACAAATATAAGTGACAACTTGAATTTCAATTTCTTCAAAAATACAAGTGAAATGCAGCAAAATTACCTCAAAATGATACCATTTGAAATACTCAAGAGCATGATTAAACGAAAAAAATATTATCAAAATCATTTTTCCTCTAGAATTAATTTTGCAGGCTCATACAAAACATTGGAATGAAGAGGTACATTTTTTTCGATATATCAATTGTATACCGCCACAAAAGACAAATGACCTTAGCTTAGGAGAATCAATACTAAGGAGGTACGAATTGTCTATGTCTTTTAGAACCAAATCCTCAAGCAATGGGCAATTAGAGATAAGAATATCAAACGTATTAAAAGATAATGTTACAAATTTTATTTTTAGGCTAATCAACTTATTAAATCCCTGAAGAAGAATAGAAGGTTTATTTCACATTCCATGAGATACAAATGTCTTAATGCTGAACAATAATAAGAAGTAAGGGATCTTGTATGGTGGATAAGTAAATGGAAGTTTGAGGACGAAATGTTGAATAAAATTATTGGTGAGCAAATGTATCAAACGATCAATATTAGGACATACTTTTAGACTAATAATATGAAGGATAACATTCAATGTAGTTCCTATATGAAAACTGAAGAAACAATCGAGAATGAGAATTATAAATCTAACGGTAGGGGTTATGAAGTCCTCTGGTGTTTCCTACCTTTGGAATTGTACGGCCAATATATGGCAATCCATAAAAAGTGTACTAGTTCTTACAACATCTCAAAAAGACAACCTATTTAGAATGTCATACATTAAATGAATGGCAAGGTTTCTTAGTCGATCAGGAGAAGGTAAATGTAGTCTTTGTTCATTTGGATGCATGATAATCTGTATAAATTAAACACAATACCATTGGTAAGGTCAGAGTATACGCTACATGAACATCAAACAAACATATCACAACTTTAAAAATAAAAGAAAAGGTGTATAATTTGTAGATGACATTTGCAGTGATTTCATTAATTTGCAACTCTTGATGTAAATTGACTGGCTTAGGTTAAATTAAACACATATAAAGTATTTTTGTATTGAATTTGAAGAGAACATAGAAATTTAAATTAGTGATGTTATACTTATTGTACTAGAAATTTATAGTACTGAGGTTTTACATCAAAACACTTTATGAATAACATGTGCTTATCGCAATATTATAAATGAATAGATAACACTTAAAACTTCCTTCAACACTAAAGAAGTCGTTTGTTAGTATATATAAAAATAATATATATGTTAAATTTTAGTACAATTGTTAGAATGTAAATTTTACTCTGGTACAACTAATAGTACTATTTCAATTAACCTTTTTTGGGATATATGACCCCAAAATTTATGCTACAAGATGAATGATTATGTATCCTTCGTGAAACGTTAAAGAAATTTTAAATGTTATCCTGTCTTGATATGCAAATCTGATTTCTACCTTGACAGTGCTTGAACTTTTATACCTACACCCAAATTATTTATTTTCTCTTTTCTTTTAAATTTTATCACTCACATGCTTACAAAAATTTATGAAAGACAGAAGAAAAATGTTATCTAAGCTCAAGTGAAGTTGTGTATTTCACACTAAAAAACTGGGTCAATTTGTGTAGATGATGATTTGTGATCTTGTAAGGAAAAACCCACAGGATTTATCTCAAACAAGGATCAATTTATGGGGTCCATGATTGAGCCGATTCAATTGATCTGTATCCATGAAGTAAATTGTTTCTTCTTCTTTCCTTTTGATGGTGTGATCATTTCCTTGTATGATCTACATACTTCTTATCTTGTGGGTTGATTCATGGATTTTCCTTTGTTGATGATTTAATTGTGATCTCTGCCAAGTGTATGAGTATTCTGCTTCATTTAAATTTTCTCCATGTGTCGATTAACCATATATTTCTTTTCTTCTTTTGTCCATTAGATTTGTGTCTTGCCTTTCCAATGCTTTTCTGCAACTTCAACCCAATATTCTTTTCCTTCTTGAAGTCATTTATATTGATGATTTCCTTTTGAATATGTGACGTACGAAAGTTAATATCAACGCCTTAAGTGTTTATTTTCAAAATCAACTAACTCTAAGGAGTTACCAATCTGACCCTTTTTTATAATTAAAATATTAATAACAATATTAATAATAATCTTGATAGTCAATTTTACTTAAAGTTAGTTGGACTTCCCGGAGGTTTTATGTCTTAGTTCATCGATGCATGCAACTCTCCCTCTCTTATCTCCCCCTGTCTCACAGAGGAGCAAGAATGATAGATTTGATTTCTACCCCTTTGTCATAATATAAAAGACTAGCGAAAAGCATACTACATATAAGCAAGGAAAACAAATAACAGAGTAGTATAATATTCAGAGAGACAAAAAAACTGTAGCCCAAGAGATAGAGAGGTACGTTACCCTATTGGAAGTTAGTGCAAAATGTAAAGATCAGTCAGTAGAGTTAATGACCACCTCAAAAGTACTTGAGGGAGTTAATCACTTTCTCATAAAAGTTGTTGTAAGAACGTTCCACATTTCGCGAAACATTGGAGTATGAGGTCTGAATTGTAACAACAAGTTCATTGTTCGAGGAGTTGACTCCACTATTGAGAGAGTCAACATGTTGGATTAACCGATTTACCGTTGAGACTTCATGCTTGATCATTGTCATAGAAACCCACTAATTACCGATATAAGGGTTAAAATTATTCTGTGTATGCCACAACATCATGAAGGGTTTCCAAGTATCATTCTACAACTCAGAGTCTAGTTTTGACATCTTCATTGTTCTACAATAAAAGACCGGCAGAATCCGCTGTGATTTTTTAGGGTTAGGGAGAGTCCACCCGAGCTTTGACTGAGTCCTTTTTTACGAACTTTTCACAAACTTGGACATACCCCGTACTAGAAAAATTATGAAAATCATAAGTTGCATTTATAAAAGAGGGGGTAAACAAAGAAAGATCTACAAGACGGTCCACAATATTCCTCGAGATGATCAAGCCAGAGGACAGACTTGCCGATGAATTAAAGTCTTCAAAACATCCCAAAATGTACGCCTTATACCATTCAGCTCAGTTGATGCACTACTTCTTAAGGAGGAACTAGGGAAAAAATACATTACGAGTACAAATATTACTCAAGGAACCCTTCAGGGAATAAGAGTGTGTCCACGATATGTGCGAGTACGATTCTGAAAACATAGCGATAAGGGCCCAAAGTCAGAAATGTAATAGTCGGGTTACACGACTCTCTTTGCACCTTTAAAAAAAATTCAAAGACATTAGGTCATGCTTTTTTCATGTATGAATATAACCCAAAGAACTTAGTACCAAACACATTTTCGAATAACTTTTCATTGATAATGAATTGCATAACCAGCACCAACAACTGTATCTCACCACTCTTAGGTGAGATGGGGAGATTCCCATAAAGCAGGTGAACCGCTTCGTCAGAAAGCTCAAGACCACACAAAGCAAAAAAGAGCAACACTTTATGAGCTTTGAGATAGAAACTTACTAGGAAGTGAGAGTCCTTTAATTGACTGAGATCTAAAACTGGATAGGGAACAATAAGGAGAGTTTTAATTGACTGAGATTCTGCTTCTATTTGATACCCCAGAATCGTTGCATGTCTGCGTTGGAGAGACATCCCGTAACATAGAGAAAAGGCTTCTTTGATGCTTTCTGATTAGTAGTAGAATCTCACTTCTTTGAGGACTCAGACGAAGTATCCATGGATCCTACGGAGAATCAGAAGAGAGAGAGAGAGAGAGATGGTGTCTACTTCGAAGGAACTAAAAGCTATAGAGGATTTCTTGGAGGTAATGGGGCGAGTATTTTTCATGGTGAGATGAAGTGAATAAGAGAGAGAGAAAAAAATAAATAGAAACAAAAAAAGATGAGGGAAATGAAAGGGGATCAGATGAGAAAGGGAAAGGGAAGGGGATTTGATAGGAAGAAGGGGAAGCGGAAGAGGCGGCAGCGGGTCATAATTACAGAACAAAAAATGAGAAAACACAATATTTGCATCAGGAAATAAAATAAATAAACAGTAAAGTAAAATGGATTAGTCAACATATTTAATGTCAATGCGATCTCTGAGAGAGCAATATCTTTCCTCAAGAAGAGGTTTAGTAGAAATATCAGCTAATTGATTTTTAGAGTCTAAAAATTTGAGTGAAAAATCACAATTTTCAAAGAAATCACAAATAAAATGATGATTTATGTGAATATGCTTAGCCCTAGAATGATGCACAATATATTTTGAAAGACGGAAGTACTATCATATCTAATTAGTACAGTTTTATAGGAAAGATTATAATCAAGTAATTGATCAGTACAGTTTCATAGGAAAGATTATAATCAAGTAATTGATGCATCGTCCATAAAATTTGAGTACCACAACTTCCAACCACTAATCATTCACATTGGATGGTGAATAAGGCAACCGAAACTTGTTTCTCTCTATGCCATGAGACTAGAGAATGCCCCAAGATTGGCATGTTCCACTAGTGTTTTTGGGTTGTTTTTGTCACTTGCAAAGTCAGAATTTGAATAACCAATTTAATCAAAATAAGTAGACATGGAATACCATAATCCCAGCTCGGTGGTTCCAATGAGGTAGCGAATGATTCGTTTTAGTACCACAAGATGTGAATCGTTCGAAGCAGCTTGAAATCGTGCAGACTTGCATATACTATATATTATATCGGGTCAACTGGATGTAATATATAGTAATGAGCCAACTATCTCTCTATGCATCTTTTTATCCACGTGTTTTCAAGATGCATCAATTTCAAGAAACGTTGACTAACTCATTGGGGTACCAAAGACTTTGCCCTTTTTGAGTCCAAACTTCATAATAAATTCCTTGGTGTACTTTGCTTGACTAATGAATGTTCCATTAGTTTAATGGTTAGTTTGAAATAAGAGATTGAATTTTGACTTCTCACAGAAGACACATTTCGAATTCTACTTTCTTTAGATTTTCAAAATTCTCGCGTAAAGAAGGATTAGAACTTCCAAAAATAATATAATCAACATATATTTAAACTGTAAGAATGAATAAACCAGATCTATGAATGAAGAGAGTTGTGTAAATTTTCCCCCTTTGGAAATTATTTTTCAGTAAAAACGAACTCAATCTTTCATACCAAGCATTTGGAACTTATTTTAGTCTCCAAAGATCCTTGGAAAGTTTGTAAACAAAATCAGGACAGGAAGGATTTTAAAAACCGGGGGTTATTTGTTGATAACTTGTTCTCTTATAAAATAATTTAAACACACTTTTCACATCCATTTGAAATTGTATAAAAATCTTGAAAGAGTCATAAGAGAGTAGAATTCAAATAGATTCTAAAATTGCCACAAGTGAAAAGGTATCCTCGTATTCAGTACAAATCTTTTGTGAGTAGCCTTGAGCGACCTTATCTACGAAGCCGGTTGGTCACCATGGCAAAACAACCCATTTAAAAGGTTAAAGGAGCATCAGACAAGGAAAACTCCAATTTTCCCAGTTGTCGTGTGCTATAGTCTACCAACTTTTTTGATGATCCGGAATTTTGAGGTATTCAAGATTATTCTACTGTAATGTGGCTAGCTCAATCTCTTTTGTGTTCTTAAAGTCAATAACTGCTACCTTAGCAGATCCAAAAACATCAATATATATTGTGGTCTTCAGGATTTTATTAAGATTGCTCATTGATTTTAGTTCTTCATTATATTTTTAAAAAGCTTGAAGCCCATATGAACAATGATTCGACAGTATCTAAGAGATTGGCCTGGTCTATTGACATTTTGAAGAAAAGCTCACAAGAATCTTAAAAATAGATTACAATTATGTGAATCGTTAAATTATGTTACAACCAAATTAGGTTTTCTCTGCTAATATTTAAAGTTTGGTTGTGGCTATTTGATTATGAGATAGGATTGTGTTACACTATACCAACTTTCATTTTTGACATCTAAATTTTTTCTTCTACTATTTGGTTCCTATATCATGTCCTACCTCCCGTTGGAGTTGGTCATAAGCTCAATAACATTTTTTTTCTTAATCTTCTTATTAATAAATTCTCTTGTGTATCTTATTTTTGCTAATAAGTTATCCAAAATAAAAACATACAATATAGAAAAAGATTTTGTTTTTATAAAATCAGGATTAATATTTAAAATAAAGTGAGGAAATGCAGTTCAAATATAGTACTATATAATTGTTAAAAATGTCATGTTTATAATAAAGAATTTATGCAAGACTGCGTTCTTGAAGGGTGTAAGCAATCACATAATGGTATAAGAAACATATATGGGTTCTTACAAATGATGCTTCATCAAAATCAATATAAGAAACTAACATGACTATGATGAAACTAGATATTCCTACTCTAGTACTTGATGATGAGATTTGTGAAATTTAGCATTTTGCTGGTTATCATATTAATTACATAGATGAGATTGTCGCTAAAGTTTAAAGGACTCATGAATCATAGGTAAGCTTTTGTTTATTTTTCTGATTTCAACTTATACGTATGAATCAACGGAAGTTGATTGTAATACATGACATTCTTAATTCTTTCCTCAGATTCTACTACTAAGAAGGATGTTCACTTCTTAATATATAGTTTATAATGCAACAAATTCAGGTATATTAAATAAAATGACGTGAAAAGAAAAAGAGGTATAAGATAACCATAACCAATTGTCGTAGGGACATCAAGTGGTTGATATTATACCCCAAATTAGTTTGCCTTTCTGTAAGTTTTTACATTAGTTAGTTTTGTTGTAATTCATTCCCCTCATTTACATTTTGTTAATATATCAATTGATTTATTCTCATCAATCAAAAAAGTAAGATGAGAAGATTTCACCTCAGTTTCTTAAAGTAATATTAATGTCACAAGATTTGACTTTTGTTTTTTCAAGTCATATATATAACTAAAAAGTTTATGAGGTTATTTGCAGTAGGTTTAAGAGTAAGAAGTCAATGGTAATGTTTCTACTAATAGCATAATAAGTACTTCACATATTTAATTCAAGAATAATTTCTTTCAATTTCTCTTTACCTTCTTCATTCATTTTATTTCTAAGAGCCTATAGGGTTTGATCCCTTCTGTTAAGTCTTAGAAGTAAGTAAACATTTTTTGTTAGATGTTCTGAGGTGAAGAATCGCAATAAGCTGCCTCTTGAGATGCAACTATAACAGAGATGAACATTGAATAATGAATATAAAAAGAGAAAGTGCAAGAGGGATATACTATTGTTGTTTGCATTGGCAGCAAAATATAGGTTTATATTCGAATACCTCCTATAACCGGGAGGATAGTGATTCATGTAACTACAATTGCTTCAACCAAGAGGAATGATTGGGAGGTTTAACTAATGAGGACCTCCAAGAAAACCTTGGAAATTTTGTGGAGGTGTGTACACCTTTTTGTTTTAATACATCTCACATGCGTCCACAAGATTGAGGTTATTCTCGTTCTCTTTTATGAGTGATGATTCAAAATTATTGTTGGAATTTCCAAATGACTATATCACTTCTTGGTCCTGTAGTGAAATTGTCTCGGAGTGGACTAAGACTAGCGTCTTAGCTTTAATCATTACAATAATAGGTAAATTTGCAGAAAATTTAAAACTTTTCATCTGCACTACTTTATGAGGTATACTTTGACCTCTCACATACACATAATATATTCATATCGAGTATACGTATACCCTTCTTATAAGAAGATTATATAGACTTCTACTTTTATGGTACACATATATAGGATCCAATATAGTCTTAAAATGGATGTCTCATATCATAACCATCTAAACAAGAGTATACAATTAGGCATAGACCATACATAAATAATATAAAAGCCACATATATATTATATAATCATAGTTGTCAATTGAAAGAGAATGAATAAAATGTCTTTAAGACTAATCAACATACAATGCTAGAAAATGGCATTGTGCTCGAAGTAGTGAGGACCTAACCAACTTGGAGAATGAGGATCCAAGTCTTATTCAATGGCCTTAAACTCGTCAAAGACCGAAACCTAAAAATTTGGGAAAAGGGATAAAATAGGGGTTAGCACATAGATTGTACTAGGTATGGAAACGATGCACACACAACATAGATATCTGTAACGACCTGTTTAGTCGTTTTGAGCAGCAGACTTTATTTCTGGGAAAACTGGCTGAAACCACGGACCCCACGACGGAACGTCACAGGCACGACGGGCCGTTGCAGGGTCTCGTTTCAGTATACTTAGGAATTCTGAAATTGGGTACTGAAAATCGACTCTCTGAACTTCGTAACGGACTTGCAGGACGGACCGTCACAGGTGTGACGGACCGTCACAGTGTCCTTGGTGAAAAATAAAATTTTGACCCTTACGACGACCTGCGTGACGGACCGTCGCAGGCACGACGGCCCGTCAGAGGTTGCGTAATCCCAGTTGGAGTCGGATTTCTGGTTAAGTTTTAGAGACGTTTTGGACTATTCTTTCCTTAATTATAGATTTCGTGGGTTTATATTAATAACTCCAATTCTTGAGAGATAAAAGAGGTAACTTTGGATTAATTAGTGGGGTATTATTGTCACCTTTTACACTTAATTATATGTTAATTAGGGTAAAAGAAAGAGGGTTTGAATAAAAGAAAACAGAAAGAACAAGAACGAGTCTAGTAGAGTCTTAAGGAACGGTAGGGGGACGCCTTTACTTTTCCTTGAGAGGCTATAAGACTTTAGGAAAGTTCCATTCTTTCATTCTTTCTTTCGTGCTACTACTTGAGTCCAATTGGTATCTAGGTGATACAAATTGGTATCTGACCATCTTCACTCTATTTCGCAGATGGTTAGAACTAGAGCAACGACCGCACCAGCAGCATCAACGGCAAAACAAGAAACATCTGAGCCAGCCACTGGGGCTGTGGCTCGAGGAAGAACAGTGGCAAGAGGCCGTGGTAGAGGCCGTGGGAGGACGTCCTCTAGAGGAAGAGGACGAGCACCTAGTCCATCTGATGCTAGGGCGGTGACTCCTCCACCGACTGAGGAGGTAGTGAGAGAGGGTGAGGAAGGGGAAACTGAACAAGGGCAGAATGAGGAATTGCCACCCCAACCTACCCTAGAGATGATCAATCAGGTTCTCGCTTATCTTAGCGGGTTATCTTACCACGGTCAGGCACCTCCAGTGGTTTCTGCACCAACACCTCCGGTTTCAGAGGTACGACATGCGACTACTATGGCTCCCCGCATGGATGCCTCATTGGAGATAGGCACATTTCCACGTCTGACTACTGGACCGATAATGACAAACGATCAGCACGAACTTTTCAGCAAGTTCTTGAAATTGAAACCTCCAGTCTTCAAGGGTGCAGAATCTGAAGATGCTTATGATTTTCTGGTTGATTGTCATGAGCTACTACACAAGATGGGAATAGTAGAACGGTTTGGCGTTGAGTTCGTAAGCTATCAGTTTCAAGGGAACGCCAAAATGTGGTGGCGATCACATGTCGAGTGTCAACCGACAGAGGCCACACCTATGACTTGGGCATCCTTCTCTACCCTGTTTATGGAGAAGTATATCCCAAGGACTTTGAGAGATAGAAAAAGGGATGAGTTCTTGAGTCTCGAGCAAGGTAGGATGACGGTTAACGCATATGAGGCTAAGTTTCGTGCTTTATCAAGGTATGCCACCCAACTTTGTTTCAGTCCACAAGAGCGGATTCGCCGTTTTGTGAAGGGGTTGAGGTCAGAATTGCGGATTTCAGCCTTACAAGTAGCGGCTACGGCAACATCCTTCCAAGAGGTGGTAGACTTTGTGATAGAAGAGTAAGGAGTGAAGCCAGATGACTTCACCACGACATCAACGTCAAAAAGGTTTCGAAGGGGAGGTGAGTTTAATGGTTCTTACTCTAGAGGACAGAGCTCCGGAGGTTACTCAAGTCGACCAATTCAGTCTTCACTACAGACTGTAGTTGGGGGTCCACCTCAGACCGGTCAACATTTCTCTGAGGGGCCGATGCGTGAACCCAGAGAATGTAATGGATGTGGGGAGATTGGACACATTAAGAGGTATTGTCCAAACCAGAGTTACAGAACCCCACTAGCTAGAGGTAGGGGTGGTCATGGTAGAGGCCGCTTTTATGGAGGACGTGGTGGTCGAGGTAATGGTGGTCACCACAACGGCAGAGGTGATGGGCAAACTGGAGCCACTATGACACAACATGGTAGGGGCAATGGACAGACGGGTGATAGGGCCCATTGTTACGCTTTCCCTGGGAGATCTGAAGCGGAGGCGTCTGATGCTGTTATCACAGGTAATCTTTTGGTTTGTGATTGCATGGCATCTATATTATTTGACCCTGGCTCCACGTTTTCATATGTATATTCATCATTTGCTAATGGTCTAAATTTACATTGTGAATTACTTGATATGCCTATTCGTGTTTCTACTCCGGTGGGTGAGTCTGTGGTAGTTGAAAAGGTATATAGGTCTTGTTTGGTGAACTTTGTGGGGAGCAACACTTATGTAGATTTGGTTATCCTAGAAATGGTTGATTTTGATGTAATTCTGGGTATGACTTGTCTTTCTCCGCAATTTGCGATCTTGGGTTGTAATGCCAAAACTGTGACGTTAGCCAAGCCTGGGACAGACCCGTTAGTGTGGGAGGGCGACTACACCTCCAATCCGGTGCGTATTATATCCTTTCTTCGTGCTAAGAAAATGGTTAGTAAAGGGTGTTTAGCTTTCTTGGCACATCTCAAGGATGACACTACCCAAGTACCCTCGATTGAGTCGGTTTCGGTAGTCCGTGAGTTTTTGGATGTGTTCCCTGCAGATCTTCCTGGTATGCAACCAGATAGGGATATTGACTTCTGTATCGATCTTGAACCGGGCACTCGCCCCATTTCTATACCCCCTTATAGAATGGCTCCCGCCGAATTAAGAGAGTTAAAGGCTCAACTTCAAGAGTTGTTGAGCAAAGGCTTCATTAGACCAAGTGCGTCTCCTTGGGGTGCTCCGGTTTTGTTTGTGAAGAAGAAGGATGGGAGTTTTCGGATGTGCATAGACTACCGGCAGTTGAACAAGGTAACTATTAAGAACATGTATCCTCTTCCTCGCATTGATGACTTATTCGATCAACTACAAGGTGCTTATGTCTTCTCGAAGATCGACTTGAGATCCAGTTATCATCAATTGAAAATACGGGCAACGGATGTGCCAAAGACCGCTTTTCGGACTAGGTATGGGCATTATGAATTTGTAGTGATGTCCTTTGGTCTTACAAATGCCCCCGCTGCTTTCATGAGCTTATGAATGGGATTTTTAAGCCATATTTGGACCTCTTTGTGATCGTATTTATTGATGATATATTGGTATACTCAAAGAGCAAAAAGGAACATGAAGAGCATTTGAGAATGGTATTGGAAATGTTGAGGGAGAAAAAGTTTTACGCCAAGTTCTCTAAGTGTGAGTTTTGGCTAGATGCAGTGTCCTTCTTGGGGCATGTGGTTTCGAAGGATGGGGTGATGGTAGATCCTTCTAAGATTGAGACAGTGAAGAATTGGGTAAGACCCACTAATGTGTCAGAAATAAGGAGCTTTGTTGGGTTAGCTAGCTACTACCGCCGATTTGTCAAGGGATTCTCTTCTATTGCTTCCCAATTGACGAACTTGACTAAGCAGAATGTTCCATTTGTATGGTCGGAAATCGCTTGTTGACTCCAATTCTTCGGTGGAGGTAGGTTATGGTTGTTTTACGATATTCGTAGTAAACTCTTAATAGCGAATGATATGTGTTAGTAATATTGTAAACCCTTCTATATGCTTAATTGTATGGTTGCATGAATATGAATATGAAATTGTAAATAAATAAGCATGACGAAGCTATTGAATCCCAAATCTTGAAAAGAAACCCTAATCTACTTTGTTAATGATGATGCCTTGGTATAAAAGAAGGCTTGATGAACGAAAGTGGTGAGATTAGGGGATCGGGTGCCACGTTCCGGTACCAGGATAGAGATAGAGGATCGGGTGCCACGTTCTGGTACCAGGATAGAATGAGGATCGGAGTGTCACGTTCCGACACCAGGATAGAATGAGGATCGGAGTGTCACGTTCCGACACCAGGTATGAGGATCGGAGTGTCACGTTCCGACACCAGGATAGTAGATGGAGCGGAGTGTCACGTACCGACACGAGGGGAATAAAGATAACGAATCTTGAAATATGTTAATGAATTCAATCTAATGAATCTAACTCCCAATTGAGTATGATATTGAGGCTTGAGTCCTCATGGATGAACTTGTTAGTACTTATTGATGATTTTAGTACTTGTTGTTGCTACATGTCGAGTATTATAGATGATTTATGATATTACTTGATGTATATTGTTTTCTATTTTGAGTTGGCCGATGATATCTACTTAGTACTTGTGGTTGTACTGACCCCCTACTTTTATGTTTTCTTCTTTGTTATTTGTGGAATGCAGCAAGCGTTCCGTCAACTTCAACTCAACAGTAGATCTAGCCAGTCTTCACTACCTTCGGAAATTCAGGGTGAGCTAATGCGTCTAGCTTGGAATGGATCTTCTTCTTCAAGTCTTGATGCCTTGAACTTCCGGCATGGACTAGCTTTTATTTTGTTTTAGCTTCTTAGACGTTTTTAGTTTAGTAATTTGAGGATAGATGTTCTTGTGATGATGACTTCCAGATTTTGGGGATAATAATAATAATAGTTTTGAATTGCTTTTATTAATGAGTTTAAGTCTTCCGCATTATTTTCTGTTGATATATCTTGAAATGTTAAGGTGTAGATGGGTTGGTTCGCTCACATAGGAGGGTAAATGTGGGTGCCAGTCGCGTCCCCGATTTGGGTCGTGACAATATCAGTCTAGAAAAGGGACAATTTTTTGAAAACATGCAAGTTACTGTGAAAATCTCATTTACGCACATTAATGAATTACCTTAACCATTAAAACACATAATCATCAAGGCAATGGCATATTCCACACAAGGTCAATAATACTAAGTCAAGTCAACATATGTATAGACAAATAACTTCAATCATCATATTATAACAAGAAGGAAATATACAAGAAATTCATAACATTTTAACACATACTAGACCTTTACCCACAACCCATTATCAAGTCCACAAGTCCAATGACCAATCAAAGCCCAATAACCTCACTGAATCAAGTAATCCAAATCAAGGACCATAGGAATTGCCTAACTTCACATGTCATAACATCAATAGTAACCATTATCATATTTCAACAATATAGACCAACAACATGCTCATAAGAAACTAACATCATATAGAGTGAATAACATGTAAAGTCAACATAAACATAATATATACTTTAGAGAACATAATAAACACCTCCTAAGGCTTCCCTCAAGGTATACTAATGTAAGGCATAGGTAGGGCTACATACCCTTACGTAGGCTTAGTCAATCCTCTTAAGTCACTCTAGTTAGTGCTTAGTTCATTACTTCATATTACTTTTCGGAACACTTGCACTGACCGACATAGGCTATAAGAGCTAAGAGTTGAATCCAGTGTTGTAAAACCATACACCAATGGAAGGTGGTCTACCTGCCAAAGTAGTACCAAACATGAACATAGCATCTAGGTGGATCCACCTAGATACATTCCGACGGAGTAAGCATAGTATATTGAACTTGGAGGCCATTATTGGAAATATAACTATATGCCCTTTTTGCGACATGAGGCTATCCAGTATGGTGAACCCTACCTACCCACCTAATGAAGGTTCCACCCATAATCTTCAAGCTAACTCGGTGTTAAGGTACAATTCCTTTATAAAATGTCTTTAAGTCATCCATTTTTATCAAAGCTTAGTTTAGGTCATAGTGTCTACCCCTTATGTAATCATCATAATAGATCAATATGAATTGCATGGGTTTGTCCTTTAATTTCAACGTACACATGTGAGGTTAGCACATTTATATATTCACATTATAATAAGGCGCATAGGTATGTCATCACCATGCTTATATCATTAGATCTTAGCCTACAACCCACAACTCATAATTCAAGAAATTCCAATTCAACATCATACAAACCCTGGTCAATCTTAACGTAAGGTATAATTCAATATAACTTCATCACTAAACACAAGCAGTCATAGTTGAAGTTAAGGATTGAGATCACAAGACTTACCCTAATGTCCTTGAGAATCCATCATCAAGGTTTTACCACCAACCATACAATTCAACCCAACAGTTGGTGTAGTATCATCACGCCATAGTAATCAACACAATAATGAAGTCAATTAAATCACTACAAAACAATTCATCCCTAGTTCATAGCCTAGGCTTAGGGATTTGGGTAAAATTCACAATCTACTTCACAACTTAGATTAATTCATGAAGAACTAGCATAATTGAATATTAATACATCATTATATAATCATAATGAACTAATTAAATCATAAACAAAGATTTTTAGAATATCAATTTCGTAATAGAAGAAAACCCACTTGAAAGTCATCTTTTTGAAATCAATTTGGAGGAACCCTTTGGTGAAAGGAAACTCATACCTTGTTAATTGATGGAGATTTATGTAGCAATAACCTCTTTGATGACCTTATACCTTTACCTATCCCGTCAATGGAAATCTTCTTTTTGGAAGACAGAAAGAAGAGTGAAGGAAGAGCAGTTGGGTTTTGGAAAATATGAGGGTTGGATTAGTTTAATTACTTTAGGGGCTTTCTACAGGTCATTAAATAACTAATTAGACCATCCTTAACCTCTAAATAATTAAATAACCACCTAATTAATTAATTAGACTAATTAAAACAGGGCAGCCAAAATAGTGACCTAACCTACGAGACCCCGACCTAGAGTTGTAGGTCAGTCGACGGCTAGTGTCCCTTCTGTGCTGCACATCTGTCATTTTCGTCAGCCACTTGCCAAAATAAAACCTCACAAAATTGACTAAGGGACCATTGAAGGTGTCCATCGAGACCACGTTGATTTTCTTACGCCCCGTTTCTTAGCAATCATTCATGCACTATCTTTTGAAAACTTTTAACCAAATAGAAGGGTCCTCCTCAAGGACACTTTGGTTGGTAATTTAGGTGTTGTATCTGAACGTTTCAACCCTAAACAAATTATAATATGTATTGGACACCATACTACCTAATTACATTCAATATGTCTCCTAAAACCTAGTCAAATAGGATAAGGCACATAAGCAAGTCTTTGACTAGTTTTTAGACGTCATGGACATTTCTTGCTGCTTTGAATATAAAACTTCCTAGAAAACTTATACAAATTATATTTGACCTTAGCACAGTGTCCAAACCCTTAGTCACTCATGTTAGGTTCTAGATTACAGTTTAGACTTTCAGAATTTTACATTATCGACCAGGAAAATCCTACCCGAATGACACTAAAATTCTTAAAAAGGACAGAATAGACTCAAGATTAGAAGACCAACCACTAAAAAAATATCAAAATATGAGTTACAATTCAAATCAGCATATTACATGACCTTTTACACCATGCAACTAATGAATCTCTTGAAAACAAACTATAGCCGGCAAAAGTCATATGCTTATTATAGGAGAACAAAGTTAGAGTTGAAGAAGGTGATAAAGTGTGCCTAAAAATGTCAACTTGTTTCAATATTGGAAAGTTTGTCGGCAAAAGTCATATGCTACATGACCTCAAAAAAGGATATCTTTTGAAGCAAAGACACTAGTTTCAATATTGGAAAGTTTGTACCTTGGTGAGGGATAAAAGAGTATAGGTATCGGTGCATGGTGAGTCTGTGTTAGGGTCTAAACCACATGAATGAGCCTAGTGATCCTCAAAGTGAAATGATGCATTACAGATATGAAAATAGTCGGGATCGATAGCCAAATGGTAGCAAAAGCTTAAAAAAGGATACTTTTGTACAAAGGTGTTGTGGTGAGTCTTAGTGCGTCGATTGAGGATAAACAACGAATTTAAGTTGAGGGTTTTAATGTACTTTTGTTTCATGGTAGTTCGAATGCTTTTTCCTTATGTTTAGTGTGTTTCTAGGGCCTTTTTAGTAATCTTATTGTGTTTTATCTGTGTTTTGAAGGAAACTTATCAAAAATGAAAATGAAGAAGGCAGTGCACAAGTGACCCACGAAGCCATCGACGGTCAGTAGGTAGTAATCGTCGACTGTCCAAGCATCTGCAAGAAAATAGAGAATTCTTACCAAGTCTGGGACTACGGAAGGATCGACGATCCGTTGATAAGTCAACGGACCGTCCTGTCAAAGCGTCGATCAGATCAGTGATATGTCCTAATAACTGGTGTTGAAGAAACGCTATGTATGAAGCGACGAGAAGCATTGAAAGACCGTGATGTTAGTCTATCGATTGAATCAGAGAAGATGCAAAAATGAAGGCCGAAGAAAAAGCTAAGTATGGAGCGATGGAGGCAGTCGACGGTTCAGTCGTTCCGTCGACGAACCGTCTATGTGGTCGTCGATTGAAGCGGTGTTTTCAGGAAAAAAAATCCTTATTTGTTTTCCTTTAATTTTAGGACAATGTCTTTATAAATAGGGGATGAAAAAATTGTTTTTGGGTTGGATCTTTTATTATTTTTATACCATTTTCTTGGAGATTTGACTTTTGCAACATTGCAATTAATTCAAGTTACAAGAATCTATTCTAAAATGAATTTTGATGTTTCAAGTATAATTTCTGCATTTTCTTCATTCTTGTCAAACTAAGCGATTGATTTATTATTCAACAAATATGAATTATGTTCCTCTACGCATGGGTAACTGAATACACAACTAGGGTTGTGGGAACCATGGGTGAATAATAAAAAAGGCCTAGTTGATAACAATTTTCATCAAGGATATTGCATGCATCAATAATTCTTTCATCCAGAAATTTTTTTTAACGAGTGCAAGCGTTAGAACTCATCTTGTTGCTATTTGTCTAACCAAGGGGATAGTTAATAGTAAAGGAATTATCGACATAGATTTTGTGGATTCTATCTAATAGGATAATTTCAATTGGTGCAAAATTATGTCAAAGACGAAACTCGAATATGATGCTTAATATGAGGTAAAAGGTAAGGGTTAATAACTTAGACACACGTAGCCGGAACAAGGTACAGAGTGAAATCTTACATATGCCGGACAATGTATTTGGAGATACATAACTTATCACTTTGCATGAAAAACCTCAGGAAAGAAATGTTTTGGGCTAGATTATGGTGCTATGAACCTATGGAGAACACTTACACCCTAGTTTTCCTCACTACTTGATAAACACCAACAATTTTTACTCTTGCTACTTTTTATATTTCAAAATATTGCAATACTTTTGTTTCACCAAACCCCCCTTTAATTACTTGTTTTTTAAAAGGACTTGACTAAATATAGGTAATCGTATATTAAAGTTATGTCTAAATCATTTTCCTTGGGGGATCGACCCCATTAGGTTCTCTACTTTATACGATCGCTTATACTTCTTTAGGAAAGTATAATTTGAGCGTATCACAGAGGTCTAGAAAGGATAGTATGAACACAACAATTTACTCCTAACACATTGTTTGTGGGTTTTGAGTTTTTATTTTCAATAACCTCTCGAATCAAAAGAAATGTCATGTAGTAAAACCAACACCTAAAAATAACCCCCCCCCCCAAAAAAAAAAAAAGGAAAATAGGGTTTTTTCTACATTCCAAAATCCCAAGAAAACCAACATCTACCCCAAAAAAAAGTACAAAGAAGAAGATAGGGCTTCTATCTCACAAAATTAACAACACCAAAACTGAGAAAGATTTGATTATCCAAACAGAACAAGGAAGCAAATTTTGAGCATATCAAGAACTACAATTATTACTGATAATGTAAGTATCCAATAAAAAATAGAAAAGTATCAAATTACTTTTTGAGCACACGTTATCCTCCAGTTGTTGAAAACAAATTTGTATTATTTTGAAGTCTTTAAACTCATCACCCTAGAGTGAAATAGAGAGATGAAGAAGGGAGAGAGGTTTTCTTCTTAAATTAAAATTTATAGAATTGTAATATGGAGTGGGTTGAGTGGGTTGGGTGGGGGTAATTAATTATGGAGGTTCCTTAGTTGTATTGTCTTGTTCATATAAAATTATGTGACACAATTTAATTTGACATAAAAAAAAATTAAAAGTTAAAATGAAATTAAAATGTGACGGGTTATAGAAATCATAGATATTAATGTAAATATAAATTATTTTATTGAAATTTTGAGTCAAAATATGTCTTTTTTCTATATTAGTTATTTATTTATAATCATAAAAAATATGATAAATTTCATTAATTTCCACTTTAAGAATTTTTTTCTAAAGGTTTACAAACTTGATTAATTCATAAAATAAAAAAGGAATAACTCTATGGATAAATAAAATCAGAATGCTTGGAAGAATTATTTATAATAAAGTGAATAATTAATATAGGACTATATAAAAGACTTTCTTTTTTAAATAACCTAAAAAGAGTTAATATCACATAAGTTAAGGGGAAAAGAGAGTAAAATTAATGTTATAATTTATTTATAGAAATTGGTTGGTAAAATTAGTTACTAAAAAATTACTTTGATATGTCTAATTCAATCCACTTAATTTTTTTTTTCATGTGACATTTAATACCTCAAAATTGTTATATTTAATTGTATAGGTCAGCTAAAAATTTAATTATCTGATTTAATGACACTTTTATAATAAGAAATTGTTCTTTTTTTATATAAGGGATCTAGAAAGTACCAAGAGATACAATTTTTTCAGTATTATAGACATAAAATTCCTATATTTTAGACACTTTTATGTAAGGGCGAATCTTGAAATCGCCAAGGTATATTCATATAAAGTTTCCCAAAAATAGAAATTATATTATACAGATAAGAGTTTTTTAAGTGTTTATATATAAATTTTAAATTCCTCAACATAAATGACTTCGTACATTGTAAGGCGTTTAATTTTCACTTTTGTATTTACCATTTTTTTAGCAGACCATGAAAAAGTTTGAGGTTTTGTAGTTGTATCAATTCTTTATATATATTCATAAAATATTTTTATCACTAATGTTATTTTGTACTAAAATATTTTCAAAGAACTAATAAAATAATTAAACTTCGTGAAAATTGTGTTGAGTAAGGTCTTGACTCATTATCTGCCCCGTTTTTGGCTCAATTCATATTGATCCAATAAAATTTAGTTTGAACTGGATATTGATCCGTTTATTATCTTGACACAATATATTTGTCTAAAATTGATCTATATCACTCAATTTTAAAATAGAAGAAAAATTAATGAAACAAATACACTTATACATGAAAAACTAATAAAAAACTACCAAATAGTTATCCTCTTTTGGATAAGTCGCGATTTATCTTAGAAAATGAAGATTAGCCTAGAAATGACTAATGTTACGACCAAATTGTAGATTATATATATATATATATATATATATATATATATATATATATATATATATATATATATATATATATATATATATATATATATATATATATATATATATATATATATATGGATAAATATTTATGCTTTTATATGCCGTATCAGAATCTGAAACTTGCACTTATTATTTTCACTCATGAAGTAGCTTTAACTTATTATAAGAAGCGTATCCACATTCATATGTGTGGGTGCATACTTAAGTATATCAATCTCTAGGAAAAAAATATAATTAGTAGTGCACTCTAAATGAGTGTAGAGATATCAATGTGCTAGAGGAATCACCCATAAAACTAGGGTTTGAATCTAGTTAAAACCCTTATTTCGATTAAAGTTTATTTTAATATTCAGGGGGGTAGCGTAAATTAAAATTAACTTAGACAACTAATAGTAGTTGATAGTCGACTCACCTGCAAATTAGTAGGAAGATAAACAATAATAGAAAGTTGCACTAAATAATTAACACAAGATTTTATCCTGGTCCAGATCACCAATGCGGTTCCTAGTAAAGTCCCCTCGGTTCCAAGGGTTTTCCTTAAGTGATTTGAAGAGATCTTCGTGTTGCAACTATTTGAAACATTATCATGTCTTATATAAAAATAATATTTCTACCGTAACACTTCCTCAACTTGTATACTACAATGAGGCTCTTTATTTTCTCTTTTCTTTTCAATTATGTCACTCATGTGTTTACAAATCTTTATGAAAGACAAAAAAAACTTTTTGCTAAGCTCAAGTGAAATTGCGTACTACACACTACAAATCTGGGTCGGTTTATGTTGATGATGATCTATGCTTTTGCAAGTAAAAACCCAAGGGATTTATCTTATTCAAGGATCAATTTAGGGAGTCCTTGATTGAGGCGATTTAGTTGATCTGTATCCATAAAGTAAATCACTTGTCTTCTTTCCTTTTATTCGCTTGATCTTTTCCTTTTATGATCGACAAAATTCTTATCTTGTGGCTTGATTCATGGCTCTTTCCTATCTTGATTATTCTGTTGTGATCTGTGCCAAGTGTGCGAGTATTCTGCTTCATTAAGAGTTTCATTTATGTGCTGATCAACTATATATTCCTTTACTTCATTTTTCGCTTAGATTTTGGGCTTGCCTTTCCAATGCTTCTCTGCATGTTCAAGCAAATATTATCTTCCTTCTTGAAATTGTTCGCGCTGATGATTTCCTTTTAGAATAATTTACCTACAAAATCGAGATTGAATCGTTAAGTATCTGTTTTCAAAATCAATTAACTCTAAGGACTTAACAGTCTCCCTCTTTCTGTTAATGATAAGATTGATGACAATTATAATAGTAATCTTGATAGTCAATTTTACTGAGAAAGTTAATTGTACTTCCTTGAGGTCTCATGTCTTAGTTCATCGATGCATGCAGCACTCCCCCTGTCTCACGCAGGAGTAAGAGAGATAGATTTGTTTTCTCCCCTTTTTCATAATATAAAAGAATAGCAAAAAGTAAACTCGATTAAAACAAAGACAACATATACCAGAGTAGTCCAAGAGTCAGAGAGAGAAAAAAATAGTGGTTCAAGAGATAGAGAGGTACATCCCTCAATTGAAAGTTAGAGAAAAAGATTTAAGGTTCAGCCGTTAGAGTTAATAACAACCCAAAAAGTACTTGACGGATTTAAAGCACTTTCTCACAGAACGTGTTGTATGAAAGTTCAACATTCTGTGAAAGACTGAATTATAAGCTCTGTACTGTAACAGCAAGCTCATTGTTAGAGCAGTTGACTCAACTTTTGTGAGAGTCACCATTGAGATACCTTCCTGCTTGATTGTTATCTTGGTGATGTGCAACATACCGATATCAGTGCTAGATTCTTTATGTAAAAAATTGCCTTTTCCACAGCATCATAAAAGGTCTTCAACTTCCGTTCTCCTGTTAAAAGTCTAGTTTTGACCTCCTCATTGTCCTTCCATAAAATTTGGCGAAATATTCTGAGATTTTTGAGGGTTTGGGAGGATCCGCCCGAGTTCTGAGTGAGTCATTTCTTAAACCACTTTTAACAAACCTGCACATACATCATACTAGAAGAAGTTTGGGAATCATAAGTTTCATTTATAAGAAAGGGGGTAAACATAGAAAGATCCACAAGACGGTCTACAATAACCTCGATATGAGAAAACCATAGGGAAAACTTGCCATGACATTCAAGTCTTCAACACTTTCCCACATAGACTCCTTGAACCATTCTGCCCAGTTATTGCGGTACTTTTTAAGAAGGAAGTAAGAAAAAAGTACATCACGAGTAGAGAAATTACTTAAGGAGACCTTCCTGTGAATAAGAGTTGTGGCCACGTTATGTGAGATAATACAGTAATCTAAACATAGCGATAAGGGCCCAAAGTCAGAAATTTTTTAGTAAGGTTCAATAAACACTCTCTTTGCAACTTCAACGGAACTTCAAAGTCATCAGTTTATATTTCGTTTATGTATGGAATAACGTTAGAGAACTTCGTACCAAACAAATCTTCGAATATATCTACATTGATGATAAAGAGTTTACCCTGCCAGGATTAATAGGGAAAGTTTTGAAGAGATCATACATGTCCTTCGGTTTGATACCCCGAAACCGTTGCATATCCGCATGGGAGAGAGATCTCATCATATGGAAAAGAAGCTTCTTTGATGCTATCTGCTTAGTAGTAGAAGCTCCCCTTTTTTAGGACTCAGGCGGAGCAACCATGGATCCTACGAAGGAATTAGAAAAGAGAGATGGTGTCTATTTCGACGGAACTTGAAGCTACAGAGGATTGCTTTGAGGTCATGGAGCAAGTTTTTGTTATAGTGAGATGAAGAGTATAAGAGAGTAAAGGAAAGGATAAATAAAAAGAAAAAAGAGAAGAAAAAGAAAGGGGATCAGACAAAAAAGGGAAGGGAATTTGACTAGAAGTAGTGGAAGTAGGTCATAATTACAGAACAAAAAAAAATAGAAAACACATTAAATGCATAAGGAAAAAAAATAAATAAAAAGTGAAGTACAAGGCATTAGTCAACAGATTTAATACCAAGGCGATCTTTGAGATAGAAAAATCTTTCCTCAAGTAGATATTTAGTTTAAAAAAAAGATAATTGATTTTTAGAGTCTACAAATTCAAGAGAAAATCATCATTTACAACATGATCATGAATAAAATAATGCTTAATGTCGATATGCTTAGCAATAGAATGATGCACAGTAAAAATATATTTACAAAGACTTAAATATTATCATAGATAATTGGAATAGTTTCATATGAAAGATCATTATCAAGTAATTGATGCATCTTCCATAAAATTTGAGTACCACAACTTCCAACTGATAAGTATCAAGATTCTATAGAGGATAAGGAAACCGAAGCTTGTTTCTAGCTATGCCATGAAACCAGATAGTATCCCAAGATTAGGCATGTTCCACTAGTGCTTTTTCGGTCGTTTTTGTCACATGCAAAGTCAGCATCTGAAGAAGTAATTAAATAAAAACTAGTAGAATGAGGATGCAATAGTCCTAGACTGTGGTTCCAATAAGGTAGTGAATGATTTGCTTTACTACCGTCAAATGTGATTCCTTCGGGGCGGCTTAAAACAGTGCACACTTTCATCCATTATACATTATATCGAGCCGACTACCAGTAAGATGTAGTAAAGAGCCACCACTACTAAAAAATAGTAATTAGCGACCTAAAAATTACCGACCTCAAATGGAGTCGGTAATTTCCAACCTCAGGAGGTCAGTATTGTGAAATAGAATAAAAATAGTTGGGTTTTATGCAAAAGTGTAGACTCCAGACAAGACCGGCGTCGTTAACCTTGTGAGGTCGCAGACAAGCCTACTTACGTCATTCTTACTTTGTCTAGGTTAATTTTAGCAGAAAATTTGAAACTTTGTATTTCTTAACATACATACTAATCACTGCATTAGATTCATAATTTTTCACCATCAACCATCTAACATTATGATTATCAAATTAAAAAAATATTTTAATATAGAATTAAATGTATACTTGCAAAAATGGCACCAATACAATGTCTGAACAAAAGCGGAAAGAAACTCTAGTGGAACATACTCCACTAGATCAATACTATAACTAAGATAGAATACAATGGAACAGCACCCTCGAAAGCATGAGGGCCTACAAAGTCCGGATGAATACTCCACGTCCGGATAGTTTCAGCGTCAACCTGTAGCTCTAGCGTCCACCTGTGCCTGCATCTAAAATTGTAGAGTTCTATAAAAATCAATACACACTTGTAATAATCATGGGTATATGCAAGCACACACAAAGGACATGCATGATTAAGAGCAACTCTTTCCTAACAACATGATTATGGAAAGTCAAGTCAGTGGACTTGCCAAATTGGGATTAGGAAAGTGAGTGAGCTTTCCAAATTTTAATTAGGAATGTTTATGAGCTTTTATAATTTTTATATGGAATGGTATTCCATGAGACTAACATGCGTCATCGTACTTAACATCTTGAACACATCACACAACAGCGTACACATAGCACATATCATAATACCTATAACACCTAATGTTGTTCATATAATTCATTCGTATATCATGAGACCTTTGAATTTGGACTTGACATTAAGACTTCCCAAAAATGAAGGCTCAACATATGGGACCTCAACTAGGGAGTCAGCTTTAGCAATCATAGAGTCTTCTTTATTCATTCATACGTACTTCATTTCATTTCATTCATGGGCCACTGTAAACACAAGCTTTACCTAACACCTTTGGTATCATTACTTGAATCTAACTCACCTCTTCATTATCATATACTAACACCTTTGGTATCATTAGTTTCAATATGTGCTTCATTTGTGGTTTGCCTAACTAATTCAATGAGAACTTTACCTTTAAACAACTAAGATCATTTGAGAATAGTCTTATGAAACCCCACATAGAAAAGAGGTGGAATCACCAGCAAAAGTGACCCAAAACATGCTAGCGTACCATGGGAGTTGAACTCCGCTAGATCCCTATATTGGCAGTTTAGGTTCGAATTCTCAGTAACATAAGGAGACTTATACGCAGCGTGCCGGACAGTCTCATCTCATGATAGTTACGTTGAACTCCGCCTTTTCCTAAAGAAGGCGTCACCACTTATAGCTTGTCTATCGGTGCTCAGTATAAAGTTCCATTATATACAACTCATACATCATGGAAGTTGGATACTAGTATGAGGACGTCATAGCTCAATAGATTATTTGTCATCTCATAATTAGAATTAAGTGTGTTAATCTTAATACTTTCATTCGAGTGTTCATAGAGACTTGTATTTTAATTAACATTTCACTCTCATAGGTGAGTACCTTTTGGTAACATTTACTTAGGCTCATTTGAGATAGCTCTCATATTTTACATTAGCTTCATATCATGTTGTCACCACATTCATCCACATTAGCACATTTTCACTTCATAATTACTCACCTTCTTTTACGTGAATGTTCGTTCCATCATATGCCAATTCACTTGTCCATTTGTATGTTTCTACTATTACTTAACCCTTCTAGGGTTTCATAATTTCTTTACATAATATTCGTTTCAACTTATGCCAATGCACTTGGCCATTTAGTGTGATTTACACTCTTACTTAACCGTTCGAGAGTTACATCATTTCATTACATACATTTTAGGTTTACTTATTTTTAAATGTATGCTAGACTTATGTGTTAGTAAATACAAGCCATCATGATTCATTCATAGTTCGTTTAAGTGATTCATATCTTCTTAAGATTATGTAGTTCAAGACTTATGCATCTTGCATGTATGAAAACATCTCGATTTTGATCTAAGTAGGCAGCACTATTGTTGAAGATATAATTCACATATGACTTACGAATCTATACAGAATTTGGGCAAGGAAACCCAATTTCGAATATCTGACACAACACTTACATTTTTTTAATTTATTGTATCTGGGTCCACATAACATTGGGACTCTATATATAGCCCCACAATTAATGTTTCCTCTATATTTTTGTCCTTTGAATTACCTCTTACATGGCCGAGGGTTTGTGGGATCAAATCCCCACAACCCCTTTTAATTTTTTTTTTATCAATTTCGCCTTGCCTATTTTGAGTTGACTATGACGTTGTGGGATCAAACCCCTATAGCGTCTCTTTATTTTTCTTTTGTTCTTCTCCTTAAATCTGCCTAAAAGGTTGTGGGTTCGATTCCCACAGGCCTTCCCCTTTATTTTTCTTTTATTCTCCTCCTTCAATCTACGTAAGGGGTCGTGGGTTCGATTCAAACACGCCTCCTCCTTTATATTTCTTTTATTCACCTCCTAAATCTGCCTAGGAGGTCAAGAGTTCGATTCCCACACGCGTCCCCCTTTAGTTTTCTTTTATTCTCCTCCTTAATCTGCCTAAGAGGTTGTGGATTCGATTCCCACACGCCTCCCCCTTTATATTCTTTTATTCTCCTCCTTAAATTCTATTGAGAGGTGGTGGGTTCGAATCCCACACCTCTTTTTTCTTAATTTTTTTATGTTAAGTTACATTTTCCAGCGAAAACCATGGTTTGAATCCCCTTTACCACAATTCTTTTTACTTCTATATTTTCATGGTTTTTAACTTGGTGAGGTCACGCGTTCAATCCTCCATGACCTCACTTGTTTTACTTCATTTTTTTTCAGCATTTCTAACCCTCTTTGCTAAAAAAAATTCATCACTAGAAGCTTGAAATTGTGTTGTAATTTTTAAGCATCCTTTCATCAAGTTACACCTTAGTTCTCATGGGAGTTTTTTAGTTCATTTAGAACATTTTATGTGTGTTTTCATGGGTTTGTATAGACAAGAGATTATCCCTCAAATAAGCCACATTTCAACTCATATGAACATCAAATTTACATTAACATGTGTACATGATATATAAAGAACTATTATGCCATTTAAAGTCCTAAACAATGAATAATAGCAACCGCAACACACATATACACACGTACTTACATTTATGAAAACATCAACATAAGTCACATTCAAAACATACACATAAACACAAAAGCATGACTAAAAACATGTTTCATCCCTAGTTTTGTACCAGCAAAACATAACCAACATATGATTAAATGGGATCTAGTGACAGGGACATGCAACGGGGAACAATAGTAGTTTTCAGAATGAATATTCTGAACCTTAAGGGGTCTCTTCGAAAAGGGACAGAGAGAGAAGAGAACCCATACCATTTTGACGTTAAAACCTCGACTTGCTTCCCAAAGAATTCCTCCAAACACACGTCCAACACAAAAAGATCAATACCAACCTCAACGGAAAACCTTCTCTTTGCCCACAAAATTGATTAACGTTTGTTTTTGTTATATTTTGGTGTAAGTTATTCAAGTGTTAAGAAATTTGGTTTGCCTACTGTTTTTGGAGTTATTTTTGCAGAGAAAACGTGAACGAAAGTGATAATGACGTGAGAGATTGAGATGAGCGTGGGAGAGAAGAGTTTTCTTAGGGTTAGGAGTCTAGTTTGGTACTTAGTCAAATAAGATTTTATTTAATTATTAAAAATCTTATTTCCTTTATTTAAACCAGCTAATAACTAGTAAAGATAAATTAATTACATTAATTTAACAACTTAAATTAAAAACAATTTAATTCATTTCTTCCACCTAGGTTCGAACTAGGTGGAGCAAGACGTCACTTCAAGAGCCCAATTTTGTCCCTCTCTCCCCAAAATGCCCCTCTACCTTATGAATTAAATAATTCATTATATATTGAGGGTAATTACTATACTACCCTTAGCCTGGAAAAAGATCATTTTATCCCTAGACCCTCCAAACTCAAGATTTTCCCTTTTTAAGTCCGGTAAAGACTTCTTCAAGTAAATCTTCATATTCGAGATCCCTACATGGTTGGAACCAACCTTTCCACGCTCAACTAACTTTCCAAGTTGGTTTGATAGGCTGTAGAAAGGGTTCAGACGTCTGGGTCTACGCGCATCAATCTGTGTGAACCTTGGTCTTATCATAGGCATTCTTGACACATTAAGATTTCTTATCTTATTAATTTTTAGGGTTGATACACTAAAAAAGAGGGGGAAAATTCCGACCTCAGATGGTCCGTATTTTTTAGTGGAAAAAATGAATTACAATAAACCTCTTGATGTCGGTAATAAATTAAATAAATGACTAACCGTATTTTATTTTTTCTCAATTAAATAAAAAAATTAAATTGAAAATATTTTGATTTAATTATTTAAATTGTCTTTGAAGGAAGGGTTTAATTTAAAAAAAAATTGCAATAATGACATCTGCACGCCAATAAAATTAATAGTATATAATTGCATCAATTTTAATTAAAATATTTATATAGTGAGTTCCATAAAATTATAATTTGATATTTTTAATTAAATTTAAATAAATTGGATTACATGTTTTATGTAAATTAGAATATTTATTAATATAAAATACAGACATCATGAGATTGGTATTTAAATTTTATCAAAATACCTACCTAATGAGGTTGGAATTTTTATTTCATCGATATCAAAATTACCGACATCATGTGGTAGATATTTTTACATTATCAAAATACTAACATCATGAAGTAGATATTTTTACATCCAATTAGCAACCTCATGAGGTAGATATTTTTACTTAAGCTAAGTACCGACTTTATGAGATTGATATTTATCTTTCATCTAAGTATCTACCTACTGAGATATTAAGTTCTTCGAATAAGTTAATGTGATTTAGTTGGTGAATATAGTGTTGGAATTAAGTTAAGACTAAACTAATTAGACAAATAATGTTGTTAAGTTCTTCAAATAAGTAAATGTGATTTAGTTAGTGAATATTATGTTTGAATTAAGTTAAAACTAAACTAGTTATACTTAGAAAGATGTTAAGTTCTTCAAATAAGAGATGCAAATTATTTCCTGAATATTGTGTTTAAATTAAGTTAAAACTAAATTAATGAGACTTAGAAAGTTGTGAAGTTCTTTATATAAGTTAATGCGATTTTGTTTGGGAATATAGTGTTGGAATTAAGATAAAACTAAACTAATTAGACATAGAAAGTTGTTAAGTTCTATTAATAAGTTAATGTGATTTAACTGGTGAATATAGTGTTGGAATTATGTTAAAACTAAATTAATTAGACTTAGAAAGTTGTTAAGCTCTTTAAATAAGTTAATATGATTTAGTTGGTGACTATAGTGTTGAAATTAAGTTAAAATTAAACTAATTAGACTTGGAAAGAATTTAAGGTCTTCAAATAGGCTAATGTTAATTAGTTGGTAAATATGGTGTTGTAATTAATTGAAAACTTAACTAATTAAACTTAGAAAGATATTAAGTTCTTATTGTAAGTAAATGTGATTTTGTTGTTGAATATATTGTTAGAATTAAGTTAAAACTAAACTAATTAGAATTAGAAACATGTTAAGTTCTTCAAATAAGTAATGTGATTTAATTGGTGAATATAGTGATTAAATTAAGCTAAAACTAAACTAATTAGACTTAGAAAATTGTTAAGTTCTTTAAATAAGTTAATGTGATTTAGTTGGTGAGTATAGTGTTGGAATTAAGTTTAAACTAAACTAATTACAGTTAGAAAATTGTTAAGTTCTTTAAATAAGTTAATTTGATTTAGTTGGTGAATATATTGTTGGAACTAAGTAAAACTAAACTAATTAGACTTATAAATTTGTTAAGTTCTTTCATATAGGTTAATGTGATTTACTTTGTGAATATGGTGTTGGAATTATTTCAAAATGAGCATCAGTTTTACTTACTCACTATCCACACCAGACATATAAACCTCTACTCATGTGGCTCCACAATTTTCTTTTACTATATCCACACCTATTGTTGTAACTCGATCTGGGTACTAACCATTGCAGGGCTATTCACATCTTGTTCGTGAGTCTACCATACGATCACTAATGCTAGTCAGTGCAATATTTTGAATACTTATAGTGGATAAATTGGATTTTCAAATATTCATCATGAATCCAATGGCTCGGAGCATAATGCTCCCACCACCTAGCACTCAGATGCACGTGGTCCTCAGGTTGGCGATAGACACAATTTTTGTAGACTTGTTATCGAGTCATTAGGATAAAAGTTTGATTTAATTATGTTCATCTTTTATTTGTCTTTTTATATTTTAATTAATTGATTGATTATTTTTTGGTTTACCATTCTTTGTCAATGAACTCATATTTCAGCTTACCTCTGGATGTGGGTATGTCAAGATTATTTTGAAGTGCAACGCTACTCACTATAATGGTGTGTACCTGACTTGGGGTTCGATTCCAATTAAAAATGGGGGGCAGATGTTCAATGAATTTAAGGTAAGAATGTGTATGAATTAAATTCACATCATATACATTTAAATTCTCTATTCATTTGAATAATAAATATTTAGTCATTTTTCATTAAATAAATATTATGTCTGGGTTCCCGAACATGAGGAAGAGTTTCAAGAAAACATCAAGGTTAAAATTTCAAAGTTTCATTCTAGTACATTTAGTGAATGTCAACAAAATAATAGAATTCCTAAGTTTATGGTAACAACATGACGGGATTTATTACTGGAACATTGGGATACTGTTTAAAAGTTTAAGAAGAGGAGTGAGATTGGGAAGATGGCTCGCGCATTAAAAAAGGAGGCTCTTTGAATACCAGTGGAGCTATAAGCCTAGTTACTAGGAAGGAAAGAACGGTATACTTTTTTAATTTTGTAAAATATTTCCTTTTCTTTTTTGATAAGTAGTTTTTTGAAATTAAATAATACTTGCGTTATTTGAAGGAAAAAGTGATGGGTAAATAGTTAGTTGTAGAAGAGATGTTGAAGGTTACTAATGTCCAGAAGAGTACAACCCCGATGAAAAAGAAAGTTGAATTGATCAAAGTGCTCAAGAAACATATGCAAGAACTCTATTCAAGTTAATCTTTTTTTCTCTTTCTTGAATATATTACATTCTTATTAGTAGAGTTCATTGTTTAAATTACAGGATAGGTTATACGAATGTCTCAGGAATATTGTAGTACTCTACCTCTTGAGAGCTGTGACAGATCATTTACACAAGAAGAAAATGAGAATTTTTGGAAACGAAGTGCAGGAGAACCGATTAGAGCTACGGCTATCCCAAAAGGACATATCAAAAGAAGCAGGCTTGGTATTTTGGTTCATCATCCTATAGCTTCAATGGCAGGGATAAAGAGACAATATCTGCAATGGAGGGTGACATAGCTTTTCTCAATGCGGAGCTTGCTGTTGTAGCCGATAGAGTGAAGAAGATAGAGGTGGAGATTGTGGCATTAAAGGAAGCAGAGAATTAGAGGTATGCAACACTTCAGGACCAACCAACTTTTCTTTTGAATCAGGAAAGATACTTCTTACATGTCCTCCAAGAAGCGAAGATGGAGCTGATCATGAATGTGATGATAATGATAAGGGTGATAAGGAGAGTGATGGTGATAAGGATTACTTATATTCGTTTGACATTTAAGTCTTCCATATTTTTTGAATTATTTGATCGTATTTTTGTTTATTTTGAAGTTGAATGAAGTTTATTTTGAACTTGTTTAATGCATATGTTGAAAATATTGTGTTGTTTTTGAATTCTTTTAGTTGGATGAAGATTATTTTGAAATAGCTTATTTTGAATTCTTTCGGTTGTTTTGATATAAATATGCAAGTGGGATACTAAAATTGTAACTCAATGCTGCCAATTTTGTAGTAGAAATACAGACCTCTAGAGGTCAAAATCTCAAAAATAAAATATAAAAATACCGACCTCCGGAGGTCGAAATTTAAAAAAGTATAAATAAAACGACAAACCTCAGGAGGTTGGAATCTCAACAATAAAATTAAAAAAACCGACCTCTAGAGGTTTGAATTTAAAAAATAAGAAACAAAAATATTGACGTACGAAGGTCGGAATCTAAAAAATAAGAAATAAAAATGCCTACCTTCGGATGTCGGAATCTAAAAAATAAGAAAAAAAATATTGACCTCCGAAGGTTGGAATCTAAAAAATAATAAATAGAAATACCGACCTCCGGAGGTCGAAATCTAAAAATAAGAAATAGAAATAGTGGCCTCCAGAGGTTGGAAACTTTTTAAAAAAAAGAAATGAAAATACCGACCTTCGGAGGTTGGAATCTCAAAAATAAGAAATACCGACTTTCAGAGGTCGCAATCTCAAAAATTATAAATAAAAATATTGACCTCCAGATTTCGGTATTCTAAAATTTGAGAATTAAATTTGCTGATCTCCGAAAGACGGAAATAATAAAAATAAGAAATGAACAAATATATTAAAGAGACCTCCGGAAGTCAGAAAATAAAATAATGAATTTTACCAACTTAAATTGAAACTGACCTCGAGAGGTTAGTACTAGAGGTCTGAATTGAATAGCGACCAAGCTTCTTTCGGCCTATGGAGGTTGGTATTTTTAGGTAGGTATTCACTATTTTTATTAGTAAAACAATCTTTGTGTTCATCTTTTCATCCATGTATTTTTGAGATGCATCAAATTCAAGACACGTGGCGGACTCATTGGGGTACAAAAGGCTTTACCCTTTTCAAGTCCAAACTTCTTAATCAATTTCTTATTGTACTTTTCTTGTGTTGACACCCAATTTTGACCGACCTTTAACCATTTGAGGATTTTTATTCGACTAAATACGTATTCTAAAATTTACCTAAAGTTTTAGTCGATTTTTCTCAAAAAATTATATTTTAGTATCGTTTACTTTATAAAATTATTATAAATATTATTATATTTTTTTATGAATTTCAAATGTTTTAAAATTTAGATAATTTTCAATTATACAAAAATATTTTAATATTTGTAGTATTTTAATTAAATAGTAATTCCTACACTCTCCTTAAGATTATTTAAATTCTAGCCTCTCCTAATTTCTTTCAATTCTAGCCTATCCAATTTCAATTTTATTTCAATTGTAACCACCATTTCATGTCAATTCTAGTCAATTTCTATTGCAATTTTGGCCATTCCATACCTTTTCCAATCTAATTTCAATACATCTCATCTTTTTAATCCCATCCATCTATTTTATTTAAGCGAATCCTAGCCCCTCATTTCAAATTAGATCAACGGTCGTGATTAAATCTTTCATTTTCTCAACACCAAAAGACCCCAAAACCTAAAATTCTAACCCATTTTTCCTCCCCCCTCCTTGGCAGCCGCCACTCTCTCTCTCTCTCTCCAGCGCCGCTCCTCCTTCTTCTTCTTTTTTTCCGGCCGGCGAGGCCATCGACCAGAGGTGGCAACGCCCCTCTGTCGCCACCCCTCTCCAGCTGTCTCCCTCCTCGCCCTTCTACTTAGTTTCCCCTTCCTCTCTTCGTTCTTCCCTTCTCCTTCCCTTCCCGTTCTTTCTCTCCAATTTTTGCAGGCGAGAGAAGAGGACGACTCCGAGAAGACCACCGGAAGCAGCAGCAGTCAGCGACACCAGCAACAGCCAGCAGTCGCCGGCGAGAACCCCTGCGCCAGCCAGCAGCCCCGGCGGCCGTCCGTCTCTCCTCTCTTCTCTATTTCCTTCTCTCTTCTCAGGCGAGCAACGACCCCCAGCACCAGCATCCAGGCGAGGACGACCGCAGCTCCAACCAGCAGCGACTAGTGAGAGAGAGAAGCGAAGCACCGGCAAACCGGAGAAGCAATTCCACCCGTAGCGCCAGCGAGGCGCACGCCGGCCAACAGCTGCCACAACGCCACCTCTCGCTCCTCCTTTGTCGCCCTTACCACTTTCTTTCTTCCCTTCCCTTTCTCTCTTCTCCCTTTTTGCAGGACCACCAGGCAGCAATCAGTACCTGCATCAGCGACAAATAGCCCAGCTCCGACAAAAGGGTGCAGCAGCCAGCTCCGACCGAGCATCCGTTTGTCAAGGATTTCATGCTTTTTAAGATGAGTCCGTCCATGTTTGCTTCCTTGTGTGTTACATTACTTCAATTTTTTTTAAAGCTTAGTTATGAAGTTCGTGATCTTGAGTTACACATTTTCTCTGTGGGGAAATCTTTAACCATTGCAAGGAATTCGAATGTTCTTTATCGCTTGCCGATTTTGATATATCGGTCAAATAACAATATGTTATATTGTTTGTTTGAATTTGCTGAAACTATTGTTTTTCCTTGACACTTTTATTTTGTCATCTTTAATTTGTGGTGATTAGTAATAACTTTAATTAGTGAGTAAATTTCTCCATACCCAAAAAATGTTTTTTTTTTTTCTTGAAATTTTCTTACCAATTTAATCACGGTGGTGTTGATTCATTGATAATTAAGTATTGTGGGTATATAAATATGGTGAAAATTGTTGGATTCCTCTCTATAGTAAGTCTGATATTATTTCTTTCATTAATTGTTAGCTCTAATTTTATTTTTTTTAAATTAATAATATTTGATACCCTTTTTCGTGTAATATAATTATTCTCTTGTGGATTATTGTGGGACTTTTAATTATTGACTAAATTTTATTTTCCTGATTATAGTAAACAATTGTCTTATTTGATATGTTGATTTAATTCCCTCCTTTCAATAAAACTAAAATTATAATTAATTGAGGCTAATTTCTTACTTGTTTATATTTGGTAAAAAAATAATTAATTATTTTATGATTTCGGATTCTTCTTCATTTGTGAAAAAATATTACTTTATTAATTTATTCTTACTTGTTTATATTTGGTAATGAAATATTTTAAAATCTTTCTGATTTGGTCCTCTTTTATAATAAGGAAAAACAATATTTAATTGATTCCTTAATGTATTTTATTTCCATTATTGTGCTCCCCTTATTTGCTATATAAATAGGACTCCCTCCCCTCCTTTCACACATTCACATCTTTGAGAAGAACTCATTCACACACTTATCCACTAACTCTTACAAGTTCTCTCATCAACTCAAAAAATCAACTCATACACTCATTCACTCTCAAAATCACAAGTTCTCATCACTCTGCATTGTCATTGCTCTCTTGCTACTTTAAATACATTAATATTTCGATAAACATTCAAGTGCTCTTCTTCGCTACCTTGCTTTTTGCTTTTGTTCGAATAAAGGTTGGATCAACTTGCTTTTCATTGCTACCATTTCTAACCTACTCAAACGTTATTTGACTGTTTTAACAGGTTTCAAACTTGAAGTTCAAGTTGAAGATTAATTGAAGAAAGATTTATTTGTTTATTTGAATGTATATGTATTTATATATTTTTCTCCTATATTATTTATTCGAATGTTGTAACAATTGTAACTTTAAAGATTATATATATAAATTTATTTGGGGGGTCGTCTAGGGGAGGGGGATTTATATGCCTATTTGTTCATTATAAATTTTTTAGAAATCATGCCTATAGGTTTGTCTTTAACCACCTAGATTTAATATTTGTAGGTGTTATAATCTAATTAATTTTCAATTTGCTTGACGCTTTTGTTAATAAGTCTTAAAAAATAATAACTAGATTCCATTAATTTTAATGTTAAAATCAAATCCTAATAATCTAGTAGGTTGTTAGATGTTAAAAATATGTTATAAATTTTCAATTGTCTTATCACTATGCCTAAGTATTAAGTTGTTCATATTGTTTACAAAATCATGCATATATATGTTACTCCGTTTTTTTTAAACACCTAGAAATCATGTCTATAGGATTGTAAATAAACTTTTAGCATATCCATAAAAAATAAAATTTGTTTGTGCATATTTGTGTCCTTCCCCCAAAATTGGTTAATATTAATCCTATTTGTCTTCCGCATTCATGATGCAATATGTTTTTTTTAATAATACTAATTTAGAATCATTTCATGCATTTAACTTGGCTTTAAAAAATATTTCATATCAAAACCTTGTAACATAATTTTCTTAAAAAAGTCATTATTCAATCTTCCTTTAAACTTTGGATTGATTTTGACATTGTTTATTTTGAAAATAAATTATAAGCACTATCTCCTAACCTATCGTTAGTGGGAAAGTCAAAGGAACTACGAGGTCTAGTTCCAATTTTTAAACCCGACGCATCCTCGGAAGTACCACCTACCTATGAATTTTATAAAGAATTATGTGCATTTATGTGTAAATATTTATGTGCCTACATGTAAACTAAATCTTTTAAATCATTTTTTCAAAAAACATAAACTATTTTTAGACCGACCTCAAATCAAAATTGTTTCTATGGTGGAGGAGCGCGATCAACAATATCGTGGCATCGTCCCTACAAAGAAACAAACATTTTTTTTTTTTTTATAAAAATTCCTATTCAAAACTTGCTCAATTTTCAAAACCTTACTTTCTCACATATTAATTGCTTAATATTTACAAATTTTTTGTTTATAACATAGTCTCACATGCTTAAATAAAAAATAAAACTTGATTGTTTATTTATTGCTATCACCTAGCCTTGCATGTTCAAATTAAATAAATTAGTATTAATTGTTTTGTATTTGTTATCACTTAGCAAGATTAAATAAACTATTAAATGAAGTGACTTTGTTTGCTAATTGAAACCCCCATATAGATTGCATGAGATACGGCCGGGACCCACACTTGTGGACCTCGAGGGATGCCTAACACCTTCCCCTCGAGGTAATTTGAACCCTTACCCTAATCTCTGGCCCATTGACCTTAGTTAGATTTAGTTAGGTTAGATAGGTGCCCTAACGCGCCTTAATTCGTTAGGTGGCGACTCCAAAAACTCAAAATCCCAAAAGAGTTGTTAGGTCGTGCACAAAACCCGTTTTCTGCGAAAATGGGGCGCGACAGAATGGCGACTCCGCTGGGGATATTAGGTTCTTACCACTACGTGTTAATTGCTTATTTATGTGGGGTTTATTTCATTTTTGGTCATTTCATTATTTGTTAGGTGATTACCATATTTAGTTTATTTTTTTGCCTTATTTATTGTCTTTTCTCCATGTTCCACCCTTTCCCTTTTCTTAATTGTTTATTATCATGTTTCACCTCTTCCCTTTCCCCTTATTTGCTTATATGTTTATTCTCGTATCCTCTTGCTTTATTTGCGTAGTTTTCATATCTTTATATGTTTAATTTCCTTTATTCATGCTTATTTACCTATTTATTGTTTATAAACTGCATATATGTTACAGCTTTCAAATTTAAATGCTAAATGTTTATTGCTTTGATAATTGGCATCCCGCTCATACTTCCCCCAACTGGGACCCTCTTCCTTTTTTTTTTATTTTGTTCTCGTGATGTTGTGCCTTTGCACCTCTCACAACTACTCCAATCCTATTCAAATACCCATTATAGAGAGTCGGCATATGCGTGGACGTAACGGATAGTTTTACTACCGTGAAGCCACGAGCCTCTCGCATAGAATCTCTTTCGTGTCCGTGTCAAGCCAACTCTTAGAAGTCCTGGTTAGGTCATACATGCTGCCTAAACCCTAGGTGGTTTGACCCTTGGCGTCAATCCATATAATTAGTAGCCACCCTATTGTCTAAAGGGCCCCAACACCCTTTAGACAAATTGCATATTTATGTGTCAATTTTATCATCATATTTTAAATCAAGTCATTATGTCAAAATGGAGTTAAATGCTTTCTTCGACTCTAAACTTCAAACTGGCAAAGTATGACTTGAATCAATTATGTGTCTTATTTTATTAACTGTTATAATTGTCCCACTTTGAGGGTATTGTGTCATTCATTTGAAATTATAATTTTGGCTCACTGTATAATAACTGGCTTTTATGTTTGATTTGCTTCTTTGACTAAAGGTTGTCTAATATTTGGATTTTGGCTCGACTAAGAACCCGCAACATGACAAATATGTTCAACCTTCGAAAAAATCACCCTTCTTCTCGTCCACAACAAAGTACCTTTTGGACCATCTCTCCTCATCCTATTCCTACTCACACCCTCTCTCAACAAAGGTCTCCAACACGCCTCAACTTTGATGCTTCACAATATGAGGGAATAAGTGACAAAATGGAGAAGTCTAAGCTTGATGCACTACAACGAAAAATGCATGACTTGGAGAAAAAGGTGAATGGAGGATTAAACTCAATACCTATTCATGACTTAAGCTATAAAAATTTATGTCTACACCCAGGAGTTGAATTGCCGTCAGGATTTAAAATTCCAAAATTCAACATGTTCGACGGACGTGGGGATCCAATGGCACATCTCAAAGATTTTTGCAGCAGGCTAGTTGGCTTAGAAAACAATGAACCTCTCCTAATGAGGTTATTTATTCAAAGCTTATCAGGAATAGCCTTCACTTGGTACGTCAAACAAGACTTTAACAAATGGCTCGCATGGGAAGACATGGCTCGAGACTTTGTGGAACAATACAAGTTTAATAACAAGGTTGACCCTACAATGTTAAACTTGCTCAAATTGAAGAAATTAAGTCATGAATCCTTTGAGGAATATGTCATACGATGGAGAATGGAAGCCTCCAAGATACGTCAATTACCACATGAAGAGGAGTTGGTCCAAACTCTCATCAGATCACTTGAGGGTATATACTACAAAACCCTATTCTTTGCTGGTATTCAAAGTTTCGACAGTCTAATTCGAATTGGAAAAGAGTTAGAATATGGAATTCAGTCTGGAAGAATTGCTGATACACAAAAATCTTTTCAAGTCCTGAAAGATTCATCAGATGAAAGGAATGAAGATGCATCTACCTATATACCTCCAAAACAAAGAAATCGGAATATTGAGCAAATTCATGCTATTCTTGAGCCTTCCAACCCTCAGGTATCTCAACATAAAGTGAGGAAACCTCGTGTCTTCACTCCCTTGAGGGAAACTTTGACCGACATTTTTCAGAGATTATGGGCTAAAGGACTTCTAAGACCAATAAATGGATGGATTCCCAAGCACTCTACTTCAAACTTTGATCTATCCAAAAATTGTGCCTATCATTCAAACATTCAAGGTCATGACACCGAAGAATGTGCAGCATTGAGAAATAAGATTCAGAATATGATTGAAAAAGGAAAATTATAGTGCAACAAGGACCACAAAACAACAATTGCAATCCTTCTATGGCGAATACATTCATCGTTCAAGGAGATCCTACGAAGATGTACATTAGGCACTTGAAAAGGAAGCGTAAATCACATCAGAGAAAGTGATAAGGACAAGACTCTTGTGAATAAAGTTGGCTTTATTGTTCTCAGACCTTATGCCCAAAGCCTTCCCCATTCCTTTCATTTTTCTTGTAATTCTGAACTACGTTTGACCTGATTTCCTTTTGGATACGTAGGCAACCCTTGATGGGTCCGGTCTCTATCAAATAAATTTTCTTTCTTTCCCATGGTCATTCAAAACACTTCTTTACAAATTCAGATCTAGGCTAATTGACAATTCATGAACATATTTGGCACTTGAATTCGAAGTCGAGCCTTAATGTCCAAATACAAGACAATCACTTTCTTTGGAACTTACAATTTTTCTTTGAGTGAAGCAGGATCAAAAATTCCCCCACTAATAAACTGGGGCAGAATTTTTGAGGAAACCTCAAAAATTTTCACAGAGATATTTAACAAAGTGAGTATATATCTTATACTCTAAACTGGGGCAGAAATTTTTGAAATCCTCAAAAATTTCATCACAAGGGAATGCAACTCTAAAGGCAAGCACAGGTATGACCATCTCTCGCCTTTTGAATTTACGATTTTTCTCTGGATGCAGGAATAAATTATATATGAGCGTACTGTCATATTTAGGAGCTACAATGTAAGTCATACTATCCTCAGATTTTTTTTTTAAGAGGCTATTATCAACTTTCTTCTACGACTGACTGAATATATATTTAAGTTCTTCCGCCTTATTATAATACGATATTTAGGCTCTTCCGCCTTACAATAGGATATTTAGGCTCGTCCGCCTTACAATACGACGTTTAGGCTCGTCCGCCTTACAATACGATATTTAGGCTCGTCCGCCTTACAATACGACATTTAGGCTCGTCCGCCTTACAATACGACATTTAGGATCGTCCGCCTTACAATATGACATTCAGGTTCTTCCGCCTTACAATAGGATGTTTAGGCTCTTCCGCCTTACAATAGGATATTTAGGCTCGTCTGCCTTACAATACGACATTTAGGCTCTTCCGCCTTACAATAGGATATTTAGGCTCATCTGCCTTACAATACGATGTTTAGGCTCGTCTGCCTTACAATACGACATTTAGGCTCTTCCGCCTTACAATAGGATGTTTAGGCTCTTCCGCCTTACAATAGGATGTTTAGGCTCTTCCGCCTTACAATAGGATATTTAGGCTCGTCTGCCTTACAATATGACATTTAGGCTCTTCCGCCTTACAATAGGATGTTTAGGCTTTTTCGCCTTAAAATATGATGTTTAGGCTCGTCTGCCTTACAATACGACATTTAGGCTCTTCCGCCTTACAATAGGATGTTTAGGCTCTTCCGCCTCACAATAGGATGTTTAGGCTCGTCTGCCTTACAATACGACATTTACTCTCGTCCCTCCTTACAACCAGACATTTTGCTTATATTATTATATGTTTATACTATCAAATATTTTGGAGTTTGACGTTATTCTTCAGAGATGGGTTTCAATCCTTCAAGAAGTTAAACACTATCAAGGCTTGCACTACGTCTCAAACAGATACGTTCCTTATCACCTCTTATCATTTATCTAGAACTCATATTTTTACTATTGGTCATATTTTATCTATTTATAAGCTAACGTTTTATCTAGAATTTGTAGGAATATGATCGATCGCCCTTGATTACAATTATCACGCTATCCTCTATCACAACAATGACTCTATCAATTCTTCGCTTTTCATACTCCGAACCCTCGCTCAAAGGCTGATAGCCTTACTCTATCATGCTCTTCTCGCTTCTCTGTCACGCTCTTTTAGCCTCTCAATCTCTCTCTTCTCGCTACTCTAATCTTATCCATTCAAGCCGATATCGTGCCTTCCGAGTACCTTACCGCTCTTTCAACTTTTAAGAGTTTCGTTTGCTCTTGAATCTAGAACTACACACGACCTGATTCTCGTATAACCAGAGATATGTAGGCGGCTTAATACCAAAGTCTCGGTCGTACCCTTTTCAACTCTATGTCGTTTCAATTGATCCAACTGACATCTTTCGTCGGTCGGACAAAATCGGCTACTAAGTCAACGTTGGTTGCCTGACAATTCATTCTTCATTCTCAATCAACCAAGGGGCAGCTGTTGACACCCAATTTTGACCGACCTTTAACCATTTGAGGATTTTTATTCGACTAAATACGTATTCTAAAATTTACCTAAAGTTTTAAAGTTTTAGTCGATTTTTCTCAAAAAATTATATTTTAGTATCGTTTACTTTATAAAATTATTATAAATATTATTATATTTTTTTTATGAATTTCAAATGTTTTAAAATTTAGATAATTTTCAATTATACAAAAATATTTTAATATTTGTAGTATTTTAATTAAATAGTAATTCCTACACTCTCCTTAAGATTATTTAAATTCTAGCCTCTCCTAATTTCTTTCAATTCTAGCCTATCCAATTTCAATTTTATTTCAATTGTAACCACCATTCATGTCAATTCTAGTCAATTTCTATTGCAATTTTGGCCATTCCATACCTTTTCCAATCTAATTTCAATACATCTCATCTTTTTAATCCCATCCATCTATTTTATTTAAGCGAATCCTAGCCCCTCATTTCAAATTAGATCAACGGTCGTGATTAAATCTTTCATTTTCTCAACACCAAAAGACCCCAAAACCTAAAATTCTAACCCATTTTTCCTCCCCCCTCCTTGGCAGCCGCCACTCTCTCTCTCTCTCTCCAGCGCCGCTCCTCCTTCTTCTTCTTTTTTTCCGGCCGGCGAGGCCATCGACCAGAGGTGGCAACGCCCCTCTGTCGCCACCCCTCTCCAGCTGTCTCCCTCCTCGCCCTTCTACTTAGTTTCCCCTTCCTCTCTTCGTTCTTCCCTTCTCCTTCCCTTCCCGTTCTTTCTCTCCAATTTTTGCAGGCGAGAGAAGAGGACGACTCCGAGAAGACCACCGGAAGCAGCAGCAGTCAGCGACACCAGCAACAGCCAGCAGTCGCCGGCGAGAACCCCTGCGCCAGCCAGCAGCCCCGGCGGCCGTCCGTCTCTCCTCTCTTCTCTATTTCCTTCTCTCTTCTCAGGCGAGCAACGACCCCCAGCACCAGCATCCAGGCGAGGACGACCGCAGCTCCAACCAGCAGCGACTAGTGAGAGAGAGAAGCGAAGCACCGGCAAACCGGAGAAGCAATTCCACCCGTAGCGCCAGCGAGGCGCACGCCGGCCAACAGCTGCCACAACACCCTCTCGCTCCTCCTTCGTCGCCCTTACCACTTTCTTTCTTCCCTTCCTTTCTCTCTTCTCCCTTTTTGCAGGACCACCAGGCAGCAATCAGTACCTGCATCAGCGACAAATAGCCCAGCTCCGACAAAAGGGTGCAGCAGCCAGCTCCGACCGAGCATCCGTTTGTCAAGGATTTCATGCTTTTTAAGATGAGTCCGTCCATGTTTGCTTCCTTGTGTGTTACATTACTTCAATTTTTTTTTAAAGCTTAGTTATGAAGTTCGTGATCTTGAGTTACACATTTTCTCTGTGGGGAAATCTTTAACCATTGCAAGGAATTCGAATGTTCTTTATCGCTTGCCGATTTTGATATATCGGTCAAATAACAATATGTTATATTGTTTGTTTGAATTTGCTGAAACTATTGTTTTTCCTTGACACTTTTATTTTGTCATCTTTAATTTGTGGTGATTAGTAATAACTTTAATTAGTGAGTAAATTTCTCCATACCCAAAAAATGTTTTTTTTTTTTCCTTGAAATTTTCTTACCAATTTAATCACGGTGGTGTTGATTCATTGATAATTAAGTATTGTGGGTATATAAATATGGTGAAAATTGTTGGATTCCTCTCTATAGTAAGTCTGATATTATTTCTTTCATTAATTGTTAGCTCTAATTTTATTTTTTTTAAATTAATAATATTTGATACCCTTTTTCGTGTAATATAATTATTCTCTTGTGGATTATTGTGGGACTTTTAATTATTGACTAAATTTTATTTTCCTGATTATAGTAAACAATTGTCTTATTTGATATGTTGATTTAATTCCCTCCTTTCAATAAAACTAAAATTATAATTAATTGAGGCTAATTTCTTACTTGTTTATATTTGGTAAAAAAATAATTAATTATTTTATGATTTCGGATTCTTCTTCATTTGTGAAAAAATATTACTTTATTAATTTATTCTTACTTGTTTATATTTGGTAATGAAATATTTTAAAATCTTTCTGATTTGGTCCTCTTTTATAATAAGGAAAAACAATATTTAATTGATTCCTTAATGTATTTTATTTCCATTATTGTGCTCCCCTTATTTGCTATATAAATAGGACTCCCTCCCCTCCTTTCACACATTCACATCTTTGAGAAGAACTCATTCACACACTTATCCACTAACTCTTACAAGTTCTCTCATCAACTCAAAAAAATCAACTCATACACTCATTCACTCTCAAAATCACAAGTTCTCATCACTCTGCATTGTCATTGCTCTCTTGCTACTTTAAATACATTAATATTTCGATAAACATTCAAGTGCTCTTCTTCGCTACCTTGCTTTTTGCTTTTGTTCGAATAAAGGTTGGATCAACTTGCTTTTCATTGCTACCATTTCTAACCTACTCAAACGTTATTTGACTGTTTTAACAGGTTTCAAACTTGAAGTTCAAGTTGAAGATTAATTGAAGAAAGATTTATTTGTTTATTTGAATGTATATGTATTTATATATTTTTCTCCTATATTATTTATTCGAATGTTGTAACAATTGTAACTTTAAAGATTATATATATAAATTTATTTGGGGGGTCGTCTAGGGGAGGGGGATTATATGCCTATTTGTTCATTATAAATTTTTTAGAAATCATGCCTATAGGTTTGTCTTTAACCACCTAGATTTAATATTTGTAGGTGTTATAATCTAATTAATTTTCAATTTGCTTGACGCTTTTGTTAATAAGTCTTAAAAAAATAATAACTAGATTCCATTAATTTTAATGTTAAAATCAAATCCTAATAATCTAGTAGGTTGTTAGATGTTAAAAATATGTTATAAATTTTCAATTGTCTTATCACTATGCCTAAGTATTAAGTTGTTCATATTGTTTACAAAATCATGCATATATATGTTACTCCGTTTTTTTAAACACCTAGAAATCATGTCTATAGGATTGTAAATAAACTTTTAGCATATCCATAAAAAATAAAATTTGTTTGTGCATATTTGTGTCCTTCCCCCAAAATTGGTTAATATTAATCCTATTTGTCTTCCGCATTCATGATGCAATATGTTTTTTTTAATAATACTAATTTAGAATCATTTCATGCATTTAACTTGGCTTTAAAAAATATTTCATATCAAAACCTTGTAACATAATTTTCTTAAAAAGTCATTATTCAATCTTCCTTTAAAACTTTGGATTGATTTTGACATTGTTTATTTTGAAAATAAATTATAAGCACTATCTCCTAACCTATCGTTAGTGGGAAAGTCAAAGGAACTACGAGGTCTAGTTCCAATTTTTAAACCCGACGCATTCTCGGAAGTACCACCTACCCATGAATTTCAAAAAGAATTATGTGCATTTATGTATAAATATTTATGTGCCTACATGTAAACTAAATCTTTTAAATCATTTTTTCAAAAACATAAACTATTTTTAGACCGACCTCAAATCAAAATTGTTTCTATGGTGGAGGAGCGCGATCAACAATATCGTGGCATCATCCCTATAAAGAAACAAACATTTTTTTTTATAAAAATTCATATTCAAAACTTGCTCAATTTTCAAAACCTTACTTTCTCACATATTAATTGCTTAATATTTACAAATTTTTTGTTTATAACATAGTCTCACATGCTTAAATAAAAAATAAAACTTGATTGTTTATTTATTGCTATCACCTAGCCTTGCATGTTCAAATTAAATAAATTAGTATTAATTGTTTTATATTTGTTATCACTTAGCAAGATTAAATAAACTATTAAATGAAGTGACTTTGTTTGCTAATTGAAACCCCCATATAGATTGCATGAGATACGGCCGGGACCCACACTTGTGGACCTCGAGGGATGCCTAACACCTTCCCCTCGAGGTAATTTGAACCCTTACCCTAATCTCTGGCCCATTGACCTTAGTTAGATTTAGTTAGGTTAGATAGGTGCCCTAACGCGCCTTAATTCGTTAGGTGGCGACTCCAAAAACTCAAAATCCCAAAAGAGTTGTTAGGTCGTGCACAAAACCCGTTTTCTGCGAAAATGGGGCGCGACATCTTGACTAATGAATGTTCTATAAGTTGACTGGTTAATATAATATTCGAGAAGGAATGTGAGTTCTCCCATAAGAATCATTTCGAATTCTCCTTTCATTAAAGGTAAAAAATTCTCGCACAAAGAAGGATTAGAACTTCCAAAATAATATCAAAATGTATTCATAAGATCTTTCAATGAAGAGAGTTGTGTAAATTTTCCCCAAAATATTTTGCAGTATGAACGAACTTAATCTTTCATACCAACATTTTGTAGATTATTTAAGTATGCAAAGAGCATTGGAATGTTTGTAAACAAAATTGGGACAAGGAGGATTTAAAACCATGGGGTTGAAAACAACTTCTTTTATAAAGTCGTTTAAAAATGCACTTTTCACAACCATTTGAAATAGTATAAAATGCTTGAAAGAGGCATAAGAAAGTAAAATTCAAATAGATTATAAGTGAAATGCAGCAACATTACCTCAAAATGATACCAGCTGAAATACTCAAGCATGTATAAACGAAAAAAAATATTATCAAAATTATTTTTACTGTAGAACTAATTCTGAAGGCTCATACAGAACATTGGAAAGAAGAGGTACATTTTTTAGATATATCAATTGTATATCGCCATAGAAGAAAAATGACCTTAGCTTAGGAGAATCAATACTAAGGAGGTACGAATTGTCTATGTCTTTTAGAACCAAATCCTCAAGCAATAGGAAATTAGACAAAAGAATTTCAAACGTATTAGAAGATAATGTTACAAATTTTAATTTTAGGCTTATCAACTTATTAAATCCTTGAAGAAGCATAGAAGGTGTATTTCACATCCCATGAGATACAAATGTCTTAATGCTGAACAATAAAAAAGAAGTAAGGGATCTTGCATGGTGGATAAGTAAATGGATGTTTAAGGACGAAATGTTGAATGAAATTTTTGGTAACAAAATTTATCAAACGATCAATAATAGGACATACTATTAGACTAGTAATATCAAGGATAACATTCAATGTAGTTCCTATATGAAAACTTAAGAAACAACCGAGAATGAGAATTATAAATCCAATTGTAGGGGTTATCAAGTCCTCTGGCATTTCATACCTTTGGAATTGTACGACAAGTATATGGTCAATCCATAAAAAGTGTACTAGTTCTTACAACATCTCGAAAAGACAGCCTATTTAAAATGTCATAGATTAAATGAATGCCAAGGTTTCTTAGTCGATCAGGAGAAGGTAAATGTAGTCTTTGTTCATTTGGATGCATGATAATCTGTAGAAATTAAACACAATACTATTGGTAAGGTCAGAGTATACGCTACATGATAATCTTTTCTTATGAGTTAAGCATATAGTTGTGTTTAGCATTCCAACTCGCACACTGGTACATTCATTGTACTGATGCCAGTTTGCTTGCATCGTCTTATAATGAAGACAAAGATAACAACGATCAACACGCAACACTTTATTGGTCCAGTTTGAGTTCCAGATGTAGTGGTGAGCCCCTTACATTTTGGATGACATCCTTGTGATTGCTTTTCTAGTTCTGTTCATTAGGATATTGTGGGGTTTGTCCCAACATCAAACATAGTTAATTTAGAGGCTTCATATACACTTATTAGTTCAGTTTTTGAGTCTCACGTACTTTGTAATTTCATATGTTCAAGTGTTGAGACTTAAGTGCCATTTTGGCTAGAATATCATATTAAGTACGACTTTTAACCATGCTCTGTTTCTTTTTTGAATTGACTTAAGTCTTTAGCTGAGTTATTTAAGTCAAGCCAACGGTTTGCTCGAGACCAGTAATGGTTATCGAGAGCCAGTCCTTACCAAGGAGTAGGCCTTGATCTTGACAGGTCAGTTAAAAATTCAATTTTCTGATTTTATGACTTATTGTTTTATAAAAAATAGACATTTTTTATATATAAGAGATCTGAAAATATCAAGAGATATCATATGTTTTGTATTATAGATACAAAATTCCTACATTTTAGTCACTTTTATGTAAGGGCGAATATAGAAAGGGCAAAGGTATATTCATTTGAATTTTCATTTAAAATATTTATTTGATATACATAAAAAATTTTAGTGTTTATATATAAATTTCAAATTCCACAACATAAATGGCTATGTACATTGTAAGGCATTTAACTTTCACATGTTTAATTACAAATTTTTTAGCAGACAATGAAAAAGTTCGAGGTTTTCTAGTAGTATGAATTCTTTATATATATATTCATAAAATATTTTTATCAGTATTGTTATTGTAAGAAAAAGTATTTTAAAAGAACTAATAAAATAACTAAACTTAGTGAAAATTGTGTTGACTTGGGTCTTGACTCATTATTTGACACGTTTTGGCTCAATTCATATTGATCCAATCAAATTCAGTTTGAATTGGATCTTGGTCATTTTTTATCTTGACACAATATATTTGACTAAAATTGATCTAATTCTCTCAATTTTATAATAGAAGAAAAATTAATCAAACAAATACAGTTATATACGAAAAACTAATAAATACTTATCCTCTTTTGGATGAGTCGTGATTCATCAGATCAAATGAATATTAGCCTAGAAATTCCTTATGTTACAACTAAATTGTACATAGTTATGCGTATTTACTATTTTTCCTCGAAATAAAAAGATAATCAATAAATAGTAATTATTCTAACTTTCACTACTAATAATACTAATATCATAATTGCATATCATAAATTAGTTTCACCATAAAATTTTCATTTTTATAATAATTCAGTTTTCATCCTTTCATTAGATTATATGTTGTGCAACAAAATTAATATCATTTTCAGTGGAATCCTATAAATTGGTCCAATTATGTTCATTAGGATTAATACTTGCAATCGATTCAATCACGAAGTTAATGTAGTGTATGATAGGGAAAAGGGAGATTGATTTCGTTTACTTTCTCAGATAAGCTCGTTGAAAATCCTGCTATGCATGTATATTAATTTTGTTATTAGCATAAATGTTTATCCCTTAACATGCCGTATCAGACCCTGAAACTTGCTCTAATGATTTTCACTCATAAAGTAACTTAATTTTGTTATTAGAGACGGACCCACATTCATATGTATGGTGCATATACATGTATATCTATATTTGGCAAAGAAAAAGATGTAATTTACTGCTCACATTTAATGAAAGTCAAGATATTCTTTTGTGAGAGGAATCACCACAAAACTAGGGTTTCAATCTAGTTAAAACCCTTATTTCTTTCTAAGTTTATTGTGATATTCGGGGGGGGGGGGTAAATTTAAAATTCACTTAGTAAACTACCAGTAATCGATAGTAGTCTCACATGAGAGTTAGTAGTAAGATAAACAATAGTAGAAAGTTGCAGTAGTAATTCACACAAAAGGTTTTATCCTTGTTCGAATTACCAATGCGGTGGGCAGTCAATCCCCCTTGGGTTTCAAAGTAAAAAAGAGAGACAGTTAACTTTGAGATAGAAGCTTACCGGGAAGTGAGACTCCTTTAATTGATTGAGATCTAAAACTGGATCAGGAACAATTGGGCGAGTTTTAATTGACTGAGATTCTGCTTCTATTCGATACCCCAGAATCGTTGCATGTCTGCATTGGAGAGAGATACCGTAACATAAAAACAAGGCTTATATGATGCTTTCTGATTATTAGTAGAATCTCACTTCTTTGAGGACTTAGACGAAGTATCCATGGATCCTACGGAGAATCAGAAGAGAGAGAGAGAGATGGTGTCTACTTCGAAGGAACTCAAAGCAACAGTGGATTTCTTGAGGTCACGGGGCGAGTATTTGTCATGGTGAGATGAACTGTATAAGAGAGAGAGGAAAGCATAAATAAAAAGAAAAAAGATGAGGGAAAAGAAAGAGGATCAGATGAGAAAGGGAAAGGGAAGGGGATTTGACAGGAAGAAGGGGAAGAGGAAGAGGCGGCAGCGGGTCATAATTACAGAACAAAAAATGAGAAAACACATTATTTGCATAAGGAAATAAAATAATTAAACAGTAAAGTACAATGGATTAGTCAACACATTTAATGCTAATGCGATCTCTGAGAGAGCAATATCTTTCCTCAAGAAGAGGTTTAGTAAAAATATCAGCTAATTGATTTTTAGAGTCTACAAATTCGAGTAAAAAATCACAATTTTCAACGGAATCACAAATAAAATGATGATTTATGTGAATATCCTTACTCCTCGAATGATGCACAATATATTTTGAAAGACAGAAGTATTATCATATATAATCAGTACAGTTTCATAGGAAAGATTATAATCATGTAATTGATGCATCGTCCATAAAATTTGAGTACCACAACTTCCAACCACTAATTATTCGGATTTGGTAGTAGATAAGGCAACCGAAACTTGTTTCTCTCTATTCCATGAGACTACAGAATGCCCCAAGATTGGCATGTTCGACTAGTGTTTTTTGGTTGTTTTTGTCACTTGCAAAGTCAGCATTTGAATAACCAATTTAATCAAAATGAGTAGACTTAGAATACAATAATCCCTGCTCTGTGGTTCCAATGAGGTAGCGAATGATTCGTTTTACTACCACGAGATGTGATTCTTTCGGAGCAGCTTGAAATCGTGCAGACTTGCATATACTATATATTATATCGGGTCGACTGGATGTAATATATAGTAATGAGCCAACTATCTCTCTATGCATCTTTTTATCCACGTGTTTTCCAGATGCATCAATTTCAAGAAACGTTGACTAACTCATTGGGGTACCAAAGACTTTGCCCTTTTTGAGGCCAAACTTCTTAATAAATTCCTTGGTGTACTTTGCTTGACTAATGAATTTTCCATTAGTTTAATGGTTAATTTGAAATAAGAGATTGAATTTGACTTCTCACAGAAGACACATTTCGAATTCTACTTTCATTAGATTTTCAAAATTCTCGCGTAAAGAAGGATTAGTACTTCCAAAAACAATATAATCAACATATATTTAAACTATAAGAATGAATAAGCCAGATCTATGAATGAAGAGAGTTGTGTAAATTTCCCCCCTTTGAAAATTATTTTTCAATAAAAACAAACTCAATCTTTCATACCAAGCTTTTGGAACATATTTTATTCTGCAAAGAGCCTTGGAAAGTTTTTAAACAAAATCAGGCCAGGAAGGATTTTAAATACCGGGGGTTATTTGACGATAACTTCTTCTCTTATAAAATCATTTAAACACACTTTTTACATCCATTTGAAATAGTATAAAAATCATGAAAGAGTCATAAGAGAGTAGAATTCAAATCGATTCTAAAATTGCCACAAGTGAAAAGGTATCCTCGTATTCAGTACAAAATTTTTGTGAGTAGCCTTGAGCGACCTTATCTACGGAGCCGGTTGCTAACCATGTCAAAACAACCCATTTTAAAGGTTAAACGAGCCTCAGACAAGGAAAACTCTAATTTTCCCAATTGTCGTGTGCTATAGTCCACCATCTTTTTTGATTTAAGTTCTTCATTATATTTTTAAAAAGCTTGCAGCCCATATGAACAATGATTCGACAGTATCTAAGAGATTGGCCTGGTCTATTGACATTTTGAAGAAAAGCTCACAAAAATTTTAAAAATAGATTACAATTATGTGAATCTTTAAATTCTGTAACAACCAAATATGGTTTTCTTTACTATTAATCAAAATTTGTTGTGGCTATTTCTTTATGAGATAGGATTGTGTTACACTATACCAACTTTCATTTTTGACAGCTAAATTTTTTCTTCTACTATTTGGTTCCTACATCATGTCCTACCTCCCGTGGGAGCTGGTCATCTACTAAATAACAATTTTTTTCTTAAGCTTCTTATAAATAAATTCTCTTGTGTATCTTATTTTTACTAATGAGGTATCCAAAATAAAAACATACAATAGAAAGTGTAGAAGAAGATTTTGTTTTTATAAAATCAGGATTAATATTCAAAATAAAGTGAGGAAATGCAGTTCAAATATAGTACTATATAATTGTTAAAAATGTCATGTTTATAACAAAGAATTTATGCCAGACTGTGTTCTTGAAGGGCTTAGGCGATCACATAATGGTATAAGAAACATATATGGGTTCTTACAAATGATGCTTCATCAAAATCAATATAAGAAACTAACATGACTATGATGAAACTAGATATTCCTACTCCAGTGGATGATGATGAGATTTGTCAAATTTTGCATTTTGCAGGTTATCATATTAATTACTTAGATGAGATTGTCGCTAAAGTTTAAAGGACTCATGAATCATAGGTAAGCTTTTGTTTATTTTTCTGATTTCAACTTATACGTATGAATCCACGGTAGTTGCTTGTAATACATAACATTCTTAATTCTTTCCGTAGATCCCACTACTAAGAAGGATGTTATCTTCTTAATATACAGTTTATAAAATGCAACAAATTCAGGAATATTAAATACAATACTTGAAAATAAAAAAAGGTATAAGATAACCATAACCAATTGTCGTAGGGACATCAATCAAAAAAGTAAGATGAGAAGATTTCACCTCAGTTTCTTACAGTAATATTCATGCCACAAGATTTGACTTTTCTTTTTTCAAGTCATATATATAACTAAAAAATATATGAGGTTATTTGCAGTAGGTTTAAAAGTAAGAAGTCAATGGTAATGTTTCTACTAATATCATAATAAGTACTTCACATATTGAATTCAAGAATAATTTTTTCAATTTCTCTTTTCCATCTTCATTCATTTTATTTCAATGAGCATATAGGGTTTCATCCCTTCTGTTAAGTCTTAGCAATAAGTAAACATTTTTGTTAGATGTTCTAAGGTGAAGAATTGCAATAATCTGCCTCTTGAGATGCAACAATAAGAGAGATGAACAGTGAATAATGAAAATTAAAAGACAAAGTGTGAGAGTGATATACTATTGTTGTTTGCATTGGCAGCAAAATATAGGTTTAATATTTGTAGAAGATGTTGACACTTTATACTTTAAAGCTTTCCAAATGAATGAGAAACAACACACAATCTAATGTGAATGAAGTTAGTCAAAAAACTCAAATCCTCGTTTCTATTCTTCCTATTGATAAATGTGTATTAAGTGTTTAACATCATAACCAAAAAGAATAAGAGAATAAAGTATGTTGTTGCCTGCTATTTTTTGGAGAAATAAGACGGGTTGAATGACTATTTTAAGTAATGAAGGGTTTATTTTTTTTAAGCAAAGTATTTTTTGTATAAGACATTGTTAATTTTCCCAATATAAAATTTTAACACCGGCCGTGCCCATCTGGTATATAATATACATATAGAATTATTATTAGTTGGGAGTCTAGCAAAACAAATATCACTATTTTATTATGTTAATGTCGGTGGAATTAGACTCAATTTGACAACAATAAGGATGCTCCATGTAGGAATTCAATTACCAATAAGAGTTTCGTCCTTTATATCTCAGGTATGCATTGACGACGGGTTTTGAGAGTTAGCTTTTTTGTTGTTATAGTATAACAATGTCTGGTAGAAAAAGTAAACCGTGAATCTTACTGGATATTTTATAAAGGCTAGTTGAAGGTCCAACAGGCACATATTAAACTTGAACGATATTTCCATCAAGTCCCTACTAAAGAAGAAGAACTCAAATCATTGAACTACAAAAGCTCGAGATATCTATTGAAAAAGGCGCCGAGTTCAGAACTTGGACAGTACTCCAATAAATCCGAAATCTTTAAGGTACAATAACATATGTATAATAATAATGTACATCAACGTATATGCAGTATTTTTGTCTCCAATTTAATCAAGTTCTCTTAAAATTGACCTTACAGAGAGATCAATTGCAAAAAAATCTCATTATGATTTTGATGAACGTGAGTTTCATTCCTCTTTTCTGCAGTTTTTCTGTAAATTTAAATGGAAAAGTTGAAACGTTAATTGAATATTTAGTTGGAGTTGCAGATTCTAGGGAAAAAGAGTTTGGTGATTGATCTTAAGATTGGAGGTTCACTCTCGCTTATTGTATAGAGCTCACTTCTCAAGATAGTTCTATCTCTTGATTTTATGATGAATTATTTACTTTACTGAGTTTGAGTTGAAATTTTTGAGTTTTTTCACTTCCTTTTTTGGGGTTATTTTAAATTTCTGTTGGGTTTAATATTTCCATTGTTTTTTAGTTTTTGAAAATTGAGTAACGAAATCTTTATTTTTGAAAAAAGGGAACTTCTTTTGTTGTTGGATAACACCTCAAAATCAACACATTTTGCAAACTCACTACAATGCTTAGTTGTACTTTTTTGAAATTTTAGAATTCTGTCTCTCTCTATAACAATGGGAGTTAGATCAAATCATAATTTATGCCTAGTCAAATATTGATTGTTCGAAAAAAAAATTCCAATATTGTTCCTAGTTTATTTAGTGAAAATATATTCATTTCATTAATTTTTATAGTCCGAGTCAACTTGCATGCCTCGACTAATCCACGGGTACATATTGTCTATCACTAGAACATATATCTGGTAACTTTTCCTTACCAAAGCCTAGACGAGTGGAGATATATCTCCTTTATATTAATTTTTTGCATCTATGTGAAATAACCTCTTGGGTAAATGCACGCCGGCTTTGTCTTGCCTTTCCATATCCAGCACATAGCAGAATCTAAAGTGCAGCAGCATTGCCCTTTGTGTTTTGGGTTATAACTAAGACGATGAATTGATGCTAGAGAAAGAGCCTTGTACGAATTGTAAAATTTACACTTCACTAAGGAAAATAGTTCAATGATTTTTGTGTGATATTAGGTGTAAAACATGGTGATTCTATGAACAAGCTTCTTTTTCACACTTTTTTCTTTTTGGTGTTTTTCACAACTATAAACAGGTGCATGGGGCTGAATTGCGGTATCTTAATATGGAACCATTTCAAACTAATTGCACAAAAGTAGTCGATCTTGTTCGATACTCTCTTTACTTGATGAAGTTCATTTCCTCACAGACCCATAATGATATTTCTAAAAGTATTCAAAGGGAGTATTTTGTTTATTTCTCCTTCATCGAGCAGTTGTATGTGAGAAGGTTGGCCTTTTTGTTAGCATCCAAAATAAACTTTTTATAGATTTAGTTTGGTATGCATTTCTTATTAACAATTTCATGCAATTGTGACAGATACTCGAGGATGATATAATTCATAACTTGTTAACTTTAGGCGAGTATACCCTTTAACTTATTCCGATTGATGAGGATGTATTATCCTTTGAACTTGATGTTTCTCATAAAGTACGTCTGTTTCTCACAGTTTAATCCAAAAAATAAATTATTTTACCATTTTTAAAGATTAGCATATGTAAAAATATTCTTATATAAACACAGAGAAAAACCTTAGTGACGTGTATATGGCGCCACCATCATCCAAAAAACCCTTTTAATTTAATATAGTTCCAAGAATACCCTTCCCTTTAAGAACTCCTACATTAAATAACACTTCTAATACAGAGTTATTATGCTTCTAATACATTTTCTTTTGATAGGTATATCATTCATCTTCTGGAAAATTCATCATTAATTATTTTTACATACAGGGAAAAGAAAAGTGGAAGATTCACCTGAACCAATAGACTATGAGGGAGGATAAAACACAGAATACCCAAAAGAAATTCCTAGTGGATGGTAGGCTTCCATTTCAAACAGAAGAGTTTATTCGAGAAAGTCTAAAAAGAGAAAAAACTTATTCATAGACGACAACGGACAGAGTGACGATGACACCATAAAAAGGGCAAGGTAGAGGCTTTTTCTATGCTAGGGACCTTAATATTATTAGTTTTATCAAGTAGTGTCAATTTGTTAGTTGCAAAACTTTACATGTAAACCGATGGCTAATTGGTATATCATATGGTGTTGATGTCTGTTATGGTAGGTAAGTATTGCCAAAAATACTCCCCTTACTATAAATTTACATGTCTATAAAATTTGTCTTGTTTATCTGCCATATGCCGATCCATATTTTTGCTCTTAAAGTTATATGGTACCTAACCCTACTAACCAAGATGTGAATAACTCCTTAAAGCAGTGGCATTTTAAAGCTCCAGAACAACAAACCTATTACACTGCGGCATTACATAGGTGTAACTGAAAATGTCATTTTTTAACACTTATTTAACTACACAAAAACTAAAAAAAAAAATTCAACCAAATTTAAAAATCACAGTGCCGCACGAAGCACGGAAAATTTTCCTACACTCATCTTCTATAAAAGAGCAAATTGATGTTAATTTGTGACAATACATTGTCCATTCTTCGCAAGGCACCGTGATTTTCAAATTTTGTTGAATACTTTTTATAGTTTTAGTGTAGTTAAATAAGTTTTAAAAAATTACATTTGAAAATCGGGGTGTGCACCATAATTGTCAAAAATTAATATCAATCTCTTTTACAGCAGATGAGTGTGCCTGATGTAAATACTGCCATACTTTTGGGAGGTAGCATGCCTTCTTTCTTTCACTCACCCCTTCCCTATCTCCTCTCTCATTATATTTCATATAATGTAGTTATAAAACACATAAGATTATTGTGTGACCTCATGGGCTATTTGGTGAAGATGAGACAAAAATTTTGGATTATGTTGAAGGTTCATGCTAGTTTATCATATTATGGGTGTTCAGCAACAAGGCAAGCAAATAAAGGTTCCCCTTAATTCAAGCAGTCGTCCAGGTTGATTTTTTTTCTCTTAAATTTTTTTTAAGAACAGTCTACGTGACTTAAGCATACATATGAATCTTCTATGTCCTATCATAACATTCAATTTCTCATGAACTTTTCTTAGTCTTCTATTTGTTTAAATGTCATTTGCAGTGTGATTGCAGGTTATACGTCAAAAGCAATTTCCATGAAGCAAGATAACAAAGAAATATAGACCCTGGTTAGTTAATAATTGACTTTTGTGTTACATTTTATTTTATATGCAAAACCAAACTGTCTCCAAATTGAAGGATTATGTCAATGAGCTTAACTCATTGCCAAAAATGGCAGTAAGAGTTATTGCTAATGTTAGATTCTAAAATGATCGTAATGGTTTTAACAATGTCATGACATCATTGAATTTCTGTTCCAAAGACACATAAATTTGGGTCAGCATTTAACTACGTTTACATCCAAACCTTTATTCCTTTGCCAAATTTATATGGAGAAAACTCTAGTCGAGGCTAAAAGCTATTATGTGTGAGTAAAATGAAACTTTTAATTCTAATGATGATCACTTTTGTAGTTTTAGAGCATATCCACCTTTCAGCTCTCTCTTAAATATTCAAGGTACTCCGAATTCTCTGTTTCACCAAGTGCTTGGAGTCAAATGTTGGAGAACTTAAAATGCAAGTCCACCTTTTGTTGGCAAGAAAAATCCTTTGCATGCATTATATGATGCCATGTAGTATTTTATTGTGTGTGAGCAAGGGTGTGCTCCATATCTCCTTTCTCCATTTTTTTATTTTTTTATATGGTAATTAGACATGATTATTATTCAATCAGTAGGAAAACAAGCATATACAGCTGGAGATCACTCTTGGCCACTCCACATGGTACAAAACTAGAGATAATATGATGATTTTTTCTCAATAAATGCTACTCTTAGTGCATAAAATGACAACGTAGAAAAAAATTCCTTCAATATTATCAACTCATGTCTTGCACTGTAATCTATAGTTGTATTGCAATATGTAGAATTTATGAGAAATATATTGTTACTATTAAATTCCTTGAAATTATGATTTTATTGTCTCCTTGATTTTCAGGAAATGATTGTCCATTATAGTAAAGGATGATTAGAAAAAAGTGTTATATATCATGAGCTTGAAGTGTAAGAGAGGGGAAGGGGTCTGGCTTTACCCTTTTCGTTTTCTTCCAAGGTTAATGTTTTATGTTCTATTTGCTTACTCTTTCCTCTCTGGGTAAATGCACATTCTTTGTTTACATATGCAGGAACCACTCATTAATTTTCTATGTCTTGTCATCTTGTTCTCAATAACAAATTAAGGGTTGGCCAAGAAGAATTTTGAATATTTGAGGAAACTATAGCTGTTTGTTCTATTCTTTGACATGAATTCCATGCTTTTAGTATTACCATAGGAACCTCAAATTATAGATTGAACTTCTGTACTTTTTGATAGACGAGAACTACTTCACAGCTAGGTAATTTGGAATAGAGTGACCAACAAAAAACTGATGAGACTTTAAATCAGTTTGAGAATAAACTTACTAAATTAGATGGACAAACCAACCCCCTAGGTATGGAATTCATTTAGAAACTTATTTCCCAAAATGAGAATGATGATCTCACAAAAAATCTTGATGAAGAGGAACCTGTGTGTTAATGTGGATTTTCACTCATTTGTGGCTCTTTTCTTAGTTATATTAGCTTGCTTTAGTTTGTAATTGGTGCTTTTAATGTGGTTTTCATAATATTTGAATGAAAATGAATGTGGGGTTAATTTAGAAGATATTTGAAGAAAACAAGTGAAAACGAGATAAAAAGGTCAATAGGAAGAAAGAAGAACTGACAGAAACTTAGAGTAGAGAGAATATTGTGGTTTATACTTTTGGGTAAAGATTTTGAAGGTAAGTTGCCTGAAAATTCATACTTGGGCTTGAAGATTGGGTGCCGAATAGTAAAATCTATTGTTCTCTTCTCCATTCCTTGTTATATATTGTTAGAATTATAGGTGTTATTGTGCATATGAAATTGATGTTCTATTTTAGAAAGAGACAACTATTTTAGAGATTAGTGTTGATTTATAGTGATTAAGACTATCTATGATTAGTTTAGGTCTGTAATTGCAATGGATCATGGATCGTGGATTGAATTCCTATATTTTTAATTCCGATGTATACTTTGTTTGATAGTATCTTTTCCCAAATCCATCATTTGTTACCAACATCACGTCTTTCCATATGCCGACAAATTGTTTCTTGTGGGATCGACCCTGATGCTTCTTGGGTATTTTTGTTGTTAACAACCTCTTACTCTTTTAACTTATTTTGAGGGTAATTTGAGAGCTATCACCGGTTGGAGCATTATATAAAGGAAGTGGTTGATTTTGTTCGAAGTTATTTAAATGGGGCTGAGTTGACTAAGTTGTATTCTACTTGTTGTCTAATTCCTATTCATAATGTTAATAATCCTTATTCATTTTCTTATATAAGGCCTATTGACCTTAGTAACTCTACTAATAAGATTATTTTAAAAATCTTAAATGATGTACTGGACCACATTCTTCCTATGATTATTTTTGGAACCAATCTTGTTTTATATATGGTACATTGATTACTGAAAAGATTCTATTACAACAAGAAATTAATTATGGTATTAAAAGAAGAATGGCATAGGCAATGTGTTCATTGAACGGGATATGTCTAGAGCATATGATATGACTGATTTAATTATCAATTTCTTTTTGATATCTAAGCAGTTTTGTTTTTTCTGAAAGATAGTTTAGTCTAGATCAATTAGTAATATATTGTACTCTTGTCTATGTTAATGGATGTAGAAAACATTTTTTTTCATTAAGAGAGTTATCATTTTTTCTAAAATGTTAAACCATTTGAATAGCAATCAACTTTTTAAAGGTTTTATAATCATAAGACAAGACCCTCAAGATTATAAAAGGGATTATTAATTATACACATAAGCATTTTCTTATAACATATTTGGGTTACCACTTGTACATCAGAAAAACATTGATTTCCAGTTTAACTGATATGGTATCTAAAATTATCAAAGGAACTACAAGATGGACAAAAAGCTCCTCTCCATTGGGGATGAGCAATATCGATTAAGCATGTCTTACAATATCAATTCTTAAAAAGGTTCAAAGACAACTTATTAGATTCTTTTTGAGAACTGGTGATGTGGAAGAAAGATACTACTGGTATTCATGGAAATATTTATGTTTTCCGATTGATTAAGGTGGTGGTGGGTTCAGAACTATGATGGAGAGGTACGAGCAATATACGAGAGGTCATACCAGCATATTTTGGAGCAAAATTTTTACTGGAAAATGGCTATTCAGAATTTATTTAAGAATGTGATATCCTTTTTATTGCAAATGTGATTAAGGATTAGTCTCAACTGGCCTGGATACTATGGGATGCTATTATGGAGACTCGAAGAATGAATTTTCAGGCCAATGTGATAGGTCGACATTGCTTTATAGAGAGCACTCAAGTGGCAGATGTACTAGCTAAATATTATTTATATAGAAAGTACGTGTTGATTTTTAATCCTAAAGATTTGCCAAAATATGCATCTGGTATGTACACCATTGATGTCATTGTGATGTCCTGCTTAAGACATGCAAAAAAACTAAATTTTTTAGTTACTATCTATGATCTGTCATTCTTAATTTTTTCTTGTATATGAGCTTTTTTCAGGACTGTATATTAATGCTTATTAACAGAGGTTTAGGATATTGTCCCCCTCTGTTTGTTTTATGTATAGATCTTTGAAGAAATAAGAGGTTTTAACCACCGAGGGCGTAAACTTTTATCTTAAAAAAGTCCACTTGATTCTCCATGAAATGATTGACTTTATATTTGTTGACTTTTATCAATCCTCCACGAGCTAAGAGATAGGGTTCCTTGATTGTATTAATAATAGAAAAAACAGTAAATGCTTAAAGTAAAGAGCACAAATGATTATGTGAAAACATCCTTGATTAGAAGAGAAAATTTACACCATGCCACACGAGACTTCTCAAGATCCGATAACTTAAAACAACTTATGAGTCATGCTGTGATAATCACCACATTGTAACACCTAATTAAAGACATGATGAGTGATAGATTTACTAAAGAGAGAAAAACTACCGGATTTCAACTCATAGTTTGGTATTTTGAATGATACGAACAGTGTCTTTTAATCAATTTTAGAGAATACATATCAGTGTTACAAAAATAGTGCCGCGACTGGATACTGGTGGTTGAGAATTTATTTGAGAAATTAGGTTGTTAATTTTCGTATTTGTAGTAAATTATTGTTTTGGGTTGTTATTGGTTGAGTTGCAGGTCTAATACAATGAGTGACCATGATAATGAAAATGATAGTCACTACAGTCAAAATGACATGGGTGATTTGAAAGATATGCAAGTGAATATTGTCCAAACTAGGGGAATCATTCGGATACCTCCCATAACAGGGAGGATAGTGATTCGTGTAACTGTATTGTAACTATAATTACTCCAACCAAGAGGAATGTTTGGGAGGTTTAACTTATGAGGACCTCCAAGAACAACTTTGAAATTTTGTGGAGGTGTGTACACCATTTGTGTTTTAAAATATCTCACATGCGTCCACGAGATTGAAGTTACTCGTTCTCTTTGATGAGTGATGATACAAAATTATTGTTGGAATTTCCAAATGACAATATCACTTCTTGGTCCCATAACAAAAAAAATATACCTATATAATGAAATTATCACATCTAGGGCGAACTCCCTAGACCTAAACGATGTGTTCGTCCTCGGAGAGGACTAAGACTAGCCTCTTAGCTTTCATCATTACAATAATAGGTAAAAATTGCAGAAAATTTAAAACTTTTCATCTCCACTACTTAATGAGGTTTACTTAGACCTCTCGCATACACATAATATATTCATCTCGAGTATACATAGACCATACATAAATAATATAAAAGCCACATATATGTTCTATAATCATAGTTGTCAATTGAAAGAGAATGAACAAAATGTCTTTAAGACTAATCTACATCCAATGCTAGAAAATGGCATTGTGCTCGAAATAGTGAGGACCCACCCAACTTGGAGAATGAGGATCCAAATCTTATTCAATGGCCTCAACCTCGTCAACGACCGCAACCTAAAAATTTGGGAAAGGGGATAAAATAGGGGTTAGTACATAGCTTGTACTAGATATGGAAACTATGCACACACAACATAGATATCTGTCTAGAAAAGGGACAATTTTTTTGAAAACATGCAAGTTACTGTGAAAATCTCGTTTACGCACTTTAATAAATTACCTTAACCATTAAAATACATAATCATCAAGGCAATGGCATATTCCACACAAGGTCAACAATACAATGTCAAGTCAACATATCTATAGCCAAATAACTTCAATCATCATATTATAACAAGAAGGAAATATACAAGAACTTTATAACGTTTCAACACATACTAGACCCTTACCCACAACCCATTATCAAGTCCACAAGTCCAATAACCAATCAAAGCCCAATAACCTCACTCAATCAAGTAATCCAAATCAAGGACCACAAGAATTGCCTAACTTCACATATCATAACATCAAGAGTAACCATTATCATATTTCAGCAATATAGACCGACAACATGCTCATAAGAAACTAACATCATATAGAGTGAATAACATGTAAAGTCAACATAAACATAATATATACATTAGAGAACATAATAACCATTTCGTAAGGCTTCCCTCAAGGTAAACTAAGGTAAGGCATAGGTAGGGCTACATACCCTTACGTAGGCTAAGTCAATCCTCTTAAGTAACTCTAGTTAGTGCTTAGTTCATTACTTCATATTACTTTTCGGAACACTTGCACTAACCGACATAGACTATAAGAGCTAAGAGTGGAATCAAGTCTTGTAAAACCATACACCAATGGTAGGTGGTCCACCTGCCAAAGTAGTACCAAACATGAACATAGAATCTAGGTGGATCCACCTAGATAGAATTCCTACGGAGGCAATATAGTTTATGGAACATGGAGGCCTTTATTGAAAATATAACTCTATTCCCTTTTTGCGACATGAGGCTATCCACTATGGTGAACCCTACCTACCCACCTAATGAAGGTTCACCCATCATCTTCAAGCTAATTCGGTGTTAAGGCACAATCCCTTTATAAAATGTCTTTAAGTCATCCATTTTTATCAAAGCTTAGTTTAGGTCATAGGCTCTACCCCTTATAAAATCATCATCATAGATCCATATGAATTGCATGGGTATTGTCCGTTAATTTCAACTGACACATGTGAGGTTAGCACATTTATATATTCACATTATAATAAGGCACATAGGTAAGTCATCGCCATGTTTATATCAGTACATCTTAGCCTACAACTCACAAGTCATAATTCAAGACATTCCAATTCAACATCATACCAACCCTGGTCAATCTTAACATAAGGTATAATTCAATATAACTTCATCACTAAACACAAGTAGTCATAATTGAAGTTAAGGATTGATATCACAAGACTTACCCTAATGTGCTTGACAATCTATCATCAAGGTTTTACCGTCAACTATACAATTCAACCCAACAATGGGTGTAGTATCCTCATGCCATAGTAATCAACACAATAATGAAGTCAATTGAATCACTACAAAACAATTCATCACTAGTTCATAGCCTAGGCTTAGAGATTTGTGTAAAATTCACGATCTACTTCACAACTTAGATTAATTCATGAAGAACTAGAACAATTGAATCTTAATACATCATTATATTATCATAATCAACTAATTAAATCATAAACAAAGAAATTTAGAATATCAATTTCGTAATAGAAGAAAACCCACTTGAAACTCATATTTTTGAAATCAATTTTGAGGAACCCTTTGGTGAAAGGAATCCCATACCTTGTTAATTGATGGAGATTGATGTAGAAACAACCCCTTTGATGACCTTATACTTTTACTTAGCCCGTCAATGGAAATCTTCTATTATGAAGAGAGAAAGAAGAGTGAAGGAATAGATGTTGGGTTTAGGAAAATATGAGGGTTGGGTTAGTTTAATTATGTTAGGGCTTTCTATAGGTCATTAACTAACTTAATTAGACCAACCTAATCCTCTAAATAATTAAATAACCACCTAATTATTTAATCAGACTAATTAAAACAGGGCAGCCAAAATAGTGACCTAACCTACGAGACCCCGATCTAGAGTTCTAGGTCAGTCGACGGCTAGTGTCCCTTCTGTGCTGCACATCTGTCATTTTCGTCAGGCACTTGACAAAATAAACCCTCAGAAAATTTACTAAGGGACCATTGATGGTGTCCATCGACACCACGTGGATTTTCTTACGCCCCGTTTGTTAGGAATCATTCATGGGACTGTCTTTTGAAAACTTTTAATCAAATAGAAGGGTCCTACTCAAGGACCCTTTGGTTGGTAATTTAGGATTCGTATCCAAACGTTTCAACCCTAAACCGATTCTACTTAATATGTATTAGATACCTTACTACCTATTTACATTCCATACCGACTCCTAAAACCTAGTCAAATAGGATAAGGCACATAAGCAACTCTTTGACTAGTTTTCGAACGTCATGGACATTTCTTTACACTTTGAATCTAAAACTTCCTAGACAACTTATACAAATTATATTTGACCATAACACAGCGTCCAAACACTTAGTTACTCATGTTAGGTTCTAGATTACGGTTTAGACTTTCACTGTGTTACATTATCCACCAGGAAATTCCTACCCGAATGACACTAAAATTCTTAAAAAGGAAAGAATAGACTCAAGATTAGAAGCCCAACCAATAAAAAATATCAAAACATGAGTTACAATTCAAGTCAACATAATTACATGACCTTTTACACCATGCAACTAAGGAATCTCTTGAAAACAAACTATTGCCGGCAAAAGTCATATGCTTACCACTCTAAGTTTGTTCTCCTATGGTTTTTACCTAGTTTTACACGTATGATCCTTCAGAGGATTTCTATGAGGTCATGGAGCAAGTTTTTGTCACAGTTAGATGAAGAGTAGAAGAGAGTAAAGGAGAGGATAATTAAAAAGAAAAAACAGAAGAGAAAAGAAAGGGGATCAGACAAAAAAAGGGAAGGGAATTTGACTGGAAGTGGTGAAAGTAGGTCATAATTACTGAACAAAAAAAAAGAAAACACATTAAATGCATAAGGAAATAAAATAAATAAACAGTGAAGTACAATGCATTAGTCAACACATTTAATACCAAGGTGATCTTTGAGACAACAAAATCTTTCCTCAAGTAGAGATTTAGTAAAAATATTAGTTAATTGATTATTAGAGTCTACAAATTCAACAGAAAATCATCATTTCCAACATGATCATGAATAAAATAATGCTTTATGTCCATACACTTAGCCCTAGAATGATTCCCAAAAAAAGTATATTTACAAAGACTTAAATACTATCACAGATAATCGGAATAATTTCATTACATAATATTCATTTCATCTTATGCAAAAGCACTTGGCGATTTAGTGTGTTTTACACTCTTACTTAACCCTTCTAGAGTTACATCATTTCATTACATACATCTTAGGTTCACTTATTTTTAAATGTATGCTAGACTTATGGGTCTATAAATACAAGCCATGAGGTTTCATTCATAGTTTGTTTAAGCGATTCATATCTTCCTAAGATTATGTAGTTCAACACTTATGCATCTTGTATGTATGAAAAGATCTCGATGTCGATCTAAGTAGGCAGCACTATTCTTGAAGATATAATTTACGTATGACTTACGAATCTATACGGAATTTGGGCAAGGGAACCCAATTTCGAATATCTTAGACAACACTTACATTTTTTTTAATTTATTGTATTTGGGTCCACATGACATTGGGACCCTATATCGAGCCCCAACATCAATGTTTTCTCTATATTTTTCTCCTTTGAATTACCTCTTACTTGGCCGAGGGGTTGTGGGATCAAATTGCCACAACCCCTTTTAATTTTTTTTATCTATTTCGCTATGCCTATTTCCAGTTGACTATGACGTTGTGGGATAAAACCCCTATAGCGTCTCTTTATTTTTCTTTTGTTCTCCTCCTTAAATCTGCCTAAGAGGTTGTGGGTTCGATTCCCACAGGCCTTCCCCATTATTTTTATTTTATTCTCCTCCTTAAATCTACCTAAGGGGTCGTGGATTCGATTCCAACACGCCTCCTCCTTTATATTTCTTTTATTCATCTCCTAAATCTGCATAGGAGGTCATGGGTTCGATTCCCACACGCGTCCCCCTTTAGTTTTCTTTTATTCTCCTCCTTAATTTTCCTAAGAGTTGTGGGTTCGATTCCCAACGCCTCCCCCTTATTTCTTTTATTCTCCTCCTTAAATCTGATTGAGAGGTTGTGGGTTCAAATCCCACTCCTCTCATTTCTTAATTTTTTATGTTAAGTTACATTTTCCAGCGAAAATCATGGTTCGAATCCCCTTTGCCACAATTCTTTTTACTTCATTATTTTCATGGTTTTTAACATGGTGTGGTCACGGTTCAATCCTCCATGACCTCACTTGTTTTAATTCTTTTTTTTTCCAGCATTTCTAACACTCATTGCTGAACGAAATTCATCATTAGAAGCTTGAAATTTTCTTGTAATTTTTAAGCATCCTTTCATCAAGTTACACCTTAGTTCTCATGGGATTATTTTAATTCATTTAGAACATTTTAGGTGTGTTTTCATGGATTCGTATAGACAAGAGATTATCCCTTAAATCAGTCACATTTCAACTCATATGAACATCACATTTATATTAACATGTGTATATGAAATATAAAGAACTATCGTGCCATTTAAAGTCCTAAACAATGAATAATAGTCACGACAGCATACATATACAGACGTAGTTACATTTCTGGAAACATCAACATAAGTCACATTCCAAACATATACAAAAACAAAATCATGATTAAAACACGTTTCATCCCTAGTTTTGTACCAGCAAACATAACAAACATATGATTCAATGGGAGGTAGTGACAGGGACATGCAACGGGGAACAATCGTAGTTTTCAGAATGAATATTCTGAACCTTAAGGGGTCTCTTCGAAAAGGGACAGAGAGAGAAGAGAACTCATACCTTTTTGACGTTAAAACCTCGACTTGCTTCCCAAAGAATTCCTCCAAACACACGTCCAACACCAAAAGTTCAATACCAAACTCAACGGAAAACCTTCTCTTTGCCCACATTATTGATTAACGTTTGTTTTTCTTATATTTTAGTGTAAGTTATTCAAGTGTTAAGAAATTTGGTTTGCCTAAACTTTTTGGAGTTATTTTGGCAGAGAAAACGTGAACGAGAGTGATAAAGACATGACAGATTGAGATGAGCGTGGGACAAAAGAGTTTTCTTAGGGTTAGGAGTCTAGTTTAGGACTTAGTCAAATAAGATTTTATTTAATTATTAAAAATCTTATTTTCTTTATTTAAATCAGCTAATAACTAATAAAGATAAATTAATTCCATTAATTGAACAACTTAAATTAAAAACTATTTAATTCATTTCTTCCATCTAGGTTCGAACTAGGATGGAGCAAGACGTCACTTCAAGAGTACAATTTTGGCCCTCTCCCCAAAATGCCCCTCTACCTTATGAATTAAATAATTTATTATATATTTATGGGTAATTACTATACTATTCTTAGCCGGGAAAAAGACATTTTTATCCCTAGACCCTCCAAACTCAAGATTTTCCCTTTTTAAGTCCGGTAAAGACTCCTTCAAGTAAATCTTCATATTCGAGATCCCTACATGGTTGAAACCAACACTTTCACGCTCAAATAAATTTCCAAGTTAGTTTGCTTGGCTGTAGAAAGGGTTAAGACGTATGGGTCTACGCGCATCAATCTGTGTGAACATTGATCTAATCATAGGCATTCTTGACACATTAAGCATTTCTTATCTTATTCATTTTTAGGGTTGCTACACTAAAAAAGAGGGAAAAAATTCCGATATGAGAGGGTCCGTTTTTTTTAACGGAAAAAATGAATTACAATAAACCTCTTGATGTCGGTAAAAAAATAAATAAATGAATAAACGTATTTTAATTTTTCTCAATTAAATAAAAAATAAAATTGAGAAATATTTGGATTTAAATATTTAAATCGTCTTTGAAGGACGAGTTTAAGTAAAATAAAAAAACAAAAAAAAATTATAATACTAACATCTGCACGCCAATAAAATTAATAGTATATAATTGTATCAATTTTTATAAAATATTTATATAGTGAGTTCCATAAAATTATAAATTGATATTTTTATTTAAATTTAAATAAATTGAATCACGGTTATTATATAAATTAGAATATTTATTAATATAAAATGTTGACATCATGAGATTGGTATTTACATTTTATTCAAATATCGACCTAATGAGGTTCGTATTTTTATTTCATCCATATAAAATTATCGACATCATGCGGTAGGTATTTTTACATCATCAAAATACTGACATCATGAAGTCAATATTTTTATTTTATCCAAATATCGACCTCATGAAGTCTGTATTTTTTCTTCATCCATATAGCAACCTCATGAGGTCGATATTTTTACTTCATCTAAATACCCACTTTATGAGATTGGGATTTATCTTTCATCCAAATATCTACCTACTGAGATATTAAGTTCTTCGAATAAGTTAATGTGATTTAGTTGGTGAATATAGTGTTGGAATTAATTTAAGACTAAACTAATCAGACATATAAAGTTGTTAAGTTCTTCAAATAAGTAAATGTTATTTAGTTAGTGAATATTATGTTTGAATTAAGTTAAAACTAAAGTAGTTATACTTACAAAGATGTTAACTTCTTCAAATAAGAGATGCAAATTATTTGGTGAATATTGTGTTTGAATTAAGTTAAAACTAAATTAATGAGACTTAGAAAGTTGTGAAGTTCTTTATATAAGTTAATGCGATTTTGTTTGTGAATATAGTGTTGGAATTAAGATAAAAACTAAACTAATTAGACATAGAAAGTTGTTAGGTTCTATAAATAAGTTAATGTGATTTAACTTGTGAATATAGTGTTGGAATTATGTTAAAACTAAATTAATTAGACTTAGAGAGTTGTTAAGCTCTTTAAATAAGTTAATATGATTTAGTTGGTGAATATAGTGGTCGAATTAAGTTAAAATTAAACTAATTAGACTTCGAAAGAATTTAAGGTCTTAAAATAGGCTAATGTGATTTAGTTGGTAAATATAGTGTTGGAATTAATTGAAAACTTAACTAATTAAACATAGAAAGATGTTAAGTTCTTAAAATAAGTAAATGTGATTTAGTTGGTGAATATATTGTTAGAATTAAGTTAAAACTAAACTAATTACACTTAGAAAGATGTTAAGTTCTTCAATTAAGAAATACGATTTATTTGGTGAATATAGTGTTTAAATTAAGTTAAAACTAAACTAATTAGACTTAGAAAGATGTTAAGTTCTTCAAATAAGTAATGTGATTTAATTGGTGAATATATTGATTGAATTAAGCTAAAACTAAACTAATTAGACTTAGAAAATTGTTAAGTTCTTTAAATAAGTTAATGTGATTTAGTTGATGAATATTGTGTTGGAATTATGTTTGAACTAAACTAAGTAGACATAGAAAATTGTTATGTTCTTTGAATAAGTTAATTTGATTTAGTTGGTGAATATATTGTTGGAACTAAGTAAAACTAAACTAATTAGACTTATAAATATGTTAAGTTATTTCTTATAGGTTAATGTGATTTAGTTTGTGAATATGGTGTTGGAATTATTTCAAAATGAGCATCAGTTTTACCTACTAACTATCCACACCAGGCATATAATTCCTCTACTCATGTGTCTCCACAATCTTCTTATACTATATCTACACCTATTGTTCTACCTAGATCTCGGTACTAACCATTGCAGGACTATTCAAATCTTGTTCGTTAGTCTACCATACGATCAGCTAATGCTAGTCAGTGCAATATTTTTAATACTAATAGTGGAGCAATTGGATTTTCAAATCTTTATCTTGAATCCAATGGCTCGGAGCATAATACTCCCACCACCCAGCACTGAGATGCACGTGGTCCTCAGGAAGGCGATAGACACAATTTTTGTAGACTTGTTATCGAGCCTTTAGGATAAAAGTTTGATTTAATTATGTTCATATTTTATTTGTCTTTTTATATTTTAATTAATCGATTAATTATTTTTTGTTTACCATTCTTTGTCAATTAACTCATATTTCAGCTTACCTCCGGATGTGAGTATGTCAAGATTATTTTGAAGTGCAACAGTACTCACTATAATGGTGTGTACCTGACTTGGGGTTCAATTCCAATTAAAAATAGGGGACACATGTTCAATGAATTTAAGGTAAGAATGTGTATGAATTAAATTCACATCATATATATTTAAATTAGCTATTCATTTGAATAATAAATAGTTAGTCATTTTTCATTAAATAAATATTATGTCTGGGTTCCCGAACATGAGGAAGAGGTTCAAGAAAACATCAAGGTTAAAATTTCAAACTTTCCTTCTAGTACATTTAGTGAATGTCAAAAAAATAATAGAATTCCTATGTTTATGGTAACAACACGACGGAATCTATTACTGGAACATTGGGGTACTGTTTAAAATTTTAAGAAGAGGAGTGAGATTGGAAAGATGGCTCGCGCATCAAAAAAGGAGGCTCTTTGCACACCAGTGGAGCTATTAGCCTAGTTACTAGGAAGGAAAGAATGGTATACTTTCTTAATTTTGTAAAATACTTCCTTTCCTTTTTTGATAAGTAGTTTTTGGAAATTAAATAATATTTGTGTTATTTGCAGGAAAAATAGATGGGTAGGTCGGTAGTTGAAGAAGAGATGTTGAAGGTTACTAATGTCAAGAAGAGTACAAACCCCGATGAAAAAGAAAGTTGAATTGATCCACGTGCTCAAGAAACATATGTAAGAACTCTATTCAAGTCAATCTTTTGTTCTCTTTCTTGAATTTATTACATTCTTATTAGTAGAGTTCATTGTTTATATTACAGGATAGGTTATACGAATGTCGCAGGAATATCGTAGTACTCTACCTCTTCAGAGCTGGGACAGATCATTACACAAGAAGAAAATGAGAATTTTTGGAAACAAAGTGCAGGCGAACCCATTAGAGCTACGGCTATCCCGAAAGGATATATCAAAAGAAGCAGGCTTGGTATTTTGGTTCATCATCCTATAGTTTCAATGGCAGGGATAAAGAGACAATATCTGCAATGGAGGGTGACAAAGCTTTTCTCAATGTGGAGCTTGCTCTTGTAGCCGATAGAGAGAAGAAGATAGAGGTGGAGATTGTGGCACTAAAGGAAGAAAAGAACAAGAGGTATCCAGCACTTCAGGAACAACCAACTTTTCTTTTTAATCAGGAAAGATACTTCCTACATGTCCTCCAAGCAGAGAAGATGGAGCTGATCATGAATGTGATGATAATGATAAGGGTGATAAGGAGAGTGATGGTGATAAGGATTACTTATATTTGTTTGACATTTTAGACTTCCATATTTTTGAATTATTTGATTGTATTTTAGTTTATTTTGAAGTTGAATGAAGTTAATTTTGAAATAGTTTAATGCATATGTTGAAAATATTGTGTTGTTTTGGTTGGATGAAGTTTATTTTAAAATAGCTCATTTGGAATTCTTTTACTTGGATGAAGATTATTTTGAAATAGCTTATTTTGAATTGTTTAGGTTGTTTTGATATAAATATGCAAGTGGGATACTAAAATTGTAACTCAATGGTGCCAATTCTGTAGCAAAAATACAGACCTCTAGGGGTCAAAAACTTAAAAATAAAAATTAAAATACCGACCTCCGTAGGTCGAAATCTAAAAAATTATTAATAAAACTACCAACCTCCAGAGGTTGGAATCTCAACCATAAAATAAATAAAATAAACCGTCCTCCAGAGGTTTGAATTAAAAAAATAAGAAACACAAATATCGACCTACGAAGGTTGGAATCTAAAAAATTAGAAATAAAAATACCTACCTCCGGATGTCGGAATCTAACAAATAAGAAAAAAAATATCGACCTCCGAAGGTTGGAATCTAAAAAATAATAAATAGAAATACCGACCTCAAGAGGTCGGAATCTAAAAATAAGAAATAGAAAAACTGGCCTCCAGAGGTTGGAAAAAAACAAATAAAATTAAAATACCGACCTCCGGAGGATGGAATCTCAAAAATAAGAAATACCAACTTTCAGAGGTCGCAATCTCAAAAATTAGATATAAAAATATTGACCTCCAGATTTCGATATTCTAAAATTTGAGAATTAAATTTGCTGACCTCCGAAAGACGGAAATAATAAAAATAAGAAATGAACAATTATATTAAAGAGACCTCCGAAAGTCGGAAAATAAAATAATGAATTTTACCAACTTAAATTTAAAATGACCTCGAGAGGTCAGTACTACAGGTCTGAATTGAATAGCGACAAAGCTTCTTTCGGCCTAAGGAGGTTGGAATTTTTAGGTAGGTATTCACTATTTTTTAGTAGTAAAACTATCTTTCTGTTCATCTTTTCATCCATGTATTTTTGAGATGCATCAGATTCAAGACACGTGGCGGACTCATTGTGGTACAAAAGGCTTTGCCCTTTTCGAGTCCAAACTTCTTAATCAATTCGTTATTGTACTTTTCTTGACTAATGAATGTTCTATAAGTTGACTGGTTAATTTCATGTTTGAGAAGGAATGTGAATTCTCAAATAAGAATCATTTCGAATGCTCATTTCATTAGAGTTGCAAAATTCTCGCACAAAGAAGGATTAGAACATCCAAAATAATATCATCAACATAGATATGACCTATAAAAATGTATTCATAAGATCTTTCAATGAAGAGAGTTATGTAAATTTTCCCCAAACTATTTTGCAGTATGAACGAACTCAATCTATCATACCAAGCTTTTGTAGATTTTAAGTATGCAAAGACTATTGAAATGTTTGTAAAAAAATTTGGGACAAGGAGGATTTAAAACCGTGGGGTTGAAAACAACTTCTTTTATAAAATCGTTTAAAAATGCACTTTTCACATCCATTTGAAATAGTATAAAATGCTTGAAAGAGGCATAAGAAATTAAATTTCGAATAGATTATAAGCTTGCTACATTTGAAAAGTTTCATCTAGCAAATACCTTTTTCTAGGGAGTATCCTTGGGAGGATAACGATACATTTTTTCAAGTAATATTTTATTATTCATTTAGTGTGTTTCAAATTACCCACTTGATTCCAATAATAGAACAATTTTTTTGTCGTTCTATTTGAGTCGATACTTGATTTCATTGAAATTGATCGAATTCTTCCTTCATGATTGCACCCATGATTACTCTATAGTTGCTTCATTTATTCGATTAGGTTCCATTTGAGATATCAATGCAACGGAAGCTTATTTTCTTAGAGAAGATCACTTCTGATTTTTCCTTCATGTTTATCGTGAATGAAACTTTCAAGATAATTAGCATTATGTCGCCATTCTCTTGGAATGTTTGATCTATCAGCTAGACTAGTCGATTTTCCTTCTCCAGTAGTGGACTTCAATATGAATTTTGGAACTTATATCTGCATTATTTTCCACTATTTTGATGGGGGGTGATTTCGTCGTCACCTCCATTAATTTCCTACATTCTTGTGTTAGTCTCATCAAATACAACATGTAGATATTTTTCAACACTTAAAGTTCTTTTATTAAAAAAATGAAAGACTCTATTGATAGGATCATAGCCTAAGAAAATACCTTTGTCACTCCTTGGATCAAACTTACCAAGATTGTTCTTACCATTGTTCTTTATGAAGAACTTGCATCTGTAGGGATGAAAGTAGGTTATGTTTGGATTCTTACCTCTCAACAGTTCATAGGGAGTCTTCTTCAGTATCAGTATAATTAAACACCTATTAAGAATGTCCCATGTACTGCTCACTGCGTCTTCCCAAAAGTGATCTAGTAAACTTCTAAGCATTGTTCATGATGACCTAAGAGTGATGTTTTTGATTAAAGTAAATTCTCCTTTAGCATTACCTTTAAATCTAACACCTCATTCATCTACTCTTTTTATTGTTTTTAAGTTTTCCTTGTTTCTGCACATACGTATGGAGAATCCGCTATGAATTACCACATTCCCGTTTTGTAGATTTTCTTGAATTGCTCCTGTAAGACAAAAAGATTAGTTTCTTTTAGGAACCCAAGTGTTTTTGGGCAATTGATGATTAAAAAATTTTGGTCTGCAAATCTATTTTCCAGAAGAATATTTACTACATATGAAGGATTTATGACCTATATCACCATAAGTAAAACACACAATAGTTAGAATTATGACTTGGAGAGTTTCTTCAGTAGAGCGTAGTTCTGTTTGATTAAATAGAACTATGTCTTGAAGATTTTTAACACTATTTAACTGCATTTTTACTTTCTCCAATTCTTCTGATAGCAGATCAACTTCAATATGACTTGCTTCAAGGAGAATCTGCCAAACTTTCTCTTCTTGTAGAAGTTTGTTGTATTCGTCAATTAATTTCTATAATTCATCACTAACCATATCCAAAGAGTTTTCTAAGTAATTACAATTTGGACCATTATAAGATCTTACCTCGCTTGTTTCTCCTAGAGACTAGAAACACGAGTTTTCCATTTCATCGTTTTTATCATCGGTTGTTTCTCCTTGTTCCCATGCTCCGAGAATTTTTAGATCTTCATTTCGTCGATTGGTTCTTCTTATATATCTTGTACATGTTTTTCTTTATATGTATTGGTTCTTATTAGTAGTACCATCGATCATTGTTTCTCTTGAAGTCTTTTGTTTTTTACTCTTTTTGAGGTCGCTGTCTCCTTTGTATAAGCATTTGTCTTACTCTACGATTAATGAGGGTCATTCCTTAATCTTGGTTTTCATCGGCTTCCTCCTCAGTTTCTAATTTTACACCAATAAAAGCTATTGTTTTCTTTTTGTCCTCCTTGTTGTACCTTTTAATGTAATTTTGTTCATAAGCCATTAAGTTACCTCGAAGTTCATTATATGTCATGTTCTGTAGATCTCCGTCTTTAAGAATGACAACTTTTGTTTCCTAGGCTTTGTGAATAGTGTTGACAAGTTTACTGACTCTTTACGAGTTTGAATACACCATTCCAACAGATTTTAGTTCAATGACAATTTTGCTGAATCTTGAGAACATAGATTCAACATTTTTATCGTCAACCATTTTGTATACATTCAACTTCATTTACAAGGGAGATGATTTGGTCTTCCTTGACTTTCGTCGTTCCTTCATAGTTCACTTAAAGATTATCCCACATTTCTTTCGCAACTATGTCATTTGAAATTACGTAATATTTTGCTCCTCTTACTGAACCATACCACAAACTCATACCTCTAGCGTCAGTTTGAATTACCTCTTGTTGTTCCTTAGAAATATCGAACAATTTAGGATCAAAAGGTTTTTCAGTTCCATCCTTTTCAGTTAATCCAAGGAATGCCTTTGTGCCTTCCTTGATGAATACTCAAGCTTGATGTTCATTTGCGGAGACAAAGATTCTGAATCTATCTTTTCTGTGAGAGTAATCTTTCCCATTGAAGTAAGGTGTTCTATGTGAAAAGTGTCTGTCTTAAACTAAAGCACCGGGGATTTGGTAATGTGACATTTGATCTTTACTCTCGTGTGGTTAAACACTAAATCTATTAGACCTTCTCTTATACGAATTGATATTCAAGAGGGAGGGGGTTAATTTAAAATTCACTTAGTCAACTAATAGTAGTCGTGAATTGACTCACCTGCATGTTAGTAGGAAGATAAACAATAAGAGAAATTTGCAGTAAATAATTGACACAAAAGGTTTTATCCTGGTCCAGATCAACAATGTAGTGCCTAATCCATTCCCTTTGGGTTTCAAGGGGTTACCTTAAGAGCTTTGAAGAGATCTTCGTGCTATAGCAGTTTGAAACTTTATCATGTGTGATATGCAATTAAGATTTTAACCTTGACACTACCTCAACTTGTATACCTACAACCAAATTCTTTCTCTTCTCTTTTCTTTTCATTTGTATACTGTTAGCTAAGATCTAGTGAAGTTGCGTACTTCACTATACAAATCTTGGTCGGCTTATGTAGATGATTATTTGTGCTCTTGTAAGGAAAACACCAAAGGATTTATCTCAATCAAGGATTAATTTAGGAGTCTTTAATTGATGCGATTTAGTTGATCTATATCCATGAAGTAAATTGCGCCTTCCTCTTTCATTTTGTTGGTTTGATCTTTTCCTGGTATGATCGATAGTCTTGTTATCTTGTCGCTTGATTTATGACTCTTTCTGTTAATGATGATTCAGTTATGATCTCTTCTAAGTGTGCGAGTATTCTTCTTTATTTAGATATTCCTTTATGTGCTGATCAGCCATATATTTCTTTTCTTCTTTTGCCCCTTTAATTTGAGGCTTGCCTTTCCAATGTTTCTCTAAAGTTTCAAGCAAACATTCTTTTCCTTCTTGAAGTCTTTTTTCGTTGATGATTTCCTTTTTGAAATAATGACCTATAAAAATTCAGATAAATGCGTTAAGTGTATTTTAAAAAATTAACTAACTCTAACGAGTTAACGTATTGGTGCACCAGAAGTCTTTAATTACTAGGTTCGGTTTGCTTGTTATAGATGCAAATTTTTATGTTCTACTACAACATAAGATTGTAGACAACTACCATTAAGATTGAAAAAAGAAAAAGTTGTTAAAATGGGCATTTATTAAACAACAACAAAATTTTTTTGATAGATTTAATTCATCATGATAGAAATCTAACTAGAAGAACGAAAATGATTCTTATTTAGTCCTAGAACCCACGAATTCCAAAAAGAAAAAGTTATGAAAAATCAATGTTAATTTTTTAATATTTATTTTGTTGTATATTATTAAAAAAGGCATAAGTATTCCCTTTGAACTATGGTGGAAATTTTAAGGACAACATTTTCTTTAAATGTCCTAATACCTCCTATAAGTAATTTGAAATGTAATTAATATACTTTTTTGGTGTTGAGGTGGCATAGAGAGTGTTCAAAGCAAATACATAGTAAAAATTATAAAGAAAATGAAATTGTAATAAGTTGTACCATAGTTAAATTTACAGTCAAACATTGTACCAAAATTTATTACAAATACTATTTTTATACATACTACCAAATGACTCCTTTAGTGTTGAATGAACTGTCAAGTGTTATCTATTGATTTATAATTTTATGATAAACACATGTCATTCATATGATTATTGATGTAGCATTAAGTACTATAAATATCTACTACAATAAGTTTAACATCACTAATTCAAACTTCTAAGTTCTCTTCAATTTCTATACAAAGCCAGAAAATTTAACATCAACAGTTGCAAATTAAGGAAATTAAAACAAATTTCATATACAAATTATGCACCTTTTTCTTTTATTGTTAGAGTTGTGACATGTAAATTGATTAAGGTGATTTGTTGTTCGTGTAGCGTATACCCTGACCTTACAAATAGTATTGTGTTTAATTTCTACAGATTATCATGCGTCCAAATGAACAAAGACTACATTTACCTTCTCCTGATTGACTATGAAACCTTGCCATACATTTAATCAATGAAATTCCAAATAGGTTGTCTTTTAGAGATGTGTTAAAAACTAGTACACTTTTTATGGATTGTCAATATACTTTCCGTAAAATTCAAATGGTAGGAAACACCAGAGGACTTAATATCCCCTCACATAGGATTAATAATTCTCATTCTCAATTGTTTCTTTAGTTCTCATATAGGAAGAACATTGAATGTTATCCTTGATATTAATAGTCTAAAAGTATGTCCTAATATTGATCGTTTGATACATTTGCTCACCAAAAATTTCATTCAACATTTCGTCCTTAAACTTCCATTTACTTATCAACCATACAAGATCCCTTACTTCTTTTTTTATTGTTCAGCATTGAGACATTTGTATCTCATGGAATGTGAAATACACCTTCTATGCTTCTTCAAGGATTTAATAAGTTGATTAGCCTAAAATTAAAATTTGTAACATTATCTTCTAATACGCTTGAAATTTTATTGTCTAATTGCCCATTGCTTGAGGATTTGGTTCTAACAGACATAGCCAATTCGTACCTCCTGAGTATTGATTTTCCTAAGCTAAGGTCATTTGTCTTTTGTGGCGATATACAATTGATATATATACAAAATGAAGCTCTTCTTTCCAATGTTCTGTATGAGCCTGCAGAATTAGTTCTAGAGGAAAAATGATTTTGATAATATTTTTTTCGTTTATTCATGCTCTTGAGTATTTGAGCTGGTATCATTTTGAGGTAATGTTGCTGCATTTCACTTGTATTTTCATCATGTAAATGATAGAGAGAAAAATAAATACAAGTGACAACTTGAATTTCAATTTATTCAAAAATAGAAGTGAAATGCAGCAACATTACCTCAAAATGATACCATCTGAAATACTCAGAGCATGAATAAACGAAAAAAATATTATCGAAATCATTTTTCCTCTAGAATTAATTCTGCAGGCTCATATAGAACATTGGAAAGAAGAGGGTATACCGCCACAAAAGACAAATGACCGTAGCTTAGGAGAATCAATACTCAGGAGGTACGAATTGTCTATGTCTTTTAGAACAAAATCCTCAAGCAATGGGCAATTAGAGATAAGAATTTCAAATGTATTAGAAGATAATGTTACAAATTTGAATTTTAGGCTAATCAACTTATTAAATCCCTGAAGAAGCATAGAAAGTGTTTTTCACATTCCATGAGATACAAATGTCTTAATGCTGAACAATAAAAAAGAAGTATGGAATCTTGTATAAAGTTGAAACTCTTGATGTAAAATTGACTGTCTTAGGTTAAATTAAACACATATAAAGTATTTTTGTATAGAATTTAAAGAGACCATAGAAGTTTAAATTAGTGATGTTATACTTATAGTACTTGAAATTTATAGTACTGAGTTCTTACATCAAAACACTTTATGAATAACATCTGCTTATCGCAATAATATAAATCAATAGATAACACTTAAAACTTCCTTCAACACTAAAGAAGTCGTTTGGTACTATATATAAAAATAGTATTCATGTTAAATTTTAGTACAATTGTTGGACTGTAAATTTAACTCTGGTACAACTAATAGTACTATTTCAACTAACCTTTTTTTGGGATATATGACCCCAAAATTTATGCTACAAGATGAATGGTTATGTATCCTTCGTAAAAGGGTGTTATATCGAACCACTGCCCCAGGAATTTGTTGATGAGATTCCTGTAAGCTTCTCAGATATCACATTTAATCACCTGAGGATAGTTAAGTTTTATGATGTACTATTAGTAATCCCTTAGAAAACTAGAAAGTTCTACTACCCATACAGAAAGTAAGTTTCCATTCAATACTTCAAGGTAGCCTAAGAGAATTTAACACATAACAGAACTGCGATATTAACATCAACTCATGAATCCCAAATTGGGTGATGCTTCTTCCTAAGGAACAAATATGACCAACATACTTCTCGTTCTAACTTTGACTAATCCCTTAACAAGCAAGAACTCTTTACTAACCTGATAGAAAGTAAGTTCCACTCAAATTTTCAATCTCACCTAAGGTAATTCAACACATAACATAACTTCAAAATACATATCAACTCATGAATGCCAAATTGAGTGATGCTTTTCGAGTTTATTCCTTATACTTGAGGAAGGATCATGTCCAACATCTCTTTGTCTATCTTGGACTAATTCCTTATGAAACAAGGGATTTCTACTAGCCAGACACAAAGTAAGTTTTCAGAGGTCTAGAAAGGATAGCATGTAGAAAACATTTTACGCCAAACTTTTTTTCAGGGGTTTGAGAGTTGATTCTCGATAGACCCTCGACAGAAAAGAAATGTCATTGCGTTAAAACCATCTAAAAACACCAAAAAAAAAGAAAAATGAAATTAGGGTTTTTTCTACATTCAAGAATCCCATGAAAACCAACATCTACCCCAAAAAAAGTACAAAGAGAAAGATAGGGCTTCTATTTAACAAAATTCACAACACCTAAATGAGAAGGATTTGATTTTTTAAACAGATCAAGGAATGGAATTTTAAGCTTATCAAGATCTAAAATTATTACTGATACTGTAAAAATCCAAAAAAACTTTAGAAAAGTATCAAATACCCTTTTGAGAACATGTTATCCTTCAGCTGCTGAACACAAATTTGTATGATTTTGAAGTCTTCAAATTCATCACCCCTGAGTGAAAGAGGGAACTGAAGAAGGGAGAGAGGTTTTCTTCTTAAATTAAATTTAAAGAGCGAACTGATGAAGGGGGAGAGGTTTTCTTCCTAAATTAAATTTTACAGAAATGTTATATGGAGTGGGGTGAGTGGGGGGAATTAGTATTGGAGGTTCGTTAGTTGTATTGTTGTGTCCGTATCAATTTATGTGACACGATTTAGTTCGAGATAAAAAACATAAAAAGAAATTGAAATATGAAATGTAGTAGAATTTTTAGAGGTTAATGTGATTAAATATTGTTAAAACAATATATAGAGTAAAAATATGTCATTTTTATTTTAATTTAGTTATTTATTTTTCTCATTATAAGAAATCATAAATAAAAATGATAAATTTCATTAATTTGCACTTTCAGAATTTTTTTTTAAGGTGTACAAACATGATTAATTACAAAAACAAAAAAGGAATAATCTTAATGATCAATGAGATCAAAATTATTGGAAGAATTATCTATAATAGAGTGAACAATTAATATAGGTCTATAAAAAGACTTTCTTTTTGAAATAACCTAAAAAAGTAAAAAATACATAACTTAAGAGAATAAGATAATAAAAAAATGTGATTATTTAATTAGAGAAATTGGCACATATATTTAGTTAGTAATAATTTACTTTGACTTGTTTAATTTTTCCACTTAATTATTTTTTGCATGTGACATTTAATACCTAAAATTGTTAAATTTGATTGTATAGGTCATGTAACATCTAGTAATAGAATAATCTAGGAAATCAAGGAATAATTGTTTTTAGAAATAAAAAGAGATATGTGGAAAATTTGCAAATTTTATAAGTGAGTTTTTGGCCTTTTTTTAGACTGCCAGAACTTTCATCTTACGAGAAACTGGTGTGAGTTATTTATATGGTTGGAAATCCCATGCTATGATCTTTCTAACGCTGCAGAGTTTGAGAAATTTTTATATCGTACGAATGAGATATGCCTTATGGATGTTAGCTTGTTGGATTGAGGAGAATACTATCTGAATTTTAGTAAGGGTAAAGTAGTATTTTCAGCCTACAATTTCCTAATTTTTTTAAGGGTTGATGAAGGGAAATTTAAGCGTTAAGTATGTTTTTAGAATATTGAATACGCTTAGGGCTTGGAAAAAGAGAAGAGAATAGGAGAAAGAAGAAAGAGAAGAAAGAACTCAAAGAATCAGTGCGGATTTCGTCAGAGGTGATCCCTTTAAGGTATGTCAGATCATTTTATGTAGGGTCCTTTCACCCACACCCCAATTTGATTCAATTCAACAAGTTAGAGTTTATAAAATGATGAACATGGAACTTCTTAACGAAAAAATATGAATTTCTTATTGGTTGAATTGTAATTTATCTCTAGTACATTGTTTTTGGGTCTAATATAATGGTTAATGAAGTATTTAGTGATCCTTAGTTTTTGTGCTGGGATCCGTTGTTGTTTAGGAGGTTTAGAGATGAAACATGGAGAAGAAAAGTCGGAGGTTCCCTTTAACAACCCCTTGAGAGCATGGTTATTAGAGACCCTAAGGGAGGGCTCTAAACGACAGGTCCTGGCATGCCGCACAAGCTAGAGCACCTCTTACTAGAGTGTGTAGGAAAGGCTCAGGCGCTCCGCGCCTCAAGAGCGTCAAGGTCACTTAGAGACCTCGTTCTTTCCCTATCATTTTGAACTAGTTCCTAAAAGATGTACCTATCATTCCTACTTGAGTCCAACACTCTAATGTACATCTAAACATCATTAAATCATCCATAAACATGAGATCATGATCCTTGATCCATAATCAAATTCAAGGGAAGCTAAGATCAAGGTCAAAGTAAGTAAAGGCAAGTTCTTAAAGTATTCAAAATTTCTTAAACAATCACTTTAACTTTGTTTTAAGGCTCAAGTTACAGGTTGACCAAAGAGTAAAGTTGAGTTAAATTTTCAAAAAGCGATAAGGGAACTAAGTATTCCCTAAGAGTTAAGTTCAAGTGAAGTTATGTCACGACCCAAAACGGGGGCCGCGACTGGCACCCACATTTACCCTCCTATGTGAGCGAACCAACCAACCTAACCTTTAACATTTTAATACAATATCAACAAAAGAATTGCGGAAGACTTAAACTCATTAATAAAACAATTCAAAACTATTATTAATATCCCCAAAATCTGGAAGTCATCATCACAAGAACATCTATCTCAAATTGCTAAACTAAAACTGTCTAAGAAGCTAAAACAAATACTAGCTAGTCCATGCCGGAAGTTCAAGGCATCAAGACTTGAAGAGGAAGACCCAGTCCAAGCTACACGCATTAGCTCACCCTGAATTTCCGAAGGTAGTGAAGACCGGCTAGATCTACTTTTGAGTTGAAGTTGACGGAACGTTTGCTGCATTACACAAATAACAAAGAAGAAACATGAAAGTAGGGGGTCAGTACAACCACAAGTACTGAGTAGATATCATCGGCCAACTCAAAATAGGGAACAGTATATATCAATAATAATGTAAATCAACTACAATACTCAACATGTAGCAATAACAACATGAATTCATCAATAACTACAACCGAGTTCACACATGAAGACTCAAGCCTCAATACCATACTCATTTGGGAATTAAGTTCATTAGATTGAGTATATTCATTATCTTTCAAGATTCATTATATTTCTTCCTCTTGTGTCGGTACGTGACACTCCGCTCCTCTATTTCTATCCTGGTGCCGGAACGTGGCACTCCGATCCTCATATACTATCCTGGTACCGGAACGTGGTACCCGATCCATTTACTATCCTGGTGTCGGAACGTGACACTCCGATCCTCATATTCATTCTATTCTGGTACCAGAACGTGGCACCCGATCCATATTCTATCCTGGTGTCGGAACGTGACACTCCGATCCTCATATTCATTCTATCCTGGTACCGAAACGTGGCACCCGATCCATATTCTATCCTGGTGTCGGAACGTGACACTCCGATCCTCATATTCATTCTATCCTCGTACCGGAACGTGGCACCCGATCCCCTAATTCATCAAGACTTCTTTCATACTAAGGCATCATCAATCTCATTATATAATATATCAAGCCTTCTTTCATGCTAAGGCATCATCAATCTCATTATATAATATATCAAGCCTTCTTTTATACCAAGGCATCATCATTAACAAGTGAATTAGGGTTCTTTCAAGATTTGGGATTCAAAACTTCATCATGCTCATATAATTACATATATATATATATATATCCATACAAGCTTATAATTAAGCACATAGTAGGGTTTACAATACTATCAACACATAGCATTCACTATTAAGAGTTTACTACAAGTAGCATGAAAACCATAACCTACCTCCACCGAAGAATTGATCAAACAAGCTAATACTCAAGCTGCGTTTTCTCCTCCCTCTCGATCGATCCCTCTCTTTCTCTTTGTTCTTTCTGTTTGTTTTATTCAAACCCTCTTTCCTTTACCCTAATTATCATAAAATAAAGACTAAAAGAGGACAATAGAACCCACTAATTAACTTAAGGTTACCTCTTTTAACCCCCAAGTAATTAGACTTATTAATATTTACCCTCAATCTTTATAATTAAGGAAAGAATAGTCCAAAACGACCCTTAAAACATGTAGAGGAATCCTATTCTGCCTGGGATTTGTGCAACCTGTGATGGGCCGTCGTGACTCCGACGCTCCGTCACACAGGTCGTCGCAGCCCCCCCAAATTCCAAGTGAACAGTGACGGTCCGTCCTGCACCTCCGTCCTGACGGTCAAAAACTCGTTTCTTATACCAAATTCTCAAAAGTTGAAGTGTTTTGCAACGGAAACTCACGATGGTTCGTCGTGGATGTGACGGCACGTCCTGCAGGTCTGTCACAATTTACAGAGAGTCGATTTTCAGTATCCAATTTCAGAATTCTAAGTATGCTGAAACGATGCACCCTCGACGGGCCGTCGGGCCTGTGACGGTCCGTCGCAGTGCCCGTAGTCTTGGCCAGTTTTTCCAGAATTAAATCTGCTGCTCAAAACGACTAAACAGGTCGTTACAATAGATATCAATTTACCCATCGTTCGTCCCCGAACGATCAAAAGAAGAAAAAGAATGGCGAAAAGGAGTACCTGAATCTGTAAACAGATGTGGGTATTTTTCTTGCATATCTGCCTCCTTCTCCCAAGTAGCTTCTTCAACTGGTCGATTCTTCCATTGAACTTTGATGGATGCAATCTCTCTCGACCTCAACTTGCGAACCTCTCTATCTAATATAGCAACCGGTTCCTCTTCATAAGTCAAGTTCTCATCCAACAACACTGAGTCCCAACGGATGATGTAGTTTCCATCTCCATGGTATCTTTTCAACATGGACACATGAAATACCGGATGCACTCCGGACAGCCCTGGGGGCAAGGCTAATTCATACGCCACCTCCCCTATTCGCTTAAGCACTTCAAATGGTCCAATATACCTTGGACTTAACTTACCTCTTTTACCAAACCGCATCACCCCTTTCATGGGTGAAACCTTCAACAAGACTTGTTCACCTTCCATGAACTCCAAGTCTCTAACCTTCCGGTCTGCATACTCCTTTTGTCTACTTTGCGCCGCTAGAACCTTTTCTTGAATGCGCTTCACCTTATCTAACGAATCCCTCAAGAGGTCAGTACCCCAAGGTCTAACCTCAAATGCATCAAACCACCCAATGGGAGATCTACACCTCCTCCCATACAATGCTTCAAATGGGGCCATATCAATACTGGAGTGATAGCTATTATTGTATGAAAACTCTGCCAAAGGTAAGAAGCTATCCGAATGGCCACCAAACTCTATCACGCATGCACGAAGCATATCCTCCAACACTTGAATCGTTCGCTCAGACTGACCATCGGTCTGAGGGTGAAATGCAGTGCTAGGTCCAACCTAGTACCCAATTCAATGCAATGTTTTCCAAAACTTAGAAGTAAACTGCGTACCTCTATCTGATATGATGGATAGTGGAACCCCATGCAATCGAACGATTTCTGAGATATAGATCTTGGCTAACTTCTCTGCATTGTAAGTCACCTTGACCGGAATAAAATGAGCAGACTTAGTTAACCTATCAACAATCACCCAAATGGAGTCATACTTACCCATTGTCTTTGGAAGACCAACCACAAAGTCCATTGCGATTCTCTCCCACTTCCATTCAGGAATGGGCATTCTCTGAAGCGTTCCTCCGGGCCTGTGGTGTTCATACTTTACTTGTTGACAGTTTGGACATTTGGCAATAAAGTCAACAATATCGCGCTTCATTCTACTCCACCAAAAGTGTTGCTTTAGGTCGCGATACATCTTGGTTGCACCCGGATGTATAGAATACTTTGAACTATGAGCCTCTGTCAGAATAGTGGTGATCAAATCATCAACTCGGGGTACACATACCCTTCCCTTAATCCTCAACACACCTTCCTCATCGATTGTCGCTTCTTTAGCCTCTCCTTGCAATAATTTATCTCGGATTCAACATAGTTTCTCATCATCAAACTATTTTCCCCTGATCTTGTCAAGAAAAGAGGATCTCGCCTCTACACAAGCTAACAATCCTCCCTTCTCATTTATTTCTAACCTCATGAGGTCATTAGCCAAGATCTGCACTTCTCTAGCGAATGGGCGTCTAGAAGCTTGCAAATGAGCTAGACTTCACATGCTTCCGGCCTTTCTACTCAAGGCATCTGCCACAACGTTCGCCTTTCCCGGATGATACAAGATAGTGATATCGTAGTCCTTCAGTAGTTCCATCCATCTCCTTTGTCTCAAGTTCAAATCTTTCTGGGTAAAGACATACTGTAGACTACGATGATCCGTATAGATTTCACACTTAACCCCATATAAATAATGCCTCCATTGCTTTAGTGCAAATACTACCGCGGCCAACTCTAAATCATGGGTCGGATAGTTACGTTCATGCACCTTTAGTTGCCTCGAAGCATAAGCAATCACATTCTTCACTTGCATTAACACTGCACCCAACCCAGAATAGGATGCATCCCAATAAACAATAAAGTTCTTACCCTCTACCGGCAAGGTGAGGATAGGTGCGGTAGTCAACAAAGTCTTGAGCTTATGAAAGCTTTCCTCACATTCATCTGACCATACAAATGGAACATTCTGCTTAGTCAAGTTCATCAATTGAGAAGCAATAGAAGAGAATCCCTTGACGAATCGGCGGTAGTAACTAGCTAACCCAACAAAGCTTCTTATTTCTGACACATTAGTGGGTCTTACCCAATTCTTCACTCTCTCAATCTTTGAAGGATCCACCATTACTCCCTCCTTAGAAACTACATGCCCCAAGAAGGACACTGCATCTAGCCAAAACTCACACTTAGAGAACTTGGCATAAAGCTTTTTCTCCCTCAACATTTCCAACACATCCTCAAATGCCTCCTCATGTTCCTTCTTACTTTTAGAATATACCAGTATATCATCTATAAATACGATCACAAAGAGGTCCAAATATGGCTTAAAAATCCCATTCATCAAGCTCATGAAAGCAGCGGGGGCATTTGTAAGACCAAAGGACATCACTACAAACTCATAATGCCCATACCTAGTTCGGAAAGCAGTCTTTGGTACATCTGTTGCCCGTATTTTCAATTGATGATAACCGGATCTCAAGTCAATCTTAGAGAAGACACAAGCACCTTGTAACTGATCGAACAAGTCATCAATGCGAGGAAGAGGGTACTTTTCTTAATAGTTACCTTGTTCAACTGCCGGTAGTCTATGCACATCCGAAACTCCCATCCTTCTTCTTTACAAACAAAACCGGAGCACCCCAAGGAGATGCACTTGGTCTAATGAAGCCCTTGCTCAACAACTCTTGAAGTTGAGCCTTTAACTCTTTTAATTCGGCGGGAGCCATTCTATATGGGGGTATAGAAATGGGGCGTGTGCCCGGTTCAAGATCGATACAGAAGTCAATATCCCTATCTGGTGGCATACCAGGAAGATCTGCAGCGAACACCTCCAAAAACTCGCGGACTACCGAAACCGACTCAATTGAGGGTACTTGAGTAGTGTCATCCTTGAGATGTGCCAAGAAAGCTAAACTCCCTTTACTAACCATTTTCTTAGCACGAAGAAAGAACACAATACGAACCGGATTGGAAGTGTAGTCGCCCTCCCACACTAACGGATCTGCCCTAGGTTTGGCAAACATTACCGTCTTAGCATTACAATCCAAGATCGTAAAATTCGGAGAAAGCCAAGTCATACCCATAATTACATCAAAGTCACCCATTTCTAAAATAACCAAATCTACATAAGTGTTGCTCCTCACAAAGTTCACCAAACAAGACCTATATACCTTTTCAACTACCACAGACTCACCCACCGGAGTAGGAACACGAATAGGCATATCAAGTAATTCACAATGTAAATTTAGACCATTAGCAAATGATGAAGATACATATGAAAATGTGGAGCCAGGGTCAAATAATACAGATGCCATGCAATCACAAACCAAAAGATTACCTGTGATAACAGCATCAGACGCCTCCGCTTCAGATCTCCCAGGGAAAGCGTAACAATGGGCCCTATCGTTTGTTTGCCCGTTGCCCCTACCATGTTGTGTCGTAGTGGCTCCAATTTTCCCATCACCTCTGCCGTTGTGGTGACCACCACTACCTCGACCACCACGTCCTCCAGAAAAACGGCCTCTACCATGACCACCCCTACCTCTAGCTAGTGGGGTTCTGTAACTCTGGTTTGGACAATACCTCTTAATGTGTCCAACCTCCCCACATCCATAACACTCTCGGGGTTCATGCATAGGTCTCTCGGAGTAGTGTTGACCGTTCTGAGGTGGACCCCCATCTACAGTCTGTAGTGAAGACTGAATCGGTCGACTTGAGTAACCTCCGGAGCTCTGTCCTCTAGAGTGAGAACTGTTAAACTCACCTCCCCTTCGAAACCTTTTTGATGTCGAGGTCGTGGTGAAGTCATCTGGCTTCACTCCTTCCACTTCTATCAAAAAGTCTACCACCTCTTGGAAGGATGTTGCCGTAGCCGCTACCTGTAAGGCTGAAATCCGCAATTCTGACCTCAACCCCTTCACAAAAACGCCGAATCCGCTCTTGTGGACTGAAACAAAGTTGGGTGGCATACATTGATAAAGCACGAAAATTAGCCTCATATGCGTTAACCTTCATCCTACCTTGCTCAAGACTCAAGAACTCATCCCTTTTTCTATCTCTCAAAGTCCTTGGGATATACTTCTCCATAAACAAACTAGAGAATGATTCCCAAGTCATAGGTGGTGCCTCTGTTGGTTGACACTCAACATGTGACCGCCACCACATTTTGGCGTTCCCTTGAAACTGATAACTCACGAACTCGACACCAAACCGCTCTACTATACCCATCTTGTGTAGTAGCTCATGACAATCAACCAGAAAATCGTAGGCATCCTCTGATTCTGCACCCTTAAAGACTGGAGGTTTCAATTTCAAGAACTTACTGAAAAGTTCATGCTGATCATTTGTCATTATAGGCCCAGTAGTCAGACGTGGAAATGTGCCTATTTCTAATGAGGCATCCATGCGGGGAGCCATAGTAGCCGCATGTCATATCTCTGAAACCGGAGGTGTTGGTGCAGAAACCACTGGAGGTGCCTGACCCTGATAAGATAACCCGCTAAGAAGCCAGAACCTGATTAATCATCTCAGGGGTAGGTTGGGGTGGCATTCCTCATTCTGCACTTGTTCATTCTCCCCATCCTCCCCTCCCCTTCTCTTACCACTTCCTCAGTCGGTGGAGGAGTCACTGCCCTAGCATCAGATGGGCTAGGTGCTCGTCCTCTTCCTCTAGAGGACGTCCTCCCACGACCTCTACCACGGCCTCTTGCCGCTGTTCTCCCTCGAGCCACAGCCCCAGTGGCTGGCTCAGTCGTTTCCTGTCTGGCAGGTGCTGTTGTTGGCGTGGTCGTTGCTCTAGTTCTAACCATCTGCGAAATAGAGTGAAGATGGTCAGATACCAATTCGTATCGCCTAGATACCAATTCGACTCAAGTAGTAGCACGAAAGAAAGAATGAAAGAGTGAAATTTTCCTAAAGTCTTATAGCCTCTCAAGGAAAAGTAAAGGCGTCCCCCTACCGTTCCTTAAGACTCTACTAGACCTGTTCTTGTGTGATGAGACCAACGAACCTAATGCTCTGATACCAAGTTTGTCACGACCCAAAACCGGGGCCGCGACTGGCACCCACATTTACCCTCCTATGTGAGCGAACCAACCAACCTAACCTTTAACATTTTAATACAATATCAACAAAAGAAATGCGGAAGACTTAAACTCATAATAAAACAATTCAAATCTATTATTAATATCCCCAAAATCTGGAAGTCATCATCACAAGAACATCTATCTCAAATTGCTAAACTAAAACTATCTAAGAAGCTAAAACAAATACTAGCTAGTCCATGCCGGAAGTTCAAGGCATCAAGACTTGAAGAGGAAGACCCAGTCCAAGCTACATGCATTAGCTCACCCTGAATTTCCGAAGGTAGTGAAGACTGGCTAGATCTACTGTTGAGTTGAAGTTGACGGAACGTTTGCTGCATTACACAAATAAAAAAGAAGAAACATGAAAGTAGGGGGTCAGTACAACCACAAGTACTGAGTAGATATCATCGGTCAACTCAAAATAGGGAACAGTATATATCAATAATAATGTAAATCAACTACAATACTCAACATGTAGCAATAACAACATGAATTCATCAATAACTACAACCGAGTTCACACATGAGGACTCAAGCCTCAATACCATACTCATTTGGGAATTTCATTAGATTGAGTATATTCATTATCTTTCAAGATTCATTATCTTTCTTCCTCTCTTGTCGGTACGTGACACTCCGCTCCTCTAGTTCTATCCTGGTGCCGGAACGTGGCACTTCGATCCTCATATACTATCCTGGTACCGGAACGTGGTACCCGATCCATTTACTATCCTTGTGTCGGAACGTGACACTCCGATCCTCATATTCATTCTATCCTGGTACCGAAACGTGGCACCCGATCCATATTCTATCCTGGTGTCGGAACGTGACACTCCGATCCTCATATTCATTCTATCCTGGTACCGGAACGTGGCACCCGATCCATATTCTATCCTGGTGTCGGAACGTGACACTCCGATCCTCATATTCATTCTATCCTGGTACCGGAACGTGGCACCCGATCCCCTAATTCATCAAGCCTTCTTTCATAATAAGGCATCATCAATCTCATTATATAATATATCAAGCCTTCTTTCATGCTAAGGCATCATTAATCTCATTATATAATATATCAAGCCTTCTCTTATACTAAGGCATCATCATTAACAAGTGAATTAGGGTTCTTTCAAGATTTGGGATTCAAAACTTCATCATGCTCATATAATTACATATATATATATATCATATTCATACAAGCTTACAATTAAGCACATAGTAGGGTTTACAATACTATCAACACATAGCATTCACTATTAAGAGTTTACTACAAGTAGCATGAAAACCATAACCTACCTCCACCGAAGAATTAATCAAACAAGCTAATCCTCAAGCTGCGCTTTCTCCTCCCTCTCGATCGATCCCTCTCTTTCTCTTTGTTCTTTCTGTTTGTTTTATTCAAACCCTCTTTCCTTTACCCTAATTATCATATAATTAAGACTAAAAGAGGACAATAGAAACCACTAATTAACTTAAGGTTACCTCTTTTAACCCCCAAGTAATTAGACTTATTAATATTAATCCTCAATCTTTATAATTAAGGAAAGAATAGTCCAAAACGACCCTTAAAACGTGTAGAGGAATCCTATTCTGCCTCGGATTTGTGCAACCTGTGACGGGCCGTCGTGCCTCCGACAGTCCGTCACACAGGTCGTCGCAGCCCCCTCAAATTCCAGGTGAACTGTGACGGCCCGTCACACCAGTGACGGTCCGTCCTGCACCTCCGTCCTGACAGTCAGAAACTCGTTTCTTGTACCAAATTCTCAAAAGTTGAAGTGTTTTGCAACGGAAACTCACGATGGTTCGTCGTGGATGTGACGGCACGTCCTGCAGGTCCGTCACAATTTACAGAGAGTCAATTTTTAGTATCCAATTTCAGAATTCTAAGTATGCTGAAACGATGCACCCTCGACGGGCCGTCGTGCCTGTGACGGTCCGTCGCAGTGCCCGTAGTCTTGGCCAGTTTTTCCAGAATTAAATTTGCTGCTCAAAACGACTAAACAGGTCGTTACAAGTTAATAGTAGGAGTTGAGTTCATATGTCAAAAAGTTATAAGGGAATACAATATTGCCAAAAGGTTTATAAATGTTTTCGCATTTAAGTTACAAGGAAAATAAGAGTTCCAAAATAATTTTGACTAAGAAAAGGGGAATACTAATTCCCAGAGGGTTTTTTTAGGGTAAATAGGGTTGAGCAAATTATCTCAACCCAAAGGAAGTAAGTTATGTTAAAACCATGAGCTAAAGTATATTTATGGAGTAGTGTTGAGCACCGATGTGGGGATGAGAGTTCATATTAACTCAATTCTCCATTACACCATGTACCTACTTTGGGTATTAACAGGTCATAGTTTCTAAATGATCAGGTTAGTTAAGCTTGTGGATCCACTAAGTTAAGTAAGGTCCTATACCATTTGTAAGGTGTAGGATGGTCCTCGACAGCGTGAGGTAAAAATTTTTATCATCACTTAGGCTCAAGTGATGGTTGTTGGTAAGAGAAACTCCCACACAAAATTATATTACTTTCATATATAGTTTATCTTTACTAAATTAGGTGTTATATATATATATATATAATATATATATATATATATATATATATATATATATATATTGCATAGGTTCATATTGGTTTATATTGAGTTCTATTCTTATGAGTAAAGCAGAGCCGATATAAGTTCTTTCTTAATCCATTTCAAGAATTATAGTTGTGTTTAGCATTCCAACTCACACACTCATACATTTATTGTACTGATGCCAGTGTGCTTGCATCGCCTTATGATGAAGACAATGATAACCATGATCAACACGCAACACTTTATTGATCTAGTTTGAGTTCCAGAGTTAGTGGTGAGCCCCTTACATTTTGGAGGACATCCTTGTGATTGCTTTTCTAGTTCCGTTCATTAGGATGTTGTGGGGTTTGTCTCATCATCAATCTTAGTTAATTTAGAGGCTTCATATACACTTATTAGTTCAGTTTTGGAGTCTCATGTACTTTGTAATTTCATATGTTCAAGTGTTGAGACATAAGTTACAATTTGGCCAGAATATCATATGAAGTACTACTTTTAACCATGCTCTGTTTCTTGATTGAATTGAGTTAAGTCTTTCGCTCAGTTATGTAAGTTAGGCCAACGGTTTCCTCGAGACCAGTAATGGTCATCGAGAGCGTGTCCCTACCAAGGAGTAGGCCTTTATCTTGACAGGTCAGCTAAAAATTCAATTTTCTGATTTTATGACCTTTTTAATAACAAATAGACATTTTTTATATATAAGAGATCGGAAAATATCAAGAGATATCATATGTTTTGTATTATCGATACAAAATTCCTACATTTTAGTCACTTTGATGTAAGGGAGAATATAGAAGGGGCGAAGGTATATTCATAGAAATATAAATGGCTCTGTACATTGTAAGGCATTTAATTGTCACATGTTTAATTACCATTTTTTAGCAGACAATGAAAAAGTTCGAGGTTTTATAGTAGTATGAATTCTTTATATATATATTCACAAAATATTTTTATCACTATTGTTATTGTGTAACAAAATATTTTAAAAGAACTAATAAAATAATTAAAATTAGCGAAAATTGTGTTGAGTTGGGTCTTTACTCATTATTTGCCACGTTTTGGCTCAATTCATATTGATCCAATAAAATTTAGTTTCAATTGGATCTTTGTCCGTTTTTTATATTGACACAATATATTTGACTAAAATTGATCTTATTCACTCAATTTTAAAATAGAAGAAAAATTAATGAAACAAATATAGTTATACACGAAAAACTAATAAATAGTTATCCTCTTTTGGATGAGTCGCGGTTCATCTGATCGAATGAATATTAGACTAGAAATTCCTAATGTTACAACTAAACTGTAGATAGTTATGCGTATTTACTATTTTTCTATGAAATAAAAAGATAAGCTATAAATAGTAATTATTCTAGCATTCACTACTAATAATACTAATATGATAATTGCATATAAGAAATTAGCTTCACCATATAATTTTCATTTTTATAATAATAAATTTTTCATCATTTCATTAGATTATATGTTGTGCAACAAAATTAATAACATTTTCAGTGGAATCCTATAAATTGGTCCAATTATGTTCATTAGGATTAATACTTGCAATCGATTCAATCACGAAGTTAATGTAGTGTATTATAGGGAAAAGGGAGATTGATTTTGTTTTCTTTATCAGATAAGCTCGTGGAAAATCCAGGTATGCATGTATATTAATTTTGTTATTAGCATAAATGTTTATGCCGTATCTGAGCCTGAAACTTGCACTAATGATTTTCACTCATAAAGTAACTTTATTTTGTTATTAGAGACGGACCAAAATTTATATGTATTGTGCATATACATGTATATCTATCTTTGTCAATGAAAAAGATGTAATTAACTGCTCATATTTAATGAAAGTCGAGTTATTCTTGTGTTAGAGGAATCACCACAAAACTAGGGTTTCAATCTAGTTAAAACCTTTATTTCTTTTTAAGTTTATTCCGATATTCGGGTGGGGGGGGTAAATTTAAAATTCACTTAGTAAACTACCAGTAATCGATAGTAGTCTTACATGCAAATTAGTAGTAAGATAAACAATAGTAAAAAGTTGCAGTAATAATTCACACAAAAGGTTTTATCCTTGTTTGAATTACCAATGCGGTGGGCAGTCAATCCCCCTTGGGTTACATGGGTTTTCTATAAGATATTTGAAGATATCCTAATCTTAAAGAAATTTGAAACGTTATCCTGTCTTGATATGCAAATCTGATTTCTACCTTGACACTGCTTCAACTTTTATACCTACAATTAAATTATTTATTTTCTCTTTTCTTTTTAATTTTATCACACACGTGCTTACAAAAATTTATGAAAGACAAAAGAAAAATGTTTGCTAAGCTCAAGCGAAGTTGCGTAGTTCAGACTAAAAAACTTGGTCAATTTGTGTAGATGATAATTTCTGATCTTTTAAGGAAAAACACAAGGGATTTATCTCAAACAAGGATAAATTTATGGGGTCTATGATTGATCCAGTTCAGTTGATTTGTATCCATGAAGTAAATCATTTCTTCTTCTTTCCTTTTGATGGTGTGATCATTTCCTTGTATGATCGACATACTTCTTATCTTGTGGGTTGATTCATGGATTTTCCTTTGTTGATGATTTGGTTGTGATCTCTGCCAAGTGTGTGAGTATTCTGCTTCATTTAAATTTTCTCCATGTGTCAATTAACCATAGATTCCTTTCCTTCTTTTGTCCATTAGATTTGAGTCTTGCCTTTCCAATGCTTTTCTGCAACTTCAAGCCAATATTCTTTTCCTTCTTGAAGTCATTTATATTGATTATTTCCTTTTGAATTTTTGACGTACAAAAATTAATATCAACGCCTTAAGTGTTTATTTTCAAAATCAACTAACTCTAAGGAGTTACCAATCTGCCCCTTTTTTTAATTAAAAGACTAATCACAATATTAATAATAATCTTGATAGTCAATTTTAGTTAAAGTTAGTTGGACTTCCTAGAGGTTTTATGTCTTAGTTCATCGATGCATGCAACTCTCCCTCTCTTATCTCCCGCTGTTTCATAGAGGAGCAAGAATGATAGATTTGATTCCATCCCCTTTTTCATAATATAAAAGACTAGCGAAAAGAATACTACATATAAGCAAGGAAAACAGATAACAGGGTAGTCTAATATTCAGAGAGACAAAAAACAGTAGTCCAAGAGATATAGAGGTACGTGCCCCTATTGGAAGTTAGTGCAAAATGTAAAGGTCAGTCAGTAGAGTTAATTACCATTTTGTTACATGTTCTATGGTGAAGAATTGCAATAAGGTACCTTTTAAGATGCAACAATAATAGAGATGAACATTGAATAATGAAAGTAAAAGGAGAAAGTGCAAGAGCGATATACTATTGTTGTTTGCATTGGCAGCAAAATATAGGTTTATATTTGTAGAAGATTTTGACACTTTATACTTTAAAACTTTCCAAATGAATGAAAAAACAACACAAAATCTAATGTGAATGAAGTTAGTCAACAAACTCAAACCCCGTTTCTATTCTTCCTATTGATAAATGTGTATTAAGTGTTAAACATCATAACAAAAATAATAATAGAGTAAAGTATGTTGTTACCTGCTCATTTTTTGGAGAAATAAGACGGGTTGAATGACTATTTTCAGTAATGAAAGGTTTACTTTTTTTAAGCAAAGTATTTTTAGTGTAAGACATTGTTAATTTTCCCAACATAAAATTTTAAAACCGGTCGTGCCCATCTAGTATATAATATACATATAGAATTATTATTAGTTGGGAGTCTATCACAAAAAAATATCTCTAATTTATTATTTTAAGGTAGGTGGAATTAGACTCAATTTGACAATAATAAGGACGCTCCATGTAGGAATTCAATTACCATTAAGAGTTTCGTCCTTTATGTCTCAAGTATGCATTGACGACGGGTTTTGAGAGTTAGCTTTTTTGTTGTTATAGTATAACAATGTCTAGTAGAAAAAGTAAACCGTGAATCTTACTGGGTATTTTATAAAGGCCATTTGAAGGTCCAAAAGGCCCAAATTAAACTTGAACTATATTTCCACTAAGTCCCTACTAAAAAAGAAGAACTCAAATCCTCGAAAATTGACCTTACAGAGAGATCTATTGCAGAAAAAGCTCATTACGATTTTGAAGAACGTGAGTTTCATTCCTCTTTTCTGCAGTTTTTTATTTAAATTTAAATGGAAAAGTTGAAACGTTAATTGAATATTTAAATGGAGTTGCAGATTCTAGGGAAAAAAAGTTTGGTGATTGAGCTTACGATTGGAGCTTCACTCTCGCTTATTGTACAGAGCTCACACCTCAAGATAGTTCTATCTCTTGATTTTATAATTTTTATTTACTTTACTAAATTTGAGTTGAAATTTTTGAGTTTTTGGACATCCTTTTTTGGGGTTATTTTAAATTTCTGTTGGGTTTAATGTATCCATTGTTTTTTAGTTTTTGAAAATTGAGTAACGAAATCTTTATTTTTTAAAAAAGGGAACTTCTTTTGTTGTTGGAGAACACCTCAAAATCAACAACATTTTGCAAACTCACTACAATGCTTAGTTGTACTTTTTTGAAATTTTAGTATTCTATCTGTTTCTATAACAATAGGGGTTAGATCAAATCATAATTTATGCCTAGTCAAATATTGATTGTTTGGAAAAAAAGAAATCCAATAGTGTTCCCAGTTTATTGAGTGAAAATATATTCATTTCATAAGTTTTTATAGTCTAGTCAACTTGCATGCCTCGACTAATGCACGGGTACATATTCTCTGTCACTAGAACATATATCTGGTAACTTTGCCTTATCAAAGCCTAGACTAGTGCAGATATATCTCCTTTATTTTATTTTTTTGCATCTATGGGAAATAACCTCTTGGGTAAATGCAGGCCGACTTTTTCTTGCCTTTCCATATCCTGCACATAGCAGAATCTAAAGTGCAGCTGCATTGCCCTTTGTGTTTTGGGTTATAACTAAGATAATGAATTGATGCTATAGAAAGACCGTTGTACGAATTGTAAAATTTACACTCACTAAGGAAAATAATTCAATGATTTTTCTGTGATAATAGGTGTAAAAAATGGTGATTCTATGAACAAGCTTCTTTATTACACTTTTTTCTTTTTGGTGTTTTTCACACCTATAAACAGGTGTATGGGGCTGAATTGCGGTATCTTAATGTGGAACCAGCTCAAACTAATTGCACAAAATTAGTCGATCTAGTTCGATACTCTCTTTACTTGATGAAGTTCATTTCCTTACACACCCATAATGATATTTCTAAATGGATTCAAAGGGAGTATTTTGTTTATTTCTCCCTCATCGAGCAATTGTATGTGAGAAGGTTGACATCCAAGATAAACTTCTTATGGATTTAGTTTTATATGCATTTCTTATTAACAATTGCATGCAATCGTGACAGATACTCGAGGAAGATATAATTCATAACTTGTTCACTTTAGGTGAGTATCACCTTTATCTTATTCCAATGGATGAGGATGTATTATCCTTTGAACTTGATGTTTCTCATAATGTACGTCTGTTTCTCACAGTTTCATCCAAAAAAAATTACCATTTTTAAAGATTAGCATATGTTAAAATATTCATATATATATATATACAGAGAAAAACCATAGTGACGTCTACATGGCGCCACCATCATCCAAAAAACCCTTTTAATTTAATATATTCCCAGGAATACCCTTCGCTTTAAGAACTCCTACATTAAATAAAACTTCTAATACAGAGTTATTATGCTTCTAATACTTTTTCTTTTGATAGGTACATCATTCATCTTTTGGAAAATTCATCATTAATTATTTTTACATACAGGGAAAAGAAAAGTGGAAGCTTCACCTGAACCAATAGACTATGAGGGAGGATAAAACACAGAATACACAATAGAAATTCCTAGTGGATGGGAGGCTTCCATTTCATACAGAAGAGTTTATTCGAGAAAAGCTAAATGTAATGACCTGTTTAGTCGTTTTGAGCAGCAGATTTTATTTCTGGAAAAACTGTCTTGGTCGACGGATCCCACGACGGACCGTCATAGGCACGACGGATCGTCGAGGGGTTCTCGTTCAAAACACTTAGAATTCTTAAAATTTGGGTACTGAGATCGACTCTCTGAACATCGTGACGGAATAGCAGGACGGACCGTCGCAGGCACGATGGACCGTCACAAATCTTTCCACAAAATTAACTCTTTGAACTTTGTGACGGACCTGCAGGACGGACCGTCACAGCCATGACGGACCATCACAGGTTGCGTAACCCTGACTGGGTCGGATTTCTATTTAAAAGTATTAAGGGGTGTTTTGGACTATTCATGCCTATAATTATAAAGTTAGTGGATTAATGTTAAAAATTTAATTACTTGGGGGTTAAAGGAGATAACCTTGAAATAATTAGTGGGTTATTTTTATCATCTTTTATACTTAATTGTATGACAATTAGGGTAAAAGAAAAAGGGTTTTGAATACGAAAAATAGAAAGAACAAAGAGAGGGAGAAACGAACGAGAAAAAGGGAGAACGGAGAGGAAAACAAAAGGCTTGGGAAGTAGCTTGTTTGATCGCGATTCTTCGGTGGAGGTAGCTTATGGTTTATACTATCTTATAGTAAACTCTTAATAGCAAATGATATGTATTGGGTAGTATAATAAAGTCTTCTATATGCTTAATTGTCTGTTTGCATGATGTGATTATATAATTGTGATGAATTAGCATGATGAGGCTATTGAATCTTGAATCCCAAATTTACTTGTTAATGATGATGCCTTGGTATAAAAGAAGGCTTGATGAACCAAAGTAATGAGATTAGAGGATCGGGTGTCACGTTCCGACACCAGGATAGTAATAGAGGATCGGGTGTCACGTTCCAGCACTAGGATAGTATATGGATTGGAGTGTCACGTCCCGGCACCAGGATAGTATATGGATCGGAGTGTCACGTTCCGGCACCAGGATAGTATATGGATCGGAGTGTCACGTTCCGACACCAGGATAGTATATGGATCGAAATTCATGTTCCGACACCAGGATAGTATATGGATCGGGTGTCACGTTCGGCACCAGGATAGTATATCGATCGGAGTGTCACATTCCGACACTAGGATAGTATATGGATCGGGTGTCACGTCCCGGCACCAGGATAGTATATGGATCGGAGTGTCACGTTCCGACACCAGGATAATATATGGATCGGAGTTTCACGTTCCGACACCAGGATAGTAGTAGTGGAGCGGAGTGTCACGTACCGACAACAAGAAGAATAAAGATAATGAATCTTGAATTATGATAATATACTAAATTCTAAAGAACTAATTCCCAAATGAGTATAATGGGGAGTCTTGAGTCCTCATTGAAGTGCTTGGTGTTGTGACCTAGGGTTATGGAAATTGTTGTGGTCGCCTGTTAAGAATATTATTTGATTTTATGTTATTATCTGATATATACTGTTTTCTATTTTGAGTTGGACGATGATACCTACTCAGTACTTGTGCCTTGTATTGACCCCTACTTGTATTTGTTTTTCTTTGTTAATTGTGGAGTGCAGCAAACATGCCATCGTCTTCAACTCAACCGCAACTCTAGCCAGTCTTCATCAAGCCAGATTTCAGGGTGAGCTATTGCTTCTAGCTTGGACTAGATCTTCCTCTTCATGTCTTGATGCCTTGAAATTCCGGCATGGACTAACTTTTTACTTATTTTAGCTTCTTAGATACTCTTAGATTAGTAATTTGAGGATAGATGTTCTTGTGGTGATGACTTCCAGATTTTTGGGGATAATGATTGATAAATTTTAGAAGTTATTCAATTGATTTCGTTAATGAGTTATAAGTCTTCCACATTGTATTTTGTTCATTATGTTTGAAATGTTGGAGTTTAGATTGGTTGGTTCGCTCACATAGTAGGATAAGTGTGGTGCCACTCGCGGCTCGGTTTGGGTCGTGACAAACTTGGTATCAGAGCATTAGGTTCGTTGGTCTCATCACACAAGAACGAGTCTAGTAGAGTCTTAAGGAACGGTAGGGGGACGCCTTTACTTTTCTTTGAGAGGCTATATGACTTTAGGAAAATTCCCTTCTTTCTTTCTTTCGTGCTATTACTTGGATCCAATTGGTATCTAGGTGATACAAATTGGTATTAGACCATCTTCACTCTATTTCGCAGATTGTTAGATCGAGAGCAACAACGGCACCAACACCAACACCGGCAAGACAAGATGCAACTGAGACAGCCACTGGGGCTGTAGCTCGAAGAGGAGTAGTTGCGAGAGGTCAGGGTAGAGGTCGCGGGAGGACGTCCTCTAGAGGAAGAGGACAAGCACCTGGCCCATCTAGTACTAGGGCAGTGACTCCTCCACCGACTGAGGAAGTAGTAAGAGAGGGTGAGGAAGGGGAAAGTGAGCAAGTGCAGAATGAGGAATTACCACCCCAACCTACCCTAGAGATGATTAATCAGGTTCTTACTTATCTTAGTGGGTTATCTGTTCAAGTCCAGACACCTCCGGTGTTTTCTGCACAAGCACCTCAGGTTGCGGAAGTACGACAAGTCGCATGGATGCCTCATTGGAAATAGGCACGTTTCCTTGTTTGACCACAGGGCCTATAATAACAAGTGATCAGCATGAACTTTTCAGTAAGTTCTTCGAAATTGAAACTCCAGTCTTCAAGGATGCTGAATCTGAGGATGCCTACGATTTTCTGGTTGATTTTCATGAGTTAGTACATAAAATGGGCATAGTGGAACGATTTGGCGTTGAGTTTGTAACCTATAAGTTTCACAGAAATGCCAAAATATGGTGGCGGTCACATGTTGAGTGTTAACCCGCACAGGCACCACCTATGACTTGGGCGTCATTCTCTAGCTTATTAATGGAGAAGTATATCCCCCGTACCTTGAGGGATAGGAGGAGAGATGAGTTCTTGAACCTAGAGCAAGGCAAGATGTCGGTGACTGCGTATGAGGCTAAGTTTCGTGCATTATCCAGGTATGCCAACCAGTTTTGTTTCAGTCCACAAGAGCGGATTCGCTGTTTTGTGAAGGGGTTGAGGTCAGATTTGCGGATTTCAGCCTTACAGGTAGCGGCTACAGCAAAATCCTTTCATGAAGTGGTAGAACTTCGTGATAGAGGTGGAGGGAGTGAAACCGGATGACTTCACCATGGCATCGACATCTAAAAGGTTTCGTAAGGGAGGCGAGTGTAATGGTTCTTACTCCAGAGGGCAGGGTTCAGGAGGTTATCCAGCCCGACCTATTCAGTCTTCACTGCAGACTGTAGTTGGGGGTCCATCGCAGACCTGTCAACACTTCTCTGAGTTTGGAGGTTATCCCCAGACTTCGTCATTCTCACAGAGACCTATGCTTGAATCCAGAGAGTGTTATGGATGTGAGGAGACTGGACACATTAAGAGGTATTGTCCAAAACTGAGTTACACACCTAAAATAGTCAGAGGTAGAGGTTGTCATGGAAGAGGCGTCATTCTGGAGGACGTGGTTGCCGAGGTAATGGTGGTCATGAAAACGGCCGGGGTGAGGGGCAAACCGGAGCACTACAGCACTACATGGTAGGGGCAACGGGCAGACAGGTGATAGGGCCCATTGTTACGCTTTCCCCGGGCGGTCTGAAGCGGAGACATCTGATGCTGTTATCACAGGTAATCTTTTGGTTTGTGACTGCATGTCTTCTGTATTATTTGATCCAGGCTCCACATTTTCATATGTATCTTCCTCATTTGCTACTGGTCTTAATTTACATTGTGAATTGCTTGACATGCCTATTCGTGTTTCTACTCCGGTGGGTGAGTCTGTGATAGTTGAAAAGGTATATAGGTCTTGTCTGGTGACTTTTGTAGGGAGCAATACTCATGTAGACTTGGTTATTTTAGAGATGGTTGATTTTGATGTAATTCTGGGTATGACTTGGCTTTCTCCAAATTTTGCAATCTTAGATTGTAATGCTAAAACTGTAATGTTGGCCAAGCCTGGGACAGATCCGTTAGTGTGGGAGGGTGACTACACTTCCACTCAAGTTTGTATCATCTCCTTTCTTCGTTCTAAGAGAATGGTTAGTAAAGGGTGTTTAGCGTTCTTGGCACACCTCAGGGATGATACTACCCAAGTACCTTCAATTGAGTCGGTTTCGATAGTCCGTGAGTTTCTGGATGTGTTCCCCGCAGACCTTCCTGGTATGCCACCGGATAGGGATATTGACTTTTGCATTGATCTAGAGTAGGATACTCGCCCCATTTCAATACCCCCTTATAGAATGGCTCCAGCAGAGTTAAGGGAGTTAAAGGCCCAACTTCAAGAGTTGTTATGTAAAGGTTTCATTAGACCAAGTGCATCCCTTGGGGTGCTCCGGTGTTATTTGTGAAGAAGAAGGATGGGAGTTTTCGGATGTGCATAGACTACCGGCAGTTGAACAAGGTAACTATTCAGAACAAGTATCCCATTCCTCGCATTGATGACTTGTTCGATCAGTTACAAGGTGCTTGTGTCTTCTCTAAGATTGACTTGAGATCCGATTATCTTAAATTGAAAATACGGGCAACGGATGTGCATAAGACTGCTTTTCGAACCAGGTATGGGCATTACGAATTTGTAGTAATGTCATTTGGTCTTACGAATGCCCCTGCTGCTTTCATGAGCTTGATGAACGGGATTTTTAAGCCATATCTGGATCTCTTTGTGATCGTATTTATTAATGATATACAGATATACTCCAAAAGTAAGAAGGAACATGAGGAACATTTGAGAATTGTGCTGGAAGTATTAAGGGAGAAAAGGTTTTATGCCAAATTCTCCAAGTGTGAGTTTTGGCTAGATTCAGTGTCCTTCTTGGAGCACGTGGTTTCTAAGGATGGAGTGATGGGGGATCCTTCTAAGATTGAAACACTGAAGAATTGGGTAAGACCTACTAATGTGTCTGAAGTAAGGAGCTTTGTTGGTTTAGCCAGCTACTACCGTCAATTTGTCAAGGGATTCTCTTCTATTGCTTCCCAATTGACGGACTTGACTAAGCAGAATGTTCCATTTGTATTGTCGGATGAATGTGAGAAAAGCTTTCAGAAACTCAAGACCTTGCTGACTACTTCACCTATCCTTACCTTGCTAGTAGAAGTAAAGAATTTCATTGTTTATTGCGATGCATCTTATTCTGGGTTGGGTGCAGTGCTAATGCAAGAGAAGAATGTAATTGCGTATGCTTCGAGGCAATTAAAGGTGCATGAATGTAACTATCCGACCCATGATTTGTAGTTAGCTGCGGTAGTGTTTTCATTAAAGCAATGGAGACACTATCTATATGGGGTTAAGTGTGAAGTCTATACGGATCATTGTAGCCTACAATATGTCTTTACTCAGAGGGATTTGAATTTGAGACAGAGAAGGTGGATGGAACTACTGAAGGACTATGATGTTACCATCTTATATCACCCAGGAATGGCTAATGTTGTGGCAGACGCCTTAAGTAGAAAAGCAGGAAGCATGGGTAGTTTAGCTCACTTACAGGTTGCCATACGCCCGTTGGCTAGAGAAATCCAAAACTTGGCTAATGACTTTATGAGGTTAGAAGTAAATGAGAAGGGACGATTTTTGGCCCGTGTGGAGGCGAGATCTTCTTTTCTTGACAAGATCCAGGGGAAACAGTTTGATGATGAGAAACTAAGCAAAATTCGGCATATGGTGTTGCGAGGAGAGGCTAAAGAGGCAATAATTAATGAGGAAGGTGTTTTGAGGATTAAGGTAAGGTTATGTGTGCCCCGTGTGTATGATTTGATCCACACCATCCTCATAGAGGCTCATAGTTCCAGATATTCCATACATCCTGGTGCAACCAAGATGTACCATGACCTAAAGCAACACTTTTGGTGGAGTAGAATGAAGCGCGACATTGTTGATTTTTTTGCCAAATGTCCAAATTGTCAGCAAGTAAAGTATGAACACCAGAAGACATTGGGGATGTTTGATTCTATTTGGGTAATTGTGGACAGATTAACTAAGTCTGCTCATTTCATTCCGGTCAAGGTGACCTAAAATGCAGAGAAGTTAGCCAAACTCTATATCTCAGAAATTGTTCGATTGCATGGATTTCCACTTTCCATCATATCAGATAAAGGTACACAGTTTACTTCTATGTTTTTGAGAACATTGCATGCAGAATTAGGGTTTAGGTTGGACCTTAGTACTGCATTTCACCCTCAGACCGATGGTCAGTCTGAGCGAACGATTCAGGTATTGGAAGATATGCTTCGTGCATATGTGATAGAATTTGGTGGTCATTGGGATAACTTCTTACCCTTAGAGGAGTTTTCATACAATAATAGCTATCACTCAAGTATTGATATGGCTCCATTCGAAGCATTGTATGGGAGGAGATGTAGGTCTCCCATTGGTTGGTTTGATGCATTTCAGGTTAGACCTTGGGGTACTGATCTTTGAGAGATTCATTGGAGAAAGTGAAATATATTCAAGAAAAGCTTTTAGCGGCGCAAAGTAGGCAAAGGGAATATGCAGATCGAAAGGTTAGACACTTGGAGTTTATGGAGGGTGAGCAAGTCTTGCTGAAGATTTCGACCATGAAAGGGGTGATGCGGTTTGGTAAAAGAGGTAAGCGAAGCCCAAGGTATATTGGACCATTTGAAGTACTTAAGCGAGTAGGGGAGGTGGCTTATTAATTAGCCTTGCCTCCAGGACTGTCAGGAGTGCATCCGGTATTTCATGTGTCTATGTTGAAAAGATACCATGGGGATGGAAACTACATCATTCATTGGGATTAAGTTTTGCTTGATGAGAATTTGACTTATGAGAAGGAGCCTGTTGCCATTTTAGATAGAGAAATTCGCAAGTTGAGATCAAGGGAGATTGCATCCATCAAAGTTCAATGGAAGAATCGACCAGTTGAAGAGTCCACTTGGGAGAACGAGGTTGATATGAAAGAAAGATACCCACACCTGTTACAAATTCAGGTAATCCTTTTTTCCCTTGTTTTTCTTCTTGTGATCGTTCGAGGAAGAACGATGGGTAAATTGGTATCTATTGTAACGACCTGTTTAGTCGTTCGAGGAAGAACGACGGACCGTCACAAATCTTTCCACAGAATTAACTCTCTAAACTTTGTGACACACCTGCAGGACGGACCGTCACAGTCATGACGGACCGTCACATGTTGCGTAACCCTGACTGGGTCGGATTTCTATTTAAAAGTTTTAATGGGCGTTTTGGACTATTCATGCCTATAATTATAAAGTTAGTGGATTAATGTTAATAATTCAATTACTTGGGGGTTAAAGGAGATAACCTTGAAATAATTAGTGGGTTATTGTTATCATCTTTTGTACTTAATTATATGACAATTAGGGTAAAAGAAAAATGGTTTTGAATAAGAAAATAAGAAAGAACAAAGAGAGGGAGACGAACGAGAAAATGGGAGAACGAAGAGGAAAACAAAAGGCTTGGGAAGTAGCTTGTTTGATCGCGATTCTTTAGTGGAGGTAGATTATGGTTTATACTATCTTATAGTAAACTCTTAATAGTGAATGATATGTATTGGGTAGTATTATAAAGTCTTCTATATGCTTAATTGTGTATTTGCATGATGTGATTATATAATTGTGATGAATTAGCATGATGAGGCTATTGATTCTTGAATCCCAAATTTACTTGTTAATGATGATGCCTTGGTATAAAAGAAGGCTTGATGAACTAAAGTAATGAGATTAGAGGATCGGGTGTCACGTTCCGACACTAGGATAGTAATAGAGGATCGGGTGTCACATTGCGGCACCAGGATAGTATATGGATCGGAGTGTCACGTTCCGGCACCAGGATAGTATATGGATCGGAGTGTCACGTTTCCGGCACCAGGATAGTATATGGATCGGAGTGTCACGTTCCGACACAAGGATAGTATATGGATCGGAGTGTCACGTTACGACACCAGGATAGTATATGGATCGGGTGTCACGTTCCGGCACCAGGATAGTATATGGATCTAGTGTCACATTCCGACACAAGGATAGTATATAGATCGGGTGTCACGTTCCGGCACCAGGATAGTATATGGATCGGAGTGTCACGTTCCGACACGAGGATAGTATATGTATCGGAGTGTCACGTTCCGACACCAGGATAGTAGTAGTGGAGCAGAGTGTCACGTACCGACACAAGAAGAATAAAGATAATGAATCTTGAATTATGATAATATACTAAATTCTAAAGAACTAATTCCCAAATGAGTATAATGGGGATGCTTGAGTCCTCATTGAAGTACTTGGTGTTGTGACCAAGGGTTACGGAAATTGTTGTGGTCGCCTATAAAGAATATTAGTTGATTTTATGTAATTATCTGATATATACTGTTTTCTATTTTGAGTTGGTCGATGATATCTACTCAGTACTTATGCCTTGTACTGACCCCTACTTGTATTTTTTTTTCATTGTTAATTGTGGAGTGCAGCAAACGTGCCATCGTCTTCAACTCAACCGCAACTCTAGCCAGTCTTCATCAAGCCAGATTTCAGGGTTAGCTATTGCTTCTAGCTTGGACTGGATCTTTCTCTTGATGTCTTGATTCCTTGAATTCCGGCATGGACTAGCTTTTAATTATTTTAGCTTTTTAGATACTCTTAGATTAGTAATTTGAGGATAGATATTCTTGTGGTGATGACTTCAAGATTTTTGGGGATAATGATTGATAAATGTTAGAAGTTATTTAATTGATTTCGTTAATGAGTTCTAAGTCTTCCGCATTGTATTTTGTTCATTATGTTTGAAATGTGGGGATTTAGATTGGTTGGTTCGCTCACATAGTAGGATAAGTGTGGGTGCCACTCGCGGCTCGTTTTGGGTCGTGACAGTAAAAAGAGAAAAACTTATTCATAGACGACAATGGACAGAGTGACGTTGACACCATAAAAAGGGCAAGGTAGAGGTTTTTTCTATGCTAGGGAACTTAATATTATTAGTTTTATCAAGTAGTGTCAATTTGTTAGTTTCAAAACATTACAAGTCAACCAATGGCTAATTTGTATATCATATGGTGTTGATGTCTGTTATGGTAGGTAAGTATTGCCAAAAATACTCCCCTTACTATAAATGTACCTGTCTATAAAAGTTGTCTTGTTTATGTGCCATATGTCGATCCATATTTCTACTCTTAAAGTTATATGGTACCTAACCCTACTCACCAAGATGTGAATAACTCCTTCAAGCAATGGCATTTTAAAGCTCTAGAACAACAAACCTATTACACTACGGAATTACATAGGTGTAAATGAAAATGTCATTTTTAAACACTTATTTAACTACACTAAAACTTAAAAAAAAAGATTCAACCAAATTTGAAAATCAAAGTGCCGCGTGAAGCACGGACAATTTTCCTACACTCATCTTCTTTAAAAGAGCAAATTAATGTTAATTTGTGACAATACATTGTCCATGCTTCGCGCGGCACCGTTATTTTCAAATTTGGTTGATTATTTTTTTAGTTTTAGTGTATTAAATAAGTTTTAAAATATTACATTTGAAAATCACGGTGTGCACAATAATTGTAAAAAATTAATATCAATTTTCTCTTTTATAGCAGATGAGTGTGTCTGATGTAAATAATGCCATACTTTTGGGAGGTAGAATGCCTTCTTTCTTTCACTCAGCCCTTCCCTATCTCCTCTCTCATTATATTTCATATAATGTAGTTATAAAACACATAAGATTATTGTGCGACCTCATGGTTTATTTGGTGAAGATGAGAAAAAAATTGTGGATTATGTTGAAGGTTCATGCTAGTTTATCATATTATGGGTGTTCAGCAAGAACGCAAGAAAATAAAGGTTCCCCTTAATTCAAGCAGTCGTCCAGGTTGATTTTTTTTCTCTTCAATTTTTTGTAACAATAGTCTACGTGACTTAAGCATACATATGAATCTTACATGTCCTATCATAACATTCAATTTCTCATGAACTTTGGTTAGTCTTCTATTTGTTTAAATGTCATTTGCAGTGTGATTGTAGGTTATACGTCAAAAGCAATTTCCATGAAGCAAGATACCACAGAAATGCAGACCATGGTTAGTCAATAATTGTAGATGTGAATGTCTTTGATTTGGTAGTTCAATAATTGACTTTTGTGTTACATTTTATTTTATATGCAAAACCAAACTTTCTCCATTTTTTTCTTTTTATTTGTGGTAAATTAACATGATTATTATTCAATCAGTAGGAAAACAAGCATATACAGCTGAATATCACTCTTTGCCACTCCACATGGTACCAACCTAGAAAGAATATGATCAATTTTTCTCAATAAATGCTACTCTTAGTTCATAAAATAACCACGTAGAGAAATTTTCCTGCAATATTATCAACTCACGTCTTGCACTGTAATCTATAGCAGTATTGCAATATGTAAAATTCATGAAAAATATATTGTTACTATAAATTCCTTGAAATTTTGATTTTATTGTCTCCTTGATTTTCAGGAAATGATTGTCCATTATAGTAAAGGATGATCAGAAAAAAGTGATATATATCATGAGCTGGAAGTGTAAGAGAGGGGAAGGGGTCTGCTTTAACCTTTTCCTTTTCTTCCGAGGTTAATGTTTTCATGTTCAATTTGCTTACTCTTTCCTCACCGGGTAAATACAGATTCTTTGTGTACATATGCATGAACCACTTATTAATTTTCTACTTCTTCTCATCTTGTTCTCACTAAAAAATTAAGGGTTGGACAAGAAGAATATTGAATATTTGAGGAAACTATAACTGTTTGTTCTATTCTTTGACATGAATTCCATGCTTTTAGTATAACCATAGGAACCTCAAATTACGTATTGAACTTCTATACTTTTTGATAGACGAGAACTACTTCACAACTAGATAATTTGGAATTGATTGACCAACAAAAATCTGATGAGACTTTAAATCAATTAGAGAATAATCTTACTAAGTCAAGTAAATATATGTATAGCCAAATAACTTCAATCATCATATTATAACAAGAAGGAAATATACAAGAACTTCATAACATTTCAACACATAATAGACCCTTACACACAACCCATTACAAAGTCCACAAGTCTAATAATCAATCAAAGCCCAATAACCTCACTCAATCAAGTAATCCAAATAAAGGACCACAAGAATTGCCTAACATCACATATCATAACATCAAGAGTAACCATTATCATATTTCAGCAATATAGACCGACAACATGCTCATAAGAAGCTAACATCATATAGAGTGAATAACATGTAAAGTCAACATAAACATAATATATACATTAGGGAACATAATAACCACCTCCTAAGGCTTCTCTCAAGGTAAACTAATGTAAGGCATAGGTAGGTCTACGTACCCTCACGTAGGCTAAGTCAATCCTCTTTAGTCACTCTAGTTAGTGCTTAGTTCATTACTTCATATTACTTTTCGGAACACTTGCACTAACCGACATAGACTATAAGAGCTAAGAGTGGAACCAAGTGTTGTAAAACAATACACCAATGGAAGGTGGTCTACCTGCCAAAGTAGTACTAAACATGAACATAGAATCTATGTGGATCCACCTAGATAGCATTCCTACGGAGGCAACATTGTTTATGGAACTTGGAGGCCTTTATTGCAAAATATAACCCTATGCCCTTTTTGGGACATGAGGCTATCCACTATGGTGAACCCTACCTACCCACTTAATGAAGGTTCCACCCATCATCTTCAAGCTAACTCGGTGTTAAGGTACAATCCCTTTATAAAATGTCTTTAAGTCATCCATTTTTATCAAAGATTAGATAAAGTAATAGGGTCTACCCCTTATATAATCATCATCATAGATCAATATGAATTGCATGGGTATTCTCCTTTAATTTCAACTCACACATGTGAGGTTAGCAAATTTATATATTCACATTATAATAAGGCACATAGGTAAGTCATCACCATGTTTATATCATTAGATCTTAGCCTACAACTCACAAGTCATAATTCAAGACATTCCAATTCAACATCATACCAACCCTGGTCAATATTAACATAAGGTATAATTTAATATAACTTCATTACTAAACACAAGTAGTCATAATTGAAGTTAAGGAGTGAGATCACAAGACTTACCCTAATGTCCTTGACAAGCCATCATCAAGGTTTTACCGTCAACCATACAATTCAACCCAACAATAGGTGTAGTATCATCACGCCATAGTAATCAACACAATGACGAAGTCAATTGAATCACTACAAAACAATTCATCACTAGTTCATAGCCTAGGCTTAGGGATTTGGGTAAAATTCACGATCTACTTCACAACTTAGATTAATTCATGAAGAACTAGCATAGTTTAATGTTAATACATCATTATATAATCATAATCATCTAATTAAATCATAATCAAAGAAATTTAGAATATCAATTTTGTAATAGAAGAAAACCCACTTGAAACTTATCTTTTTGAAATCAATTTGGAGGAACCCTTTGGTGAAAGGAATCCCATACCTTGTTAAATGAAGGAAATTGATTTAGCAAAAACCCCTTTTATGACCTTATACCTTTATATATCCCGTCAATGGAAATCTTCTATTTGGAAGAGAGAAAGAAGAGTGAAGGAAGAGCAGTTGGGTTTTGGAAAATATGAGGGTTGGGTTAGTTTAATTATGTTAGGGGATTTCAATAGGTCATTAAATAACTTAATTAGACCACCCTTAACCTCTAACTAATTCAATAACCACCTAATTAATTAATTAGACTAATTAAAATAGGGCAGCCAAAATAGTGACTTTACATACGAGACCCCGAACTAGAGTTGTAGGTCAGTCGACGGCTAGTGTCCCTTATGTGTTGCACATCTGTCATTTTCATCATCCATTTGCCAAAATAAAACCTCACAAAATTTACTAAGGGACCATTGACGGTGTCCATCGATACCACGTCGATTTGGTTACGCCCCGTTTGTTAGCAATCATTCATGGCACTCAAGGACCCTTTGGTTGGTAATTTAGGAGTCGTATCCGAAAGTTTCAACCCTAAACCGATTCTAATATGTATTAGAAACCTTACTACCTAATTACATTCAATTTCGACTCCTATAACCTTGTCAAATAGAATAAGGCACTTAAACAACTCTTTGACTAGTTTTCGGACGTCATGGACATTTCTTGACGCTTTGAATCTAAAACTTACTAGACAACTTATACAAATTATATTTGACCTTAACAGAGTGTCCAAACCCTTAGGCATTCATGTTAGGTTCTACATTATGGTTTAGACTTTAAGAGTGTTACATTATCCACCAGGAAATTCCTACCCGAATGACACTAAAATTCTTAAAAAGGACTGAATAGACTCAAGATTAGAAGCCCAACCAACAAAAAAAATATCAAAACATGAGTTACAATTCAAATCAGCATAATTACATGACCTTTTACACCATGCAACTAAGGAATCTCTTGAAAACAAACTATAGCCGGCAAAATTTATATGCTTACCATAAGAGAATAAACTTAGAGTTTGAAGAAGGTGATAAAGTGTGCCTAAAAATGTCACCTAGTTTTAATATTGGAAAGTTTGTCGGCAAAAGTCATATGCTCCATGACCTCAAAAAAAAGAGGATATCTTTTGAAGCAAAGAAACTAGTTTCAATATTCGAAAGTTTGTACCTTGGTAAGGGATAAAAGAGTATAGGTGTTGGTGCATGGTGAGTTTGTGTTAGGGTCTGATCCAGATAAATGAGCCTAGTGATGCTCAAAGTGAAATCATGCATTAGAGATATGAAAATAGTCAGGATCTATAGGCAAATGGTAGTAAATACTTAAAAGAGGATACTTTTGTACAAAGGTGTTGTGGTTAGTCTTAGTGCGTCGTTTGAGGATAAACAACGAATTTTAGTTGGGGGTGTTAATGTACTTTTGTATCATGTTAGTTTCAATGTTTTTTCCTTATGTATAGTGTGTTTCTAGGGCCTTTTTAGTAATTTTAATGTGTTTTATCTGTGTTTTGAAGGAAAGTTTTCAAAAATGAAAATGAAGAAGGCAGTGCACAAGTGACCCACGAAACCATCGATGTAAATAGGTAATGATCGTCGTCTGTCCAAGCATCTGCAAGAAAATAGAGAATTCTGACAAAGTGTGAGACTATGGAAGGATCGACGATCCATTTATAAGTCGACGGACCGTCCTGGCAATGCGTCGATCATATCAGTGATATGTCCCAATAACTAGTGTTGAATAGAAGCTAATTATGGAGCGAAGAGAAGCATCGATAGACTGTGATGTTAGTCTGTCAATTGGATCAGAGAAGATGCAAAAATGAATGCCGAAGAAAAAGCTAAGTATGGAGCGATGGAGGCAGTCGACGGTCAGTCGTTCCGTCGACAAACCGTCTGTGTGGTCGTCGATTGAAGCGGTGTTTTCTGGAAAAAAAGTTCCTTATTTGTTTTCCTTTAATTTTATGACAATGTCTTTTTAAATAGGGCGAAAAAAACTTGTTCTTGGGTTGGATCTTTTATTATTTTTATACAATTTTCTTGGAGATTTGACTTTTGCAACTTTGCAATTGATTCAAGTTACAAGAATCTATTCTAAAATGAATTTTGATGTTTCAAGTATAATTTCTGCATTTTCTTCATACTTGTCAAAGTAAGTGCATGATTTATTATTCAACAAATATGAATTATGTTATTCTAAGCATGGGTAACTCAATACACAACTAGGGTTGTGGGAACCATGGGTGAGTAATAAAAATAAGCTTAGTTGTTTACAATTCTCATCATCGATATTGCATGCATCAATAATTCTTTCATCCAGAATTTTTTTTAACTAGTGCACGCATTAGAACTCGCCTTGTTGCTATTTGTCTAACCAAGGGGATTGTTAATAGGAAAGGAATTATCGAAATAGATTTTTTGGATTCTATCTAATATGATAATTTCAATTGGTGCAAAATTATGTCAAAGACAAACATCGAATATAATACTTAATATGAGGTAAAAGGTAAGGGTTAATAACTTAGACACACGTAGCCGGAACAAGGTACGGAGTGAAATCTTATAAATGGCGCACAATATATTTAGAGATACATAACTTATCACTTTGCATTAAAAACCTTAGGAAAGAAATGTTAGAGGCTTGATTATGGTGCTATGAACCTATGGAGAACACTTACACCCTAGTTTTTCTCAGTACTTGATAAACACCAACTATTTTTACTCTTGCTACTTTTTATATTTCAAAATATTGCAATACTTTTGTTTCACAAAACCCCCCTTTAATTACTTGTTTTTTAAAAGAACTTGACAAAATAGAGGTAATCGTATATTAAAGTTATGTCTAAATCATTTTCCTTGGGGGATCGATCCCATTAGGTTCTCTAGTTGATACGATCGCGTATTCTTCTTTAGTAAAGTATAATTTGAGCGTATCACGGAGGTCTAGAAAGGATAGCATGAACATAACATTTTACTCCTAAAACATTGTTTGTGGGTTTTGAGTTTTTATTATCGATAATCTCTCGAAGCAAAAGAAATGTCATGTAGTAAAACCAACACCTAACAATAACCCCCCCCCCCCCCCGCCCAAAAAAAAAAGGAAATAGGGTTTTTTCTACATTCCAAAATCCCAAGAAAACCGACATCTACCCAAAAAAAAGTACAAAGAAGAAGATAGGGCTTCTATTTCACAAAATTAACAACACCAAAAATGAGAAAGATTTGATTATCTAAACAGAACAAGGAAGCAAAATTTTAGCTTATGAAGAACTAAAATTATTACTGATAATGTAAATATCCAATAAAAAATAGAAAAGTATCAAATTCCCTTTTGAGCACACGTTATCCTCCAGCTGTTGAACACAAATTTGTATTATTTTGAAGTCTTCAAATTCATCAGCCTAGAGTGAAAGAGGGAGCTGAAGAAGGGGGTGAGGTTTTCTTCTTAAATTAAATTTTATAGAATTGAAATATGGAGTGGGTTGACTGGGGTGGGTGGGTGAGTGGGGGCAATTAATTATGGAGGTTCCTTAGTTGTATTGTCTAGTTCATATAAATTGATGTGACACAATTTAATTTGACATAAAAAAAATAAAAGTTAAAAGGAAATTAAAATTTGAAATGTTTTGAAATCATAGATATTAATGTAATTATAAAATATTTTATTGAAATTTTGTGTCAAAATATGTCTTTTTCTATATTAGTTATTTATTTATAATCATAAAAAATATGATAATTTTCATTAATTTGCACTTTAAATTTTTTTTATAAAGGTTTACAAACTTGATTAATACATAAAATAAAAAATGAATAATTATATGGATAAATGAAATCAGAATGCTTGGAAGAATTATTTATAATAAAGTGAATAATTAATATATGACTATATAAAAGACATTCATTTTTAGATAACCTAAAAAGATTTAATATCACATAAGTTAAGGGGAAAAGAGAGTAAAAAATAATGTTATTATTTATTTAGAGAAATTGGTTGGTAAAATTAAATACTAAAAAATTACTTTGATATGTCCAATTCAATCCACTTAATTTATTTTTTTATGTGACATTTAACACCTCAAAATTGTTATATTTGATTGTATAGGTCAGTTAAAAATTTAATTATCTGATTTTAAGGCACTTTTATATGAAGAAATCGTTCTTTTTTTAAATAAGGGATCTAGAAACTACCAAATAGTTATCCTCTTTTGGATGAGCTGCGATTTATCTTAGCAAATGAAGATTAGCCTCGAAATGCCTAATGTTACGAATAAATTGTAGATATATATATATATATATATATATATATATATATATATATATATATATATAAATGGATAAATCTTTATGCTTTTATATGCAGTATAAGAATCTGAAACTTGCACTTATTATTTTCACTCATGAAGTAGCTTTATCTTATTATAAGAAGCGGATCCACATTCATATGTGTGGGTGCAAATGTATGTATATCTATCTCTAGCAAAAAAAATATAATTACTAGTGCACTCTTAATGAGTGTAGAGCTATCCTTGTGCTAGTTGAATCACCCATAAATCTAGGGTTTGAATCTAGTTAAAACCCTTATTCCAATTAAAGTTTATTTTGATATTCGGGGGGGAGTGTAAATTGAAATTTACTTAGTCAACTAGTAGTAGTTGATAGTCTACTCACCTGCAAATTAGTAGGAAGATAAACAATAATAGAAAGTTGCACTAAATAATTAACACAAGATTTTATCCTGGGCCAGACCACCAATGCGGTGCCTAGTAAAGTCCCCTCGGTTCCAAGGGTTTTACTTAAGAGATTCGAAGAGATCTTCGTGTTGCAACTATTTGAAACATTCTCATGTCTTATTTAAAAATTATATTTCTACCGTGACACTTCCTCAACTTGTATACTACACACAGATTCTTTATTTTCTCTTTTCTTTTCAATTGTGTCACTCATGTGTTTACAAATCTTTATGAAAGACAAAAGAAAACTGTTTGCTAAGCTCAAGTGAAATTGCGTACTTCACACTACAAATCTGGGTCGGTTTATGGAGATGATGATCTATTCTTTTGCAAGTAAAAACCCAAGGGATTTATCTTATTCAAGGATCATTTACGGAGTCCTTGATTGAGGCGATTTAGTTGATCGGTATCCATGAAGTAAATCACTTGTCTTCTTTCCTTTTATTCGTTTGATCTTTTCCTTTTATGATCGACAAACTTCTTATCTTGTGGCTTGATTCATGGCTCTTTCCGTTCTTGATTATTCAGTTGTGATATGTGCCAAGTGTGCGAGTATTCTGCTTCATTAAGAGTTTCGTTTATGTGCTGATCAACTATATATTCCTTTACTTCAATTGTCCCATAGATTTGGGGCTTGCCTTTCCCATGCTTCTCTGCATCTTCAAGCAAATATTATCTTCCTTCTTGAAATTGTTTGCGCTGATGATTTCCTTTTAGAATAATTTACCTACAAAATTGAGATCAACTCGTTAAGTACATGTTTTCAAAATCAACTAACTCTAAGGAGTTAACAGTCTCCCCCTTTCTTATAATGATAAGATTGATCATAATTATAATAGTAATCTTCATAGTCACTTTTACTGAGAAAGTTAATTGTACTTCCTTGAGGTCTCATGTCTTAGTTCATCGATGCTTGCAGCTCTCCCCCTGTCTTACGGAGGAGTAAGAGAGATAGATTTGTTTTCTCCCCTTTGTCATAATATAAAAGAATAACAAAAAGTAAACTAGATTAAAACAAAGAAAGCATATACCAGAGTAGTCCAAGAGTAAGAGAGAAAAAAAAATAGTGGTCCAAGAGATAGAGAGGTACATGCTCCTATTGGAAGTTAGTGAAAAGATTTAAGGTTCAGCCGGTAAAGTTAATAACTACCCTAAAAGTACTTGAGGGAGTTAATCACTTTCTCACAGAAGGTGTTGCATGAAAGTTCAAGATTCTGCGAAAGAATGAATTATAAGCTCTGTACTGTAATAGCAAGCTCATTGTTGGAGGAGTTGACTCAACTTTTGACAGAGTCAAAATGTTGGATCAATAGATTTACCATTGAGATACCTTCCTGCTTGTTCGTTATCTTGGTGATGCGCAACTTACTGATATCACTGCTAAATTCTTTATGTAAAAAAATGTCTTTTCCACAACATCATAAAAGGTCTTGAACTTCTGTTCTCCAGCTAAAAGTCTAGTTTTGACCTCCTCATTGTCCTTCCATAAAATATGGCGAAATCTGCTGAGATTTTTGAGGGTTTGGGAGAATCCGCCCGAGTTCTGAGTGAGTCATTTTTTAAACCACTTTCAACAAACCTTTACATACATCATACTAGGAGAAGTTTGGGAATCATATGTTGCATTTATAAGAGAGGTGGTAAACATAGAAAGATCCTCAAAACGGTCCACAATAATCCTCGATATGAGAAAGCCATAGGGAAAACTTGCCAAGACATTCAAGTCTTCAACACTTTCCCACATAGACTCCTTGAACCATTCAACCCAGTTGATGCGGTACTTTGTAAGAAGGAAGTAAGAAATAAATACATCACGAGTAGAGAAATTACTTAAGGAGACCTTCCTGGGAATAAGCGTTTTGGCCACGTTATGTGAAATAATACAGTAATCTAAACATAGCGATAAGGGCCCAAAGTTAGAAATGTAAGAGTAAGGTTAAACAACGACTCTCTTTGCAACTTCAACGGAACTTCAAAGTCATCAGTCCATATTCTGTTTATGTTTGGAATTACGTTAGAGAACTTCTTACCAATCACATCTTCGAATATATCTACATTGATGATAAAGAGTTTACCCTGCACCAACGATTCCACCTCACCATTCTTAGGTGAAATTCGGAGATTTGCATAGAGTAGGCAAAAAACTTCATCAAAAATCTTAAAAACACACAAATTAAATTAGAGAGAAAATTTCTGAGCTTTGATGTAGGATCTTAGCGGCAGTGAGAGTCCTTTAGTTTCCTGAGATTGACAACACTGCCAGGATTAATAGGGCACATTTTGAAGGGATCATTTATGTGCTTCTGTTCGATACCCTAAAACCGTTGCATATCCGCGTGGGAGAGAGATCCCATCAAATGGAAAAGAGGATTATTTGATGCTATCTGCTTAGTAGTAGAAGCTCCCTTTTTTAGGACTCGGGCGGAGCAACCATGGATCCTACGAAGGAATTAGAAAAGAGAGATGGTGTCTATTTCGACGGAACTCGAAGCGACAGAGGATTGCTTTGAGGTCATGGAGCAAGTTTTTGTCATAGTGAGAACAAGAGTAGGAGAGAGTAAAGGAAAGGATAAATAAAAAGAAAAAAAGAGAAGAGTAAAGAAATGGGATCAGACAAAAAAGGGAAGGAAATTTGACTGGAAGTAGTGGAAGTAGGTCATAATTACTGAACAAAAAAAATAGAAAACACATTAAATGCATAAGGAAATAAAATAATAAACAGTGAAGTACAACGCATTAGTAAACACATTTAATACCAAGGCCATCTTTGAGATAGCAAAATCTTTCCTCAAGTAGAGATTTAGTAAAAATATCACTTAATTGATTTTTAGAGTCTACAAATTCAAGAGAAAATCATCATTTCCAACATGATCATGAATAAAATAATGCTTTATGTCGATATGCTTAGCCCTAGAATGATGCACAATAAATATATATTTACAAAGACTTAAATCCTATCAAAAATAACAGGAATAATTTCATAAGAAAGATCATTATCAAGTAATTGATTCATCTTCCATAAAATTTGAGTACCACAACTTCCAACCGCTAAGTATCAAGATTCTATGGAGGATAAAGAAGACGAAGCTTATTTCTAGCTATGCCATGAGACTAGATAGTATCCCAAGATTAGGCATGTTCCACTAGTGCTTTTTCAGTCGTTTTTGTCACATGCAAAGTCAGCATCTGAATAACTAATTAAATAAAAATTAGTAAAATGAGGATACCATAGTCCTAGACTGTGGTTTAAATAAGGTAGCAAATGATTTGCTTTACCTCCGTCAAATGTGATTCCTTCGAGGCAGCTAAAAGCAGTGCACACTTTCATCCATTATACATTATATCGAGCCGACTACCTGTAAGATGTAGTAAAGAGCCACCACTAATAAAAAATAGTCATTAGGGACCTAAAAATTACCGACCTCAAACTAGTTGGGTTTTATGCAAAATGTCACGACCGGAGTGTAGACTCCAGACAAGACCGGCGTCGTTAACCTTCTGAGAACACAGACAAGCCTACGTACGTTATTCTTACTTCTTCTAGGTTAATTTTAGCGGAAAATTTAAATTTTTTTATTTCTAAACATACATACTAATCACTCCATTAGATTCATAATTTTTTACCATCAACCATCTACCACTAGGATTATCAAATTAAAGAAATAGTTTAATATAGAATTAAATGTATACTTGCAAAAATGGCACCAATACAATGTCTGAACAAAATCGCAAAGAAACTCTAGTGTAATATACTCCACTAGATCAATCCTAAAACTAAGCTATAATACAATGGGAAAGCATCCTCGAAAGCTTGAGGGCCTAAAAAGTACGGATGAATGCTCCACATCCGGATAGTTTCAGCGTCAACCTGTATCTCTAGCGTCCACCTGTGCCTGCATCTAAAATTGTAGAGTTCTATAAAAATCAATACACACTTGTACTAATTATGTGTATATGCAAGAACACACAAAGGACATGCATGATTAAGAGCAACTCTTTCCTAAGAACATGATTATGGAAAGTCAAGTCAGTGAACTTGCCAAATTGGGATTAGAAAAGTGAGTGAACTTCCAAATTTCAATAAGGAATGTTTATGAGCTTTTATAATTTGTATAAGGAATGTTATTCCATGAGAGTAACATGCGTCATCGTACTTAACATCTTGAACACATGACACAACAGCGTACACATAGCACATATCATAATTCCTATAACACATAATGGTGTTCATATAAATCATTCGTATATCATGAGACCTTGGAATTTGGAATTGACATTAAGGCTTCCGAAAATGAGGGCTCAACAAATGGGACCTCAACTAGGGATTCTGCTTTAGCAAAAATAGAGTCTTCTTCATTCATTCATACGTACTTCATTTCATTTCATTCATGGGCCAGTGTAAACACCATCTTTACCTAGGACGTAGCTTAAGACTTTCGTGCAATTACAAAGAATGACCTAATGGTATTACTTGAATCTAACTCACCTCTTGATTATCCTATCCTAACACCTTTGGTATCATTCATTTCAATATGTGCTTCATTTGAGGTTGGCCTCATTAATTCAATGAGAACTTTCACTTTAAACAACATAGATCATTTGAGAATTATGCAATCCAGTATCATGAAACACCACACAGAAAAGAGGTGGAATCACTAGCTAAAGTGACCCAAAACATGCTAGCGTACATGGGAATTGAACCCGTCAGATCCCTATATTGGCAGTTTAGGTTCGAATTCTAAGTGATATAAGGAGACCTATACCCAGCATTCCAGACAGTCTCATCTCATGAGAGTTACGTTAACCTCCGCGCTTTCCAAAAGAAGGCATCACCACTTATAGCTAGTCTATCGGTGCTCAGTATAAAGTTCCATTATATTCAACTAATACATCATGGAAGTTGGATACTAGTATGAGGACGTCACAGCTCAATAGATTATTTGTCATCTCATAATTAGTATTAAGTGTGTTAATCTCAATACTTTCATTCGAGTGTTCACAGAGACTGGTCTTTTAATTAACATTACACTCTCATAGTTGAGTACCTTTTGGTAACATTTACTTAGGCTCATTTGAGATAGCTCTCATCTTTTACATTAGCCATCATGTTGTCACCACATTCATCCACATTATCACATTTTCTCTTCATAATTACTCACCCTCTTTTACGTGAATGTTCGTTTCATCATATGCCAATGCACTTGGCCATTTGTATGTTTATACTCTTACTAAACCCTTCTAGGGTTTCTTAATTTCTTTACATAATATTCCCAAAATAGATATGAATGGAAGATGCCTCTGGAACTCCTTTTTCTCGATAAGGATTTCATCTTATGCCAATGCACTTGGGCATTTAGTGTGTTTTACACTATTACTTAACTCTTCTAGAGTTACATCATTTCATTACATACATCTTAGGTTCACTTATTTTTAAATGTATGCTAGACTTATGGGTCTATAAATACAAGCCATGAGGATTCATTCATAGTTCGTTTAAGTGATTCATATCTTCCTAAGATTATGTAGTTCAAGAATTATGCTTCTTGTATGTATGAAAAGATCTCGATTTCGATCTAAGTAGGCAGCACTATTCTTGAAGATATAATTCACGTATGACTTACGAATCTATACAAAATTTGGGCAAGGGAACCCAATTTCGAATATCTTAGACAACACTTACATTTTTTTTAATTTATTGTATTTAGGTCCACATGACATTGGGACCCTATATCGAGCCCAAACATCAATGCTTCCTATATAGTTTTCTCATTTGAATTACCTCTTACTTGGCCGAGGGTTGTGGAATCAAATCCCCCAAACCCCTTTTAATTTTTTTTATCTATTTCGCCTTGTCTATTTCGAGATGTATATGATGTTGTGGGATCAAACCCCTATAGCGTAACTTTATTTTTCTTTTGTTCTCCTCGTTAAATCTGCCGAAGAGGTTGTGGGTTCGATTCCCACAGGCCTTCCCCTTTATTTATCTTTTATTCTCCTCCTTAAATCTACCTAAGGGGTCGTGGGTTCGATTCCAACAGGCCTCCTCCTTTATATTTCTTTTATTCACCTCCTAAACCTGCCTAGGAGGTCATGGGTTTGATTCCCACACGTGTCCCCCTTTAGTTTTCTTTTATTCTTCTCCTTAATCTGCCTAAGAGGTTGTGGGTTCGATTCCCACACGTCTCCCCCTTTATTTTCTTTTATTCTCCTCATTGATTGAGAGGTGGTGGGTTCGAATCCCACTCCTCTCAATATCTTAATTTTTAATGTTAAGTTACATTTTCCAACGAAAACCGTGGTTCGGATCCCCTTTACCACAATTCATTTTACTTCTTTATTTTCATGATTTTTAACATGGTGAGGTCACGGGTTCAATCCTCCATGACCTCACTTGTTTTAATTCATTTTTTTCAGCATTTCTAACCCTCTTTGTTGAACAAAATTCATCACTAGAAGCTTGAAATTTTCTTGTAATTTTTAAGCATCCTTTCATCAAGTTAAACCTTAGTTCTCATGGGAGTATTTGTACTTCATTTAGAACATTTTACGTGCGTTTTCATGGATTCGTATAGACAAAAGATTATCCCTAAAATCAGCCACATTTCAACTCATATGAACATCAGATTTACATTAACATGTGTACATGAAATATAAAGAACTATCATGTCATTTAAAGTCCTAAACAATGAATAATAGCCACTGCAACACACATATACACACGTAGTTACATTTCTGGAAACATCAACATAAGTCACATTCCAAACATACATATAAACATAAAATCATGACTAAAACACGTTTAATCCCTAGTTTTGTGCCAGCAAACATAACCAACATATGATTCAATGGGAGCTAGTGACAAGAACATGCAACGGGGAGCAATCGTAGTTTTCAGAATGAATATTCTGAACCTTAAGGGGTCTCTTTGAAAAGGGACAGAGGGACAAGAGAACCCATACCTTTTTGACGTTAAAACCTCGACTTGCTTCCCAAAGAATTCCTCCAAACACACGTCCAACACCAAAAGTTCAACACCAAACTCAACAGAAAATCTTCTCTTTGCCCATATAATTGATTAACAATTGTTTTTCTTATATTTTCGTGTATGTTATTCAAGTGTTAAGAAATTTGGTTTGCCTACTGTTTTTGGAATTATTTTGGCAGTGAGAACGTGAACGAGAGTGATAAATACGTGACAGAGTGAGATGAGCGTGGGAGAGAAGAGTTTTCTTAGGGTTAGGAGTCTAGTTTAGGACTTAGTCAAATAAGATTTTATTTAATTATTTAAAATCTTATTTCCTTTTACTAAATCAGCTAATAACTAATAAATATAATTAATTACATTAATATAACAACTTAAATTAAAAATAATTTAATTCATTTCTTATACCTAGGTTCGAACTAGGGGGGAGCAAGACGTCACTTCAAGAGCCCAATTTTGCCCCTCTCTCCCCAAAATGCCCCTCTACCTTATGAATTAAATTATTAATTATATATTAAGGGTAATTAATATACTACCCTTAGCCTTGAAAAAGACCAATTTATCCCTAGACCCTCCAAACTCAAGATTTTCCCTTTTTAAGTCCGGTAAAAGACTCCTTCAAGTAAATCATCATATTCGAGATCCCTACATTGTTGGAACCAAGTTTTCCACGCTCAACTAACTTTCCAGGTTAGTTGGCTTGGCTGTAGAAAGGGTTCAGACGTCTGGGTCTACGCGCATCAATCTGTGTGAACCTTGGTCTGATAATAGGCATTCTTGGCACATTAAGCATTTCTTATGTTATTCATTTTTAGGGTTACTACACTAAAAAAGAGGGTAAAAAATTCCGACCTCAGAGGGTCCGTTTTTTTTTAGCAGAAAAAATGAATTACAATAAACCTCTTGATGTCGGTAATAAATTAAATAAATGAATAAACGTATTATAATTTTTCTCAATTAAATAAAAAAATAAAATTGAGAAATATTTGGATTTAATTATTTAAATCGTCTTTGAAGGACGGGTTTAAGTAAAATAAAAAACAAAAAAATTATAATACTGACATCTGCACGCCAATATAATTAATAGTATATAATTGTATCAATTTTTATTAATATATTTGTATAGTGAGTTCGATAAAATTATAAATTGATATTTTTAATTAACTTTAAATAAATTGGATCACAGTTTTTATGTAAATTAGAATATTTATTATTATCAAATACTGACATCATGAGATTGGTATTTACATTATATCCAAATGGCGACCTAATGAGGTTGGTATTTTTATTTCATCCGTATAAAATTACCGACATCATGCGGTAGTTATTTTTACATCATCAAAATACTGACATCATGAAGTCGCTATTTTATTTTATCCAAATATCGACCTCATGATGTTTGTATTTTTTTCTTCATCCAAATAGCAACCTCATGAGGTCGATATTTTTACTTCATCTAAATACCGACTTTATGAGATTGCTATTTATCTTTCATCCAAATATCTACATACTGAGATATTAAGTTCTTCGAATAAGTTAATGTTATTTAGTTGGTGAATATAGTGTTGGAATTAAGATAAGACTAAACTAATGAGACATATAAAGTTGTTAAGTTCTTCAAATAAGTAAATGTGATTTACTTAGTGGATATTATGTTTGAATTAAGTTAAAACTAAACTAGTTAAACTTAGAAAGATGTTAAATTCTTCAAATAAGAGATGCAAATTATTTGGTGAATATTGTGTTTGAATTAAGTTAAAACTAAATTAATGAGACTTAGAAAGTTGTGAAGTTCTTTATATAAGATAATGCGATTTTGTTTGTGAATATAGTGTTGGAATTAAGATAAAACTAATCTAATTAGACATAGAAAGTTTTTAAGTTCTATAAATAAGTTAATGTGATTTAACTGGGGAATATAGTGTTGGAATTAAGTTAATATTAAACTAATTAGACATGGAAAGAATTTATGGTCTTCAAATAGGCTAATGTGATTTAGTTGGTAAATATAGTGTTGGAATTAATTGAAAACTTAACTAATTAAACATAGAAAGATGTTAAGTTCTTAAAATAAGTAAATGTTATTTAGTTGGTGAATATATTGTTACAATTAAGTTTAAACTAAACTAATTACACTTAAAAAGATGTTAAGTTCTTCAATTAAGAAATATGACTTATTTGGTGAATATAGTGATTAAATTAAGTTAAAACTAAACTAATTAGACTTAGAAAGATGTTAAGTTCTTTTAATAAGTAATGTGATTTAATTGGTGAATATAGTGATTGAATTAAGCTAAAACTAAACTAATTAGACTTAGAAAATTGTTAAGTTCTTTAAATAAGTTAATGTGATTTAGTTGGTGAATATAGTGTTGGAATTAAGTTTAAACTAAACTAATTAGACTTAGAAAATTGTTAAGTTATTTAAATAAATTATTTGATTTAGTTGGTGAATATATTGTTGGAAATAAGTAAAACTAAACTAATTAGACTTATAAATATGTTAAGTTCTTTCATATAGGTTAATGTGATTTAGTTTGTGAATATGGTTTTGGAATTATTTCAACATGAGCATCAGTTTTACCTCCTCACTATCCACACCAGGCATATAGTTCCTCTACTCATGTGGCTCCTCATTCTGCTTATACTATATCTACACCTATTGTTGTACCTAGATCTGGGTACTAACCATTGCAGGACTATTCACATCTTCTTCATGAGTGTACCATACGATCAGCTAAGTCTAGTCAGTGCAATATGTTGAATACTAATAGTGGATCAATTGGATTTTCAAATCTTCATCTTGAATCCAATTTCTCGGAGCATTATACTCCCACCACCCAGCACTCAGATGCACGTGGTCCTCATGAAGGCGATAGACACAATTTTTGTAGACTTGTCATCGAGCCTTTAGGATAAATGTTTGATTTAATTATGTTCAACTTTTATTTGTCTTTTTATATTTTAATTAATTAATTGTTTTTTTTTACCATTCTTTGGCAATGAACTCATATTTCAGCTAACCTCTGGATGTGGGTATGTCAAGATTATTTTGATGTGCAACGGTACTCACTATAATGGTGTGTACCTGACTTGGGGTTCGATTCTAATTAAAAACAGGGGGCAGATGTTCAATTAATTTAAGGTAAGAATGTGTATGAATTAAATTCACATCATATACATTTAAATTCTCTATTAATTTGAATAATAAATATTTAGTCATTTTTCATTAAATAAATATTATGTTTGGGTTTCCGAAAAGGGAGATTGATTTCGTTTTCTTTCTCAAAAAAGCTCGTGGAAAATCATGGGATGCATGTATATTAATTTCGTTATTAGCATAAATGTTTATGCTTTAACATGCCGTATCAGAGCCTGAAACTTGCACTAATGATTTTCACTCATAAAGTAACTTTATTTTGTTATTAGAGACGGACCAACATTCATATGTATGGTGCATATACATGTATATCTATCTTTGGCAAAGAAAAAGATGTAATATACTGCTCAAATTTAATGAAAGTCGAGTTATTCTTGTGTTAGAGGAATCACCACAAAACTAGGGTTTTAATCTAGTTAAACCCCTTATTTCTTTTTAAGTTTATTGTGATATTCGGGGGGGGGGGGGTAAATTTAAAATTCACTTAGTAAACTACAAGTAATCGATAGTAGTCTCACATGCAAGTTAGTAGTAAGATAAACAATAGTAGAAAGTTGCAGTAATAATTCACACAAAAGGTTTTATCCTTGTTCGAATTACCAATGCGGTGGGCAGTCAATCCCCCTTGGGTTACAAGGGTTTTCTTTGATATATTTGAAGATATCCTAATCTTAAAGAAATTTGAAACGTTATCCTATCTTGATATGCAAATCTGATTTCTACCTTGACACTGCTTAAACCTTTATACCTACAATCAAATTATTTATTTTCACTTTTCTTTTAAATTTTATCACTCAAGTGCTTACAAAAATTTATGAAAGACAAAAGAAAAATGTTTACTAAGCTCAAGCGAAGTTGCGTATTTCACACTAAAAAACTGGGTCAATTTGTGTAGATGGTGATTTATGATCTTGTAAGGAAAAACCCAAGGGATTTATCTCAAAGAACGATCAATTTATGGGATCTATGGTTGAGCCGATTCAGTTGATCTGTATCCATGAAGTAAATCATTTCTTCTTCTTTCCTTTTGATGGTGTGATCATTTCCTTGTATGATCGACATACTTTTTATCTTCTGTGAGTATTCTGCTTCATTTAAATTTTCTCCATTTGTCAATTAACCATATATTCCTTTCCTTCTTTTGTCTATTATATTTGAGTCTTGCCTTTCCAATGCTTTTCTGCAACTTCAAGCCAATATTGTTTTCCTTCTTGAAGTCATTTATATTGATATATTTCCTTTTGAATTTGTGAAGTACGAAAATTAATATCAACGCCTTAAGTGTTTATTTTCAAAATCAACTAACTCTAAGGAGTTACCAATCTGCCCCTTTTTTATAATTAAAAGATTAATTACAATATTAATAAAATCTTGATAGTCAATTTTACTTAAAGTTAGTTGGACTTCCTAGAGGTTTTATGTCTTAGTTCATCGATGCATGCAACTCTCCCTCTCTTATCTCCCCCTGTGTCACAGAGGAGCATGAATGATAGATTTGATTTCTTCCCCTTTGTCATAATATAAAAGACTAGCGAAAAGCATACTACATATAAGCAAGGAAAACAAATAACAGAGTAGTCTAATGTTCAGAGAGACAAAAAAACAGTAGTCCAAGAGATATAGAGGTACGTGCCCCTATTGGATGTTAGTGCAAAATGTAAAGGTCAGTCAGTAGAGTTAATGACCACCTAAAAAGTACTTGAGGGAGTTAATCACTTTCTCATAGAAGGTGTTGTAAGAACGTTCCACATTTCGCGAAAGACCGGAGTATGAGGTCTGAATTGTAATAACAAGCTAATTGTTGGAGGAGTTGACTCCACTTTTGAGAGAGTCAACATGTTGGATTAACCGATTTACTGTTGAGATACCTTCATGCTTGATCATTGTCATGGAAATCCATTTATTACCGATATAAGGGATAAAATTATTCTGTAAACGCCATAAAATCATGAAGGGTTTCTAAGTATTGTTCTACAACTTAGAGTCTAGTTTTGACATCTTCATTGTTCTGCAATAAAAGACAGGCAGAATTCGCTGAGATTTTTGAGGGGTAGGGAGAGTCCGCCGGAGCTTTGACTGCGTCCTTTTTTACCCACTTTTCACAAACTTGCACATACCCCGTACTAGATAAAGTATGAAAATCATAATTTGCATTTAAAAGAGAGGAGGTAAACAAAGAAAGATCCACAAGACGGTGCACAATATTCCTCGAGATGATCAAACCAGAGGTCAGACTTGCAGATAAATTAAAGTTTCCAAAACATCCCAAAATGTACGCCTTGTACCATTCGCCCAGTTGATGCACTACTTTTTAAGGAGGAACTAGGTAACAAATACATTACGAGTAGAAATACTACTGAAGGAACCCTTCTGGAATAAGAGTTGTGTCCAGTATATGTGCGAGTACGATTCTGAAAACATAGCGATAAGGGCCTTTAAGTAAGAAATGTAATAGTCGGGTTAAGCCACGACTCTCTTTGCACCTTTAAGAGAAATTTCGAAGACATTAGGTCATGTTTTTTTCATGTACGAAATTAACCCAAAGAACATACTACCAAATACATTTTCGAATAACTTTTCAATGATAATGAATTGCATAACCATCACCAACAACTGTATCTCACCACTCTTAGGTGAGATGGGAAGATTCCCATAAAGCAGGTGAACCGCTTCGTCAAAAAGCTCAAGACCACACAAAGTAAAAAAGAGAGACAGTTTATGAGCTTTGAGATAGAATCTTTCCGGGATGTGAGATTCCTCTAATTAACAGAGATCTAAAACTTGATCCGGAACAATAGGGCGAGTTTTAATTGACTGAGATTCTGCTTCTATTCGATCCCCCAGAATCGTTGCATGTATGCGTTGGAGAGAGATCCTGTAACATAGAGACAAGGCTTCTTTGATGCTTTCTTATTAGTAGTAGAATCTCATTTCTTTGAGGACTCAGAAGAAGCATCCATGGATCCTACGAGAATCAGAAGAGAGAGAGAGAGTGATGGTGTCTACTTCGAAAGAATTCAAAGAAACAGAGGATTTCTTTGAGGTCATGGGGTGAGTATTTGTCATGGTGGGATGAAGTGTATATGAGAGAGAGGCAAGAATAAATAAAAACAAAAAAAGATGAGGGAAAAGAAAGGGGATCAGATGAGAAAGGGAAAGGGAAGGGGATTTGATAGGAAGAAGGGGAAGCGGAAGAGGCGGCAGCGGGTCATAATTACCGAACAAAAAATGAGAAAACACATTATTTGCATAAGGAAATAAAATAAATAAACATTAAAGTACAATGGATTAGTCAACACATTTAATGCCAACGCGATATAAGAGAGAGCAATATCTTTCCTCAAGAAGATGTTTAGTAAAAATATCAGCTAATTGATTTTTAGAGTCTACAAATTCGAGTGAAAAATCACAATTTTCAACGTAATCACAAATAAAATGATGATTTATGTGAATATGATTATCCCTAGAATGATGCACTATATATTTTGAAAGACGGAAGTATTATCATATATAATCTGTACATTTTCAAAAGAAAGATTATAATCAAGTAATTGATGCATCGTCCATAAAATTTGAGTTCCACAACATCCAACCACTAATTATTCTTATTTGGTGGTGGATAAGGCAACCGAAACTTGTTTCTCTCTATGCCATGAGACTAGAGAATGCCCCAAGATTGGCATGTTCCACTAGTGTTTTTTGGTTGTTTTTGTCACTTGCAAAGTCAGCATTTGAATAACCAATTTAATAAAAATGAATGGACTTAGAATACCATAATCCCGGCTCCGTGGTTCCAATGAGGTAGCGAATGATTCGTTTTACTACCACGAGATGTGAATGTTCTATTAGGTTAATGCTTAATTTGAAATAAGAGATTGAATTTGACTTCTCACAGAAGACACATTTCGAATTCTACTTTCATTAGATTTTCAAAATTCTCACGTAAAGACGGATTAGAACTTCCAAAAATAATATAATCAACATATATTTAAACTATAAGAATGAATAAACCAGATCTATGAATGAAGAGAGTTGTGTTAATTTTCCCCCTTTAGAAATTATTTTTCAGTAAAAACGAACTCAATCTTTCATACCAAACTTTTGGAACTTATTTTTGCCTCCAAAGATCCTTGGAAAGTTTGTAAACAAAATAAGGACAGGAAGGATTTTAAAAACCGGGGGTTATTTGATGATAACTTCTTCTCTTATAAAATCATTTAAACACACTTTTCACATCCATTTGAAATAGTATAAAAATCTTGAAAGAGTCATAAGAGAGTAGAATTGAAATGTATTATAAAATTCCCAAAAGTGAAAAGGGATCCTCGTATTCAGTACAAAATTTTTGTGAGTAGCCTTGAGCGACCTTATATACCGAGCCGGTTGGTCACCATGGCAAAACAACCCATTTAGAAGGTTAAACGAGCCTTAGACAAGGAAAACTCCAATTTTCCCAATTGTCGTGTGTTATAGTCAACCATCTTTTTTAATGATCCAGAATTTCGCGATATTCTAGAGTATTCTACTGTAATGTGGCTAGATCAATCTCTGTTGTGTTCTTAAAGTCAATAACTGCTACCTTAGCAGATCCAAAAACATCAATATATATTGTGGTCTTCAAGATTTTGGTAAGAATGCTCATTGATTTCAGTTCTTCATTATATTTTTAAAAAGCTTGCAGCGCATATGAACAATGATTCGACAGTATCTAAGAGATTGGCCTGGTCTATTCACAATTTGAAGAAAAGCTCACAAGAATCTTAAAAATAGATTGCAATTATGTGAATCTTTAAATTTGGTTACAACCAAATTAGGTTTTCTCTGCTATTAATCAAAGTTTGGTTGTGGCTATTTGTTTATGAGATAGGATTGTGTTACACTATACCAACTTTTATTTTTGACATCTAAAGTTTAAAGGACTCATGAATCATAGGTAAGCTTTTGTTTATTTTTCTGATTTCAACTTATACGTATGAATCCACGGTAGTTGATTGTAATACATAACATTCTTAATTCTTTCCTCGGATCCTACTACTAAGAAGGAGGTTCACTTCTTAATATACAGCTTATAATGTAACAAATTCAGGTATATTAAATAAAATCACGTGAAAAGAAAAAGAGGTATAAGATGACCATAACAAATTGTCGTAGGGACATCAAGTGGTTGATATTATACCCCAAATTAGTTTGCCTTTTGGTAACTTTGAACATTAGTTAGTTTCGTTGTAATACAATTCCCTCATTTACATTTTGTTAAAATATCAATTGATTTATTCTCATCAATCAAAAAAAAAAAGATGAGAAGATTTCACCTCAGTTTCTTAAAGTAATATTCATGCCACAAGATTTGACTTTTGTTTTTTCAAGTTATATCTATAACTAAAAAAATTATGAGGTTATTTTCAGTAGGTTTAAAAGTAAGATGTCAATGGTAATGTTTCTACTAATAGCATAATAAGTACTTCACATATTGAATATAAGATTAATTTCATTCAATTTCTCTATTCCTTCTTCATTCATTTTATTTCTAAGAGCATATTGGGTTTCATCCCTTCTCTTAAGTCTTAGAAATAAGTAAACATTTTTTGTTACATGTTCTAAGGTGAATAATTGCAATAAGGTATCTCTTGAGATTCAACTATAAGAGATATGAACAGTGAATAATGAAAGTAAAAAGATAAAGTGCAAGAGCGATATACTATTTTTGTTTGCATTGGCAGCAAAATATAGGCTTATATTTGTAGAAGATTTTGACACTTTATACATTAAAACTTTCCAAATGAATGAAAAACAACACACAATCTAATGTGAATGAAGTTAGTCAACAAACTCAAAGCCCCGTTTCTATTCTTCCTATTGATAAATGTGTATTAAGTGTTAAACATCATAACGAAAAAGAATAATAGAATAAAGTATGTTGTTACTTGCTCATTTTTTGGAGAAATAAGACGGGTTGAATGACTATTTTCAGTAATGAAGGGTTTATTTATTTAAGCAAAGAATTTTTTGTGTAAGACATTTTTAATTTTCCCAATATAAAATTTTACCACCGGTCGTGCCCATCTAGTATATAATATACATATAGAATTATTATTAGTTGGGAGTCTATCAAAAAAAATATCTCTATTTTAATATTTTAAGGTAGGTGGAATTAGACTCAATTTGACAACAATAAGGACGCTCCATGTAGGAATTCAATTACCATTAAAGTTTCGTCCTTTATATCTCAGGTATGCATTGACGACGAGTTTTGAGAGTTAGCTTTTTTGTTGTTATAGTATAACAATGTCTAGTAGAAAAAGTAAACTGTGAATCTTACTAGGTATTTTATAAAGGCCATTTAAAGGTCCAACATGCCCAAATTAAACGTGAACTATATTTCCACTAAGTCCCTACTAAAAAATAAGAACTCAAATCATCGAACTACAAAAGCTCAAGATATCGATTGAAAAAGGCGCCAAGTTCTGAATTTGGACAGTGCTCCGATAAATCTGAAATCTTTAAGGTATAATTACATATGCATAATAATAATGTACATCAATTTATATGCAGTATTTTTATCTCCAATATAATCAAGTTCTCTGAAAATTGACCTTACCGAGAGATCTATTGCAGAAAAAGCTCATTATGATTTTGAAGAACGTGAGTTTCATTCCTTTTTTGCAGTTTTTTCTTTAAATTTAAATGGAAAAGTTGAAACGTTAATTGAATATTTAGTTGGAGTTGCAGATTCTAGGGAAAAAGAGTTTGGTGATTGATCTTAAGATTGGAGGTTCACTCTCGCTTATTGTACAGAGCTCACTCCTCAAGATAATTCTATCTCTTGATTTTATAATGAATTATTTACTTTACTGAATTTGAGTTGAAATTTTTGAGTTTTTGCACATCCTTTTTTGGGGTTATTTTAAATATCTGTTAGGTTTAATATATCCATTGGTTTTTAGTTTTTGAAAATTGAGTAACGAAATCTTTATTTTTTAAAAAAAGGGAACTTCTTTTGTTGTTGGAGAACACCTCAAAATCAACACATTTTGCAAACTCACTACAATATCCTGCACATAGCAGAATCTAAAGTGCAGTAGCATTGCCCTTTGTGTTTTGGGTTATAACTAAGACGATGAATTGATGCTAGAGAAAGAGCGTTGTACGAATTGTAAAATTTACACTCACTAAGGAAAATAGTTCAATGATTTTTCTGTGATATCAGGTGTAAAAAATGGTGATTCTATGAACAAGCTTCTTTATTACACTTTTTTCTTTTTGGTGTTTTTCACACCTATAAACAGGTGCATGGGGCTGAATTGTGGTATCTTAATGTGGAACCAGTTCAATCTAATTGCATAAAAGTATTCGATCTAGTTCGATACTCTCTTTACTTGATTAAGTTCATTTCCTCACACACCCATAATGATATTTCTAAAAGGATTCAAAGGGGGTATTTTGCTTATTTCTCCCTCATCGAGCAGTTGTATCTCAGAAGGTTGACATCCAAGATAAACTTCTTATGGATTTAGTTTTGTATGCATTTGTTATTAACAATTGCATGCAATCGTGACAGATACTCGAGGAAGATATAATTCATAACTTGTTAACTTTAGGTGAGTATCACCTTTATCTTATTCCGATGGATGAGGATGTGTTAACCTTTGAACTTGATGTTTCTCATAAAGTACGTCTGTTTCTCACAGTTTGATCAAAAAAAAATTATTTTACCATTTTTAAAGATTAGCATATGTAAAAATAATCATATATATGTATATATATATACAGAGAAAAACCATAGTGACGTCTACATGGCGCCACCATCATCCAAAAAACCATTTCAATTTAATATATTCCCAAGAATACCCTTAACTTTAAGAACTCCTACATTAAATAACATTTCTAATACAAAGTTATTATGCTTCTAATACTTTTTGTTTTGATAGGTACATCATTTATCTTCTGGAAAATTCATCATTACTTATTTTTACATAAAGGGAAAAGAAAAGTGGAAGCTTCACCTGAACCAATAGACTATGAGGGAGGATAAAACACAGAATACACAAAAGAAATTCCCAGTGGATGGGAGGTTTCTATTTCAAACAGAAGAGTTTATTCGAGAAAAGCTAAAAAGAGAAAAACTTAATAGACGAAAACGGACAGAGTGACGATAACACCATAAAAAGGGCAAGGTAGAGGCTTTTTCTATGCTAGGGAACTTAATATTATTAGTTTTATCAAGTAGTGTAAATTTGTTAGTTGCAAAACTTTACATGTAAACCAATGGCTAATTTGTATATCATATGGCGTTGATGTCTGTTATGGTAGGTAAGTATTGCCAAAAATACTCCCCTTACTATAAATATACCTGTCTATAAAAGTTGTCTTGTTTATGTGCCATATGTCGATCCATATTTTTGCTCTTAAAGTTATATGGTACCTAACCCTACTCACCAAGATGTGAATAACTCCTTCAAGCAATGTCATTTTTAAGATCTAGAAAAACAAACCTATTACACTGCGGCATTACATAGGTGTAACTGAAAATGTCATTTTTTAACACTTATTTAACTACACTAAAACTAAAAAAAAAAATTCAACCAAATTTGAAAATCAAAGTGCCGTGTGAAGCACGGACAATTTTCCTACACTCATCTTCTTTAAAAGATCAAATTAATGTTAATTTGTGACAATACATTGTCCATGCTTCGCGCGGCGCCGTGATTTTCAAATTCGGTTAAATATTTTTTTAGTTTTAGTGTATTAAATAGGTTTTAAAAAATTACATTTGAAAATCACGGTGTGCACCATAATTGTCAAAAATTAACATCAATTTTCTCTTTTACAGTAGATGAGTGTGCCTGATGTAAATAATTCCATAATTTTGGGAGGTAGCATGCCTTCTTTCTTTCACTCTTCCCTTCCCTATCTCCTCTCTCATTATATTTCATATAATGTAGTTATAAAACACATAAGATTATTGTGTGACCTCATGGTTTATTTGGTGAAGATGAGACAAAAATTGTGGATTATGTTGAAGGTTCATGCTAGTTTATCATATTATGGGTGTTCAGCAAGAACGCAAGAAAATAAAGGTTCTCCTTAATTCAAGCATTCATCCAGGTTGATTTATTTTCTCTTCAATTTTTTGTAACAACAGGCTACGTGGCTTCAGCATACATATGAATCTTCCATGTCCTATCATAACATTCAATTACTCATGAACTTTGCTTAGTCTTCTATTTGTTTAAATGTCATTTGCAGTATGATTGCAGGTTATACGTCAAAAGCAATTTCCATGAAGCAAGATAACACAGAAATGCAGACCATGGTTAGTCAATAATCGTAGAGTTGAATGTCTTAGCTTTGGTAGTTCAATAATTGACTTTTGTGTTACATTTTATTTTATATGCAAAACCAAACTGTCTCCAAATTGAAGGATTATGTCAATGGGATTAACTCATTGCCAAAAATGGCAGTAAGAGTTATTGCTAATGTTAGATTCTAAAATGACCGGAATGGTTTTAGCAATGTCATGACATTATTGACTTTCTTTTCCAAAAAAAACATTAATTTGGGTCAGCATTTAACTACGTTTACATCCAAACCTTTATTCCTTTGCAAAATTGTTATGGAGAAAACTCTTGTCGAGGCTAAAAGCTATTATATGTGAGTATAATGAAACTTTTCATTCTAATGACAGATCACTTTGGTAGTTTTAGAGCATATCCACCTTTTAGCTCTCTCTTAAATATTCAACGGTACTCCGAAGTCTCTGTTTCACCAAGTGCTTGGAGTAAAATGTTGGAGAACTGAAAATGCAAGTCCACCTTTTGTTGGCAAGAAAAATCCTTTGCATTCATTATATGATGCCATGTAGTATTTTATTGTGTGTGAGCAAGGGTGTGCTCCATTTCTCCTTTCTCCATTTTTTTCTTTTTATTTGTGGTAATGTAACATGATTATTATACAATCAGTAGGTAAACAAGCATATACAGCTGAATATCACTCTTTGCCACTCCACATGGTACCAACCTAGAGAGACTATGATGTATTTTTCTCAATAAATGCTACTCTTAGTGCATAAAATAACCACGTAGAGAAAATTTCCTGCAATATTATCAACTCATGTCTTGCACTGTAATCTACAGCAATATTGCAATATGTAGATTTCATGAAAAATATATTGTTACTATTAAATTCCTTGAAATTTTGATTTTATTGTCTCCTTGATTTTCAGTAAATGATTGTCCATTATAGTAAAGGATGATTAGAAAAAAGTGATATACATCATGAGCTGGAAGTGTAAGAGAGGGGAAGGGGTCTGGCTTTAGCCTTTTGCTTTTCTTCCGAGGTTAATGTTTTCATGTTATATTTGCTTACTCTTTCCTCACTGGGTAAATACAGATTCTTTGTGTACATATGCATGAACCACTTATTAATGTTCTATGTCTTCTCATCTTGTTCTCAATAACAAATTAAGGGTTGGCCAAGAAGAATTTTGAATATTTGAGGAAAGTATAACTGTTTGTTCTATTCTTTGACATGAATTCCATGCTTTTATTATAACCATAGGAACCTCAAATTACGTATTGAACTTCTGTACTTTTAATAGACGAGAACTACTTCACAACTACGTAATTTGGAATAGAGTGACCAACAAAAATCTGATGAGACTTTAAATCGGTTTGAGAATAATCTTACTAAGTCAAGTCAATATATGTATAGCCAAATAACTTCAATTATCATATTATTACAAGAAGGATATATACAAGAACTTCATAACATTTCAACACATACTAGACCCTTACTCACAACCCATTATCAAGTCCACAAGTCCAATAATCTATCAAAGACCAATAACCTCACTCAATCAAGTAATCCAAATCAAGGACCACAAGAATTGCCTAGCATCACATATCATAACATCAAGAGTAACAATTATCATATTTCAGCAATATAGACCGACAACATGCTCATAAGAAACTAACATCATATAGAGTGAATAACATGAAAGTCAACATAAACATAATATATACATTAGAGAACATAATAACCACCTCCTAAGGCTTCCCTCAAGGTAAACTAATTTAAGGCATAGGTAGGGCTACATACCCTTATGTAGGCTAAGTCAATCCTCTTAAGTCACTCTAGTTAGTGCTTCGTTCATTACTTCATATTACTTTTCAGAACACTTGCACTAACCGACATAGACTATAAGAGCTAAGAGTTGAATCAAGTGTTGTAAAACCAATTACCAATGGAAGGTGGTCTACCTGCCAAAGTAGTACCAAACCTGAACATAGAATCTATGTGGATCCACCTAGATAGCATTCCTACGGAGGCAACATAGTTTATGGAACTTGGAGGCCTCTATTGGAAATACTACTCTATGCCCTTTTTGGGACATGAGGCTATCCACTATGGTGAACCCTACATACCCACCTAATGAAGGTTCCACCCATCATCGTAGATCAATATGAATTGCATGGGTATTGTCCTTTAATTTCAACTCACACATGTGAGGTTAGCACATTTATATATTCACAGTATAATAAGGTACATAGGTAAGTCATCACCATGCTTATATCATTACATCTTAGCCTACAACTCACAAGTCATAATCAAAAACATTCCAATTCAACATCATACCAACCCTTGTCAATATTAACATAAGGTATAATTCAATATAACTTCATCACTAAACACAAGTAGTCATAATTGAAGTTAAGGAGTGAGATCACAATACTTACCCTAATATTCTTGACAAGCCATCATCAAGGTTTTACCGTCAATCATACAATTCAACCCAACAATGGGTGTAGTATCATCACGCCATAGTAATCAACACAATAACGAAGTCAATTGAATCACTACAAAACAATTCATCACTAGTTCATAGTCTAGGCTTAGGGATTCGGGTAAAATTCACGATCTATTTCACAACTTAGATTAATTCATGAAGAACTAGCATAATTGAATGTTAATACATCATTATATAATCATAATCATCTAATTAAATCATAATCAAAGAAATTTAGAATATCAATTTTGTAATATAAGAAAACCCACATTAAACTCATATTTTTGAAATCAATTTGGAGGAACCCTTTGGTGAAAGGAATCCCATACCTTGTTAATTGAAAAATATTGATGTAGCAACAACCCCTTTTCTGACCTTATACCTTTACCTAGCCCGTCAATGGAAATCTTGTATTTGGAAGAGAGAAAGAAGAGTGAAGGAAGAGCAGTTGGGTTTTGGAAAATATGAGGGTTGGGTTAGTTTAATTATGTTAGGGGCTTTCAATAGGTCATTAACTAACTTAATTAGACCACGCTTAACCTCTAATTAATTAAATAACCACCTAATTATTTAATTAGACTAATTAAAACAGGGCAGTCAAAATAGTGACCTTACCTACGAGACCCCGACCTAGAGTTGTAGGTCAGTCGATGGCTAGTGTCCCTTCTGTGTTGCACATCTGTCATTTTCATCAGCCATTTTCAAAAATAAAACCTCAAAAAATTTTACTACGGGACCATTGACAGTGTCCATCGACACCACGTCGATTTGCTTACGCCCCGTTGTTAGCAATCATTCGTGGCACTATCTTTTTAAAACATTTAACCAAATAGAAAGGTCCTCCTCAAGGACCCTTTGGTTGGTAATTTAGGAGTCATATCCGAACGTTTCAACCCTAAACCGATTCTAATATGTATTAGACACCTTACTACCTAATTACCTTCAATTCAGACTCCTAAAACCTAGTCAAATAGGATAAGGCACTTAAACAACTCTTTGACTAGTTTTCGGACATCATGGACATTTCTTGACGCTTTGAATCTAAAACTTCCTAGAAAACTTATACAAATTATATTTGACGTTAATAGAGTGTCCAAACCCTTAGACACTCATGTTAGGTTCTAGATACGGTTTAGACTTTCAGAGTGTTACATTATCCACCAGGTAATTCCTACCCAAATGACACTAACATTCTTAAAAAGGACAAAAAGAATCAATATTAGAAGCCCAACCAACAAAAGAATATCAAAACTTGAGTTACAATTCAAATCAGCATAATTACATGACCTTTTACACCATGCAACTAAGGAATCTCTTGAAAACAAACTATAGCCAGCAAAATTTATATGCTTACCATAGGAGAACAAACTTAGAGTTTGAAGAAGGTGATAAAGTGTGCCTAAAAATGTCACCTAGTTTTAATATTGGAAAGTTTGTCGGCAAAAGTCATATGCTCCATGACCTCAAAAAAAAGAGGATATCTTTTGAAGCAAACAAACTAGCTTCAATATTGGAAAGTTTGTACCTTGGTGAGTGATACAAGAGTATAGGTGTTGGTGCATGGTGAGTTTCTGTTAGGGTCTGATCCACATAAATGAGCCTAGTGATCCTCAAAGTGAAATCATGCATTAGAGATATGAAAATAGTCGGGATCTATAGCGAAATTGTAGCAAAAGCTTAAAAAAGGATACTTTTGTACAAAGGTGTTGTGGTGAGTCTTAGTGCGTCGTTTGAGAATAAACAACGAATTTAAGTTGGGGGTGTTAATGTACTTTTGTTTCATGTTTGTTTCAATGCTTTTTCATTATGTTTAGTGTGTTTCTAGGGCCTTTTTAGTAATTTTAATGTGTTTTATCTTTATTTTGAAGGAAAGTTTTCAAAAACGAAAATGAAGAAGGAAGTGCACAAGTGACCCACAAAGCCATCGACGTAAGTAGGTAGTGATCGCCGATTGTCCAAGCATCTGCATGAAAATAGAGAATTCTGACGAAGTGTGGGACTACGGAAGGATCGACAATCCATTGATAAGTCGACGGACCATCCTGGCAAAGCGTCGATCAGATCAGTGATATGTCCCAATAAATGGTGTTGAAGAAAAGCTAAGTATGGAGCGACGAGAAGCATCGATAGACTGTGATGTTAGTCTGTCGATTGGATTAGAGAAGATGCAAAAATGAATGCCAAAGAAAAATTTATGTATGGAGCGATGGAGGCAGTCGACGGTCAGTCGTTCCGTCGATGAACCGTCTGTGTGGTCGTCGATTGAAGCGGTGTTTTCTAGGGGAAAAAACCTTATTTGTTTTCCTTTAATTTTAGGACAATGTCTTTATATATAGGGGTAAAAAACTTGTTTTTGGGTTGGATCTTTTATTATTTTTATATAATTTTCTTGGAGATTTGACTTTTGCAACTTTGCAATTAATTCAAGTTACAAGAATCTATTCTAATATGAATTTTGATGTTTCAAGTATAATTTCTGTATTTTCTTCGTACTTGTCAAAGTAAGTGCATGATTTATTATTCAACAAATATGAATTATGTTCTTCTAAGCATGGGTAACTCAATAAACAATAAGGGTTGTGGGAACCATGGGTGAGTAATAAAATAAGCCTAGTTGTTAACAATTCTCATCAAGGATATTGCATGCATCAATAATTCTTTCCTCCAGAAATTTTTTTAACGAGTGCACGCATTAGAACTCGCCTTGTTGCTATTTGTCTAACCAAGGGGATAGTTAATAGGAAAGGAATTATCGACAAAGATTTTTTGGATTCTATCTAATATGATAATTTCAATTGGTGCAAAATTATGTCAAAGACAAACATCAAATATGATGCTTAATATGAGGTAAAAGGTAAGGGTTAATAACTTAGACACACGTAGCCGGAACAAGGTACGGAGTGAAATCCTATAATGGCGGACCATGTATTTAGAGATACATAACTTATCACTTTGCATTAAAAACCTTAGGAATGAAATGTTAGAGTCTAGATGATGGTGCTATGAACCTATGGAGAACACTTACACCCTAGTTTTTCTCACTACTTGATAAACACCAAAAAATTTTACTCTTGCTACTTTTTATATTACAAAATATTGCAATACTTTTGTTTCACCAAACCCCCCTTTAATTACTTATTTTTTAAAAGAACTTGACTAAATAGAGGTAATCGTATATTAAAGTTATGTCTAAATCATTTTCCTTTGGGGATCGACCCCATTAGGTTCTCTACTTGATACAATCGCGTATACTTCTTTAGTAAAGTATAATTTGAGCGTATCACGGAGGTCTAGAAAGGATAGCATGAACATAACATTTACTCCTAACACATTGTTTCTGGGTTTTGAGTTTTTATTTTCGATAACCTTTCGACTCAAAAGAAATGTCATGTAGTAAAACCAACACCTAACAATAACCCCCCCCCCCCCCAACTAAAAAAAAAAGGCAAATAGGGTTTTTTCTACATTCCAAAATCCCAAGAAAACCAACATCTACCCCCAAAAAAAGTACAAAGAAGAAGATAGGGTTCTATTTCACAAAATTAACAACACCAAAAATGAGAAAGATTTGATTATCTAAACAGAACAAGGAAGCAAAATTTTGAGCTTATCAAGAACTAAAATTATTACTGATAATGTAAGATTCCAATAAAAATAGAAAAGTATCAAATTCCCTTTTGAGCACACGTTTTCCTCCAGCTGTTGAACACAAATTTGTATTATTTTGAAGTCTTCAAATTCATCACCCTAGAGAAAAAGAGGGAGCTGAAGAAGGGGGTGAGGTTTTCGTCTTAAATTAAATTTTATAGAATTGTAATATGGAGTGGGTTGACTGGGGTGGGTGGGCGAGTGGGGGCAATTAATTATGGAGGTTCCTTAGTTGTATTGTCTTGTTCATATATTTTTATGTGACACAATTTAATTTGACATAAAAAAAATTAAAAGTTAAAAGGAAATTAAAATTTGACATGTTTTGAAATCATAGATATTAATGTAATTATAAATTATTTTATTGAAATTTTGAGTCAAAATATGTCTTTTTTCTATATTAGATATTTATTTATAATCATAAATAATATGATAATTTTCATTAATTTGCACTTTAGAATTTTTTTATAAAGGTTTACAAACTTCATTAATTCATAAAATAAATAATGAATAATTCTATGGATAAATGAAATCAGAATGCTTGGAAGAATTATTTATAATAAAGTGAATAATTAATATATGACTATATAAAAGACTTTGATTATTAGATAACCTAAAAAGAGTTAATATCACATAAGTTAAGGGGAAAAGAGAGTAAAAATTAATGTTATTATTTATTTAGAGAAATTGGTTGGTAAAATTAGTTACTAAAAAATTACTTTGATATGTCCAATTCAATCCACTTAATATATTTTTTTTATGTGACACTTAACACCTCAAAATTGTTAAATTTGATTGTATAGGTCAGTTAAAAATTTAATTATCTGATTTTATGACACTTTTATATTAAGAAATCGTTCTTTTTCTATAAAAGGGATCTAGAAAGTACCAAGAGATTTCATTTTTTCAGTATTATAGACATAAAATTTCTACATAGGCACTTTTATGTAAGGCGAATCTAGAAATAACGAAGGTATATTCATATAAAATTTCTCGAAAATAGAAATTATATTATATAGATAAGAGTTTTTTAAGTGTTTATATATAAATTTTCAATTCGTCAACATAAATGACTTCGTACATTGTAAGGCGTTTAATTTTCACTTTTGTAATTACCATTTTTTTAGCAGTTTATGAAAAAGTTGGAGGTCTTGTTGTTGTATGAATTCTTTATATATATTCAATTTTAAAAAAGAAGAAAAATTAATGAAACAAATACACTTATACATGAAAAAACTAATAAAAAACTACCAAATAGTTATCCTATTTTGGATGAGCCGCGATTTATCTTAGCAAATGAAGATTATCCTCGAAATGCCTAATGTTACGAACTAATGGTAGATATATATATATATATGGAAAAATCTTTATGCTTTTATATACCGTATAAGAATCTGAAACTTGCACTTATTATTTTCACTCATGAAGTAGCTTTATCTTATTAATAAGAAGAGGATCCATATTCATATGTGTGGGTGCATATGTATGTATATCTATCTCTAGCAAAAAAAATATAATTAGTAGTGCACTCTTAATGAGTGTAGAGCTATCCTTGTGCTAGTTGAATCACCCATAAAACTAGGGTTTGAATCTAGTTAAAACCCTTATTTCAATTAATGTTTATTTTAATATTCAAGGGGGGAGTGTAAATTAAAATTTACTTAGTCAACTAGTAGTAGTTGATAGTCGACTCACCTGCAAATTTGTAGGAAGATAAACAATAATAGAATGTTGCACTAAATAATTAACACAAGATTTTATCATGGGCCAGACCACCAATGCGGTGCCTAGTAAAGTCCCCTCGGTTCCAAGGGTTTTACTTAAGAGATTCGAAGAGATCTTCGTGTTGCAACTATTCGAAACTTTCTCATGTCTTATATGAAAATTATATTTCTACCGTGACACTTCCTCAACTTGTATACTACACTCAGATTCTTTATTTTCTCTTTTCTTTTCAATTGTGTCACTCATGTGTTTACAAATATTTATGAAAGACAAATGAAAACTGTTTGCTAAGCTCAAGTGAAATTGCGTACTTCACACTAGAAATCTGGGTCGGTTTATGTAGATGATGATCTATGCTTTTGCAAGTAAAAACCCAAGGGATTTATCTTATTCAAGGATCAATTTAGGGAGTCCTTGATTGAGGCGATTTAGTTGATCTGTATCCATGAAGTTAATCACTTGTCTTCTTTCCTTTTATTCGTTTGATCTTTTCCCTTTATGATCGACAAACTTCTTATCTTGTGGCTTGATTCATGGCTCTTTCCGTTCTTGATTATTCAGTTGTGATATGTTCCAAGTGTGCGAGTATTCTGCTTCATTAAGAGTTTCATTTATGTGCTGATCAACTATATATTCCTTTACTTCATTTGTCCCTTAGATTTGGGGCTTGCCTTTCCAATGCTTCTATGCATCTTCAAGCAAATATTATCTTCCTTCTTGAAATTGTTTGCGCTGATGATTTCCTTTTAGAATAATTTACCTTCAAAATTGAGATCAACTCGTTAAGTATCTGTTTTCAAAATCAACTAACTCTAAGGAGTTAACAGTCTACCCCTTTCTGATAATGATAAGATTGATCATAATTATAATAGTAATCTTGATAGTCAATTTTACTGAGAAAGTTAATTGTACTTCGTTGAAGTCTCATGTCTTAGTTCATCCATGCATGCAGCTCTCCCCTGTCTCACGGAGGAGTAAGAGAGATAGATTTGTTTGCTCCCCTTTGTCATAATATAAAAGAACAGCAAAAAGTAAACTAGATTAAAACAAAGACAACATATACCAGAGTAGTCCAAGAGTCAGAGAGAGAAAAAAATAGTGGTCCAAGAGATAGAGAGGTACATGCCCCTTTTGAAAGTTAGTGAAAAGATTTAAGGTTCAGTCGGTAGAGTTTATAACCACCCGAAAAGTACTTGAGGGAGTTAATCACTTTCTCACAGAAGGTGTTGCATGAAAGTTCAAGATTCTGCGAAAGACTGAATTATAAGCTCTGTATTGTAACAACAAGCTCATTGATGGAGGAGTTGACTCAATTTTTGACAGAGTCAACATGTTGGATCAATAGATTTACCATTGAGATACCTTCCTGCTTGATCGTTATCTTGGTGATGTGCAACTTACCGATATCAATGCTAGATTCTTTATGTAAAAAAATGCCTTTTCCACAACATCATAAAAGGTCTTCAACTTCCGTTCTCCAGCTAAAAGTCTAGTTTTGACCTCCTCATTGTCCTTCCATAAAATATGGCGAAATCTGCTGAGATTTTTGAGGGTTTGGAAGAATCCTCCCGAGTTCTGAGTGAGTCATTTTTTAAACCACTTTTAACAAACCTGCACATACATCATACTAGAAGAAGTTTGGGAATCATAAGTTGCATTTATAAGAGAGGGGGTAAACATAGAAAGATCCCCAAGACGGTCCACAATAATCCTCGATATGAGAACGCCATAGGGCAAACTTGCCAAGAAATTTAAGTCTTCAACACTTTCCCACATAGACTCCTTGAACCATTCAACCCAGTTGATGCGGTACTTTTTAAGAAGGAAGTAAGAAAAAAATACATCACGAGTAGAGAAATTACTTAAGGAGACCTTCCTGGAATAAGAGTTTTGGCCACGTTATGTGAAATAATACAGTAATCTAAACAACGCGATAAGGGCCCAAAGTCAGAAATGTAAGAGTAAGGTTCAACAACGACTCTCTTTGCAACTTCAACGGAACTTCAAAGTCATCAGTCCATATTCCATTTATGTATGGAATTACGTTAGAGAACTTCGTACCAAACACATCTTCGAATATATCTACATTGATGATAAAGAGTTTACCCTTCTTCCACCTCACCATTCTTAGGTGAAATTCGGAGATTCACATAGAGTAGGCAAAAAACTTCATCAAAAATCTTAAAAACACAAAAATTAAATTAGAGAGAAATTTTCTGAGCTTTGATGTAGAATCTTAGCGGGCAGTGAGAGTCCTTTAGTTTCCTGAGATTGACAACACTGTCGGGATTAATAGGGCAAGTTTTGAAGGGATCATACATGTACTTCTATTCGATACCCTAAAACCGTTGCATATCTGCGTGGGAGAGAGATCCCATCATATGGAAAAAAGGCTTATTTGATGCTTTCTGCTTAGTAGTAGAAGCTCCCTTTTTTTAGGACTCGGGCGGAGCAACCATGGATCCTATGAAGGAATTAGAAAAGAGAGATGGTGTCTATTTCGACGGAACTCGAAGCGACAGAGGATTTCTTTGAGGTCATGGAGCAAGTTTTTGTCATAGTGAGAAGAAGAGTAGAAGAGAGTAAAGGAAAGGATAAATAAAAAGAAAAAAGAGAACATAAAAGAATGGGGATCAGACAAAAAAGGGAAGGGAATTTGACTTGAAGTAGTGGAAGTAGGTCATAATTACTGAACAGAAAAAATAGAAAACACATTAAATGCATAAGGAAATAAAATAAATAAACAGTGAAGTACAACGCATTAGTCAACACATTTAATACCAAGGCGATCTTTGAGATAGCAAAATCTTTCCTCAAGTAGAGATTTAGTAAAATATCAGTTAATTGATTTTTAGAGTCTACAAATTCAAGAGAAAATCATCATTTCCAACATGATCATGAATACTATAATGCTTTATGTCGATATGCTTAGCCCTAGAATGATGCACAATAAAAATATATTTACAAAGACTTAAATACTATCAAAAATAATCGGAATAGTTTCATAAGAAAGATCATTATCAAGTAATTGATGCATCCTCCATAAAATTTGAGTACCACAACTTCCAACCGCTAAGTATCAAGATTCTATGGAGGATAAGGAAACCGAAGCTTATTTCTAGCTATGCCATGAGACTAGATAGTATCCCAAGATTAGGCATGTTCCACTAGTGCTTTTTCGGTCGTTTTTGTCACATGCAAAGTCAGCATCTGAATAACTAATTAAATCAAAATTAGTAGAATGAGGATACCATAGTCCTAGACTGTGGTTACAATAAGGTAGCGAATGATTTGCTTCACTACCGTCAAATGTGATTCCTTCGGGGTAGCTTAAAACAGTGCACACTTTCATCCATTATACATTATATCGAGCCGACTACCTGTAAGATGTAGTAAAGAGCCACCACTACTAAAAAATAGTCATTAGGGACCTAAAAATTACCGACCTCAAGCCTACTTACGTTATTCTTACTTCGTCTAGGTTAATTTAGCGGAAAATTTGAAACTTTGTATTTCTTAACATACATACTAATCTCCATTAGATTCATAATTTTTCACAATCAACCATCTAACACTAGGATTATCAAATTAAAGAAAATGTTTAATATAGAATTAAATGTATACTTGCAAAAAGGCACCAATACAATGTCTGAACAAATTCGGAAAGAAACGCTAGTGTAACATACTCAACTAGATCAATCCTATATCTAAGCTAGAATACAATGGGAAAGCATCCTCGAAAGCTTGAGGGCCTACAAAGTACGGATGAATGCTCCACATCAGGATAGTTTCAGCGTCAACCTGTAGCTCTAGCGTCCACCTGTGCCTGCATCTAAAATTGTAGAAAACTATAAAAATCAATACACACTTGTACTAATTATGGGTATATGCAAGAACACACAAAGGACATGCATGATTAAGAGCAACTCTTTCCTAAGAACATGATTATGGAAAGTCAAGTCAGTGGACTTGCCAAATTGGGATTAGAAAAGTGAGTGAACTTCCAAATTTTAATTAGGAATGTTTATGAGCTTTTATAATTTCTATAAGGAATGTTATTCCATGAGAGTAACATGCGTCATCGTAATTAAAATCTTGAACACATCACACAACAGCGTACACATAGCACATATCATAATTCCTATAACACATAATGTTGTTACTATAAATCATTCGTATATCATGAGACCTTGGAATTTGGACTTGACATTAAGGCTTCCCGAAAATGAGGGCTCAACAAATGGGACCTTAACTAGGGATTCTGCTTTAGCAAACATAGAGTCTTCTTCATTCATTCATACGTACTACATTTCATTTCATTCATGGGCCAGTGTAAACACCATCTTTACCTAGGACGTAGCTTAAGACTTTCGTGCAATTACAAAGAATGACCTAATGATATTACTTGAATCTAACTCACCTCTTGATTATCCTATCCTAAAACCATTAGTATCATTCATTTCAATATGTGCTTCATTTGAGGCTGGCCTCATTAATTCAATGAGAACATTAACTTTAAACGACATAGATCATTTGAGAATTATGCAATCCAGTATCATGAAACCCCACACAGAAAAGAGGTGGAATCACTAGCCAAAGTGACCCAAAACATGGTAGCGTACATGGGAATTGAACCCCGTCAGATCCCTATATTGGCAGTTTAGGTTCGAATTCTAAGTGATATAAGGAGACCTATACCCAGCATTGCAGACAGCCTCATCTCATGAGAGTTACGTTAACCTCCGCCCTTTCCAAAAGAAGGCATCACCACTTATAGCTAGTCTATCGGTGCTCAGTATAAAGTTCCATTATATTCAACTCATACATCATGGAAGTTGGATACTAGTATGAGGACGTCATAGCTCAAAAGATTATTTGTCATCTCATAATTAGTATTAAGTGTGTTAATCTCAATACTTTCATTCGAGTGTTCACAGAGACTGGTCTTTTAATTAACATTACACTCTGTTAAGTGAGTACTTTTGGTAAAATTTACTTAGGCTCATTTGAGATAGCTCTCATCTTTTACATTAGCCTTATATCATGTTGTCACCACATTCATCCATATTAGCACATTTTCTCTTCATAATTACTCACCCCCTTTTACGTGAATGTTCGTTTCATCATATGCCAATGCACTTGGCCATTTGTATGTTTATACTCTTATTAAACCCTTCTAGGCTTTCATAATTTCTTTACATAATATTCCCAAAATAGATATGAATGGAAGATGCCTCTGGGACTGCTTTTTCTCGGTAAGGGTTTCATCTTATGACAATGCACTTGGCCATTTTGTGTGTTTTACACTATTACTTAACCCTTCTAGAGTTACATCATTTCATTACATACATCTTAGGTTCACTTATTTTTAAATGTATGCTAGACTTATAGGTCTATAAATACAAGCAATGAGGATTCATTCATAGTTCGTTTAAGTGATTCATATCTTCCTAAGATTATGTTGTTCAAGAGGTATGCATCTTGTATGTATGAAAAGATCTCGATTTCGATCTAAGTAGGCAGCACTATTCTTGAAGATATAATTCGTGTATGACATACGAATCTATACGGAATTTGGGCAAGGGAACCCAATTTCTAATATCTTAGACAACACTTACATTTTTTTAATTTATTGTATTTAGGTCAACATGACATTTGGACCCTATATCGAGCCCCAAAATCAATGTTTCCTGTATATTTTTCTCCTTTGAATTACCTCTTACTTGGCCGAGGGTTGTGGGATCAAATCCCCACAACCCCTTTTAATTTTTTTTATCTATTTCGCCTTGCCTATTTCGAGTTGTATATCATGTTTTGGGATCAAACCCCTATAGCGTATCTTTATTTTTCTTTTGGTCTCCTCCTTAAATCTGCCTAAGAGGTTGTGGGTTCGATTCCCACAGGCCTTCCCCTTTATTTTTCTTTTATTCTCCTCCTTAAATCTACCTAAGGGGTCGTGGGTTCGATTCCAACAGGCCTCCTCCTTTATATTTCTTTTATTCACCTCCTAAACCTTCCTAGGAGATCATGGGTTTGATTACCACACGTGTCCCCTTTAGTTTTCTTTTATTCTCCACTTAATCTCCCTAAGAGGTTGTGGGTTCGATTCCCACACGCCTCCCCCTTTATTCTCTTTTATTGTCCTCATTAAATCTGATTGAGAAGTGGTGGGTTCGAATCCCACTCCTCTCATTTCTTAATTTTTAATGTTATGTTACATTTTCCAACGAAAACCATGGTTCGAATCCCCTTTACCACAATTCATTTTACTTCATTATTTTCATGGTTTTTAACATGGTGAGGTCACGGGTTCAATCCTCCATGACCTCACTTGTTTTAATTCATTTTTTTTCAGCATTTCTAACCCTCTTTGCTGAACAAAATTCATCACTAGAAGCTTGAAATTTTCTTGTAATTTTTAAGCATGCTTTGATCAAGTTAAACCTTAGTTCTCATGGGAGTTTTTTTTACTTCATTTAGAACATTTTAAATGCGTTTTCATGGATTCGTATAGACAAAAGATTATCCCTCAAATCAGCCACATTTCAACTCATATGAACATCACATTTACATTAACATGTGGACATGAAATATAAAGAACTATCATGCCATTTAAAGTCCTAAACAATGAATAATAGCCACTGCAACATACATATACACACGTAGTTACATTTCTGGAAACATCAACATAAGTTAGATTCCAAACATACATTTAAACACAAAATCATGACTAAAACACGTTTAATCCCTAGTTTTGTACCAGCAAACATAACCAACATATGATTCAATGGGAGCTAGTGACAGGAACATGCAATGGGGAGCAATCGTAGTTTTCAGAATGAATATTCTGAACCTTAAGGGGTCTCTTCGAAAAGGGACAGAGGGAGAAGTGAACCCATACCTTTTTGAAGTTAAAACCTCGACTTGTTTCCCAAAGAATTCCTCCAAACACACGTCCAACACAAAAAGTTCAATACCAAACTCAAGGGAAAACCTTCTCTTTGCCCATATAATTGATTAACGTTTGGTTTATCTTATATTTTCGTGTAAGTTATTCAAGTGTTAAGAAATTGGTTTGCCTACTGTTTTTGGAGTTATTTTGGCAGTGAAAACGTGAACGAGAGTGATAAAGACGTGAGAGAGTGAGATGAGCGTGGGAGAGAAGAGTTTTATTAGGGTTAGGAGTCTAGTTTAGGACTTAGTCAAATAAGATTTTATTTAATTATTTAAAATCTTATTTCCTTTTATTAAATCAGCTAATAACTAATAAAGATAATTAATTACATTAATTTAACAACTTAAATTAAAAATAATTTAATTCATTTCTTCCACCTAGGTTCGAACTAGGGTGGAGCAAAACGTCACTTCAAGAGCCCAATTTTGGCCCTCTCTCCCCAAAATGCCTCTCTACCTTATGCATTAAATAATTAATTATATATTAAGGGTAATTACTATACTACCCTTAGCCTGGAAAAAGACCAATTTATCCCTAGACCCTCCAAACTCAAGATTTTCCCTTTTTAAGTCCGGTAAGACTCCTTCAAGTAAATCTTCATATTCGAGATCCCTACATGGTTGGAACCAACCATTCCACGCTCAACTAACTTTCCAAGTTAGTTGGCTTGGCTGTAGAAAGGGTTCATACGTCTGGGTCTACGCGCATCAATCTGTCTGAACCTTGGTCTAATAATAGGCATTCTTGACACATTAAGCATTTCTTATGTTATTCATTTTTAAGGTTGCTACACTAAAAAAGAGGGTAAAAAATTACGACCTCAGAGGGTCCGATTTTTTTAGCGGAAAAAATGAATTACAATAAACCTCTTGATGTCGGTAATAAATTAAATAAATGAATAAACGTATTTTAATTTTATTCAATAAAATAAAAATATAAAATGGAGAAATATTTGGATTTAATTATTTAAATCGTCTTTGAAGGACAGGTTTAAGTAAAATAAAAAACAAAAAAAAAATTTAATACTGATATCTGCACGCCAATATTATTAATAGTATATAATTGTATTAATTTTTATTAAAATATTTATATAGTGAGTTCGATAAAATTTTAAATTGATATTTTTAAATAACTTTAAATAAATTGGATCACAGTTTTTATGTAAATTAGAATATTTATTAATATAAAATACTTAAAGATGTTAAGTTCTTCAAATAAGAGATGCAAATTATTTGGTGAATATTGTGTTTGAATTAAGTTAAAACTAAATTAATGAGACATAGAAAGTTGTGAAGTTCTTTATATAAGTTAATGCGATTTTGTTTGTGAATATAGTGTTGGAATTAAGATAAAACTAAACTATTTAGACATAGAAAGTTGTTAATTTCTATAAATATGTTAATGTGATTTAACTGGTGAATACAGTGTTGGAATTATGTTAAAACTAAATTAATTAGACTTAGAAAGTTGTTAAGATCTTTAAATAAGTTAATATGACTTAGTTGGTGAATATAGTGTTGGAATTAAGTTAAAATTAAACTAATTAGACTTGGAAAGAATTTAAGGTCTTCAAATAGGCTAATGTGATTTAGTTGGTAAATATAGTGTTGGAACTAATTGAAAACTTAACTAATTAAACTTAGAAAGATGTTAAGTTCTTAAAATAAGTAAATGTTATTTAGTTGGTGAATATATTGTTAGAATTAAGTTAAAACTAAACTAATTACACTTAAAAAGATGTTAAGTTCTTCAATTAAGAAATACGATTTATTTGGTGAATATAGTGTTTAAATTAAGTTAAAACTAAACTAATTAGACTTAGAAAGATGTTAAGTTCTTCAAATAAGTAATGTGATTTAATTGGTGAATATAGTGATTGGATTAGGCTAAAACTAAACTAATTAGACTTAAAAAATTGTTAAGTTCTTTAAATAAGTTAATGTGATTTAGTTGGTGAATATAGTGTTTGAATTAAGTTTAAACTAAACTAATTAGACTTAGAAAATTTTTAAGTTATTTAAATAAATTATTTGATTTAGTTGGTGAATATATTGTTGGAACTAAGTAAAACTAAACTAATTAGACTTATAAATATGTTAAGTTCTTTCATATAGGTTAATGTGACTTAGTGTGTTAATATGGTGTTGGAATTATTTCAAAATGAGCATCAGTTTTACCTACTCACTATCCACACAAGGCATATAGTTCCTCTACTCATGTGGCTCCACAATCTGCTTATACTATATCTACACTTATTCTTGTACCTAGATCTGGGTACTAACCATTGCAGGACTATTCACATCTTGTTCGTGAGTCTACCATATGATTAGCTAATGCTAGTCAGTGCAATATTTTGAATACTAATAGTGGATCAATTATTTTCAAATCTTCATCTTGAATGCAATGGCTTGGAGATAATACTCCCACCACCCAGCACTCAGATGCACGTGGTCCTCATGAAGGCGATAGACACAATTTTTGTAGACTTGTCATCGAGCCTTTAGGATAAAAGTTTGATTTAATTATGTTCATCTTTTATTTGTCTTTTTATATTTTAATTAATTGATTGATTATTTTTTTACCATTCTTTGGCTATGAACTCATATTTCAGCTTACCTCTGGATATGGTATGTCAAGATTATTTTGATGTGCAACGGTACTCACTATAATGGTGTGTACCTCACTTGGGGTTCGATTCTAATTAAAAACAGGGGGCAGATGTTCAATGAATTTCAGGTAAGAATGTGTATGAATTAAATTCACATCATATACATTTAAATTTGCTATTAATTTGAATAATAAATATTTAGTCATTTTTCATTAAATAAATATTATGTTTGGGTTCCGAACATGAGGAAGATGTTCAAGAAAACATCAAGGTTAAAACTTCAAAGTTTCTTTCTAGTACATTTAGTGAATGTCAAAAAAATAATAGAATTCCTAAGTTTATGGTAACAACACGACGGGATCTATTAATGGAACATTGGGGTACTGTTTAAAAGTTTAAGAAGAGGAGTGAGATTGGGAAGATGGCTCACGCATCAAAAAAGGAGGCTCTTTGCACACCAGTGGAGCTATTAGCCTAGTTACTAGGAAGGAATGAATTGTATACTTTCTTAATTTTGTAAAATATTTCCTTTTCTTTTTTGATAAGTAGTTTCTGGAAATTAAATAATACTTGTGTTATTTGCACGAAAAAGAGTTGGGTAGGTCGGTAGTTGTAGAAGAGATGTTGACGGTTATTAATGTCAACAAGAGTACAAACCCCGATGAAAATGAAAGTTGAATTGATCCAGGTGCTCAAGAAACATATGTAAGAACTCTATTCAAGTTAATCTTTTTTTTCTATTTCTTGAATATATTACATTCTTATTAGTAGAGTTCATTGTTTAAATTACAGGATAGGTTATACGAATGTCTCAAAAATATCGTAGTACTCTACCTCTTGAGAGCTGGGACAGATCATTTACACAAGAAGAAAATGAGAATTTTTGGAAACAAAGTGCAGGCAAACCGATTAGAGCTACGGCTATCCCGAAAGGACATATCAAAAGAAGCAGGCTTGGTATTTTGGTTCATCATCTAATAGATTCAATGGCAGGGATAAAGAGACAATATCTGCAATGGAGGGTGACATAGCTTTTCTCAATGCAGAGCTTGCTGTTGTAGCCGATAGAGAGAACAAGATAGAGGTGGAGATTGTGGCATTAAAGGAAAAGAGAACAAGAGGTATGCAGGACTTCAGGCCGAACCAACTTTTCTTTTGAATCAGGAAAGATACATTCAACATATCCTCCAAGCAGCGAGGATGGAGCTGATCATGAATGTGATGATAATGATAAGAGTGATAAGGAGAGTGATGGTGATAAAGATTACTTATATTTGTTTGACATTTTCGACTTCCATATTTTTTGAATTATTTGATCGTATTTTAGTTTATTTTGAAGTTGAATGAAGTTTTTTTTGAAAGAGTGTAATGCATATTTTGAAAATATTGTGTTGTTTTTGTTGGATGAATTTTATTTAAAAACAGCTCATTTGGAATTCTTTTACTTGGATGAATATTATTTTGAAATAGCTTAATTTGAATTCTTTAGGTTGTTTTGATATAAATATGCAAGTGGGATACTAAAATTGTAACTCAATGTTGTCAATTCTATAGCAGAAATACAGACCTCTAGAGGTCAAAATCTAAAAAAAAAAAAAAAAAATACCGACCTCCGGAGGTCGAAATCTAAAAAATTATAAATAAAACTACCATCCTCCGGAGGTTGGAATCTCAACAATAAAATAAATGAAAAAAACTGACTTCCAGAGGTTTGAATGTAAAAAATAAGAAACAAAAATATTGACCTACGAAAGTCGGAATCTAAAAAATAAGAAAGAAAAATACATACCTTTGGATGTCGAAATCTAACAAATAAGAAAAAGAATATCGACCTCCGAAGGTTGGAATCTAAAAAATAATAAATAGAAATACCGACCTCCGGAGGTCAGAATATAGAAATAAGAAATAGAAATAGTGGCCTCCAGAGGTCGGAAACTAAAAAAAATGAAAATACCGACCTCCGGAGGTTGGAATCTCAAAAACAAGAAATACCGACTTTCGGAGGTCGCAATCTCAAAAATTAGAAATAAAAATATTGACCTCCTGATTTCGGTATTCTAAAATTTGAGAATTAAATTTGATGAACTCCGAAAGACGCAAATAATAAAAATAAGAAATGAACAAATATATTAAAGATACCTCCAGAAGTCGGAAAATAATATGATGAATTTTACCAACTTAAATTGAAACTGACCTCGAGAGGTCATTACTAGAGGTCTGAATTAAAATGCGACCAAGCTACTTTCGGCCTCTGGAGGTTGGTATTTTTAGGTAGGTATTCACTATTTTTTAGTAGTAAAACTATCTTTCTGTTCATCTTTTCATCCATATCTTTTCGAGATGCATCAGATTCAAGACACGTGGCGGACTCATTGGGGTACAAAAGGCTTTGCCCTTTTAGAGTCCAAACTTCTTATTCAATTCCTTATTGTACTTTTCTGGACTAATGAATGTTCTATAAGTTGACTGGTTAATTTCATGTTCGAGAAGGAATGTGAGTCCTCCCATAAAAATCATTTCGAATTCTCCTTTTATTAGAGTTGCAAAATTCCTGCACAAAGAAGGATTGGAACTTCCAAAATAATATCATCAACATAGATATGAGCTATAAAAATGTATACATAAGATCTTTCAATGAAGAGAGTTGTGTAAATTTTCCCCAAACTATTTTGCAGTATGAACGAACTCAATCTTTCATACTAAGCTTTTGTAGATTATTAAGTATGCAAAGAGCATTGGAATATTTGTAAACAAAATTGGGACAAGGAGCATTTAAAACCGTGGGGTTGAAAACAACTTCTTTTAAAAAATAGTTTAAAATTACACTTTTCACATCCATTTGAAATAGTATAAATTACTTGGAAGAGGCATACGAAAGTAAAATTCGAATAGATTATAAGCTTGTTACATTTGAAAAGATTTTATCGTAGCCAATACCTTCTTGTTGTGAGTATCCTTAAGAGGATAACCATATATTGTTTCAAGTAACTTTTTAATTTTCATTTAGTGTGTTTCGAACTACCCACTTGATTCCAATAATAGAGCAATTTTTTTTTCGTTCTATTTGAGTCCATACTTGATTTCTTTGAAATTGATCGAATTCTTCCTTCATTGCTTGCACCCATGATTACTCTACAGTTGCTTCATTTATTCGATTAGGTTCCATTTGAGATATCAATGCAACGGAAGCTTATTTTCTTAGAGAAGATCACTTTGATTTTTCCTTCATGTTTATCGAGAATAAAACTTTCAGGATAATTAGTATTATGTCGCCATTCTCTTTGAATGTTTGATCTATTAGATAGACAAGTCGACTTTCTTTCTGCAGTAGTGGACTTCAATATGAATTTCGGACCTTATATTTGAAGTATTTTCCACTACTTTAATGGGGGGTGATTTCGTCGTCACCTCCATTAATTTCCTACATTCTTGGGTTAGTCTCATTACAACATGCACATATTTTTCAACACTTAAAGTTCTTTTATTAAAAACATGAAGGACTCTATTGATAGGATCATAGCCTAAGAAAATACCTTGTCACTCTTTGGATCAAACTTACCAAAATTGTTCTTACCATTGTTATGGATGAAGCACTTGCATTTGTAGGGATGAAAGTAGCTTATATTTGGTTTCTTACCTCTCCATAGTTCATAGGGAGTCTTCTTCACTATCAATCTAATTAAACACCTATTAAGAATGTACATGTAGTGCTCACTGCGTCTGCATAAAATTGATCAAGTAAAGTTCTATGCAAAAGCATTGTTCATGATTACCTAAGAGTGATGGTTTTGACTCAAGTAACTTCTCCGTTAGCATTACCTCCAAATCTAACACATCATTCATCTACTCTTTTTATTGTTTTGAAGTTTTCCTTCTTTCTGCACATACATATGGAGAATCTGCTATGAAGTAACACATTCCCTTTTTGTAGGTTTTCTTGAATTGCTCCTGCAAGACAAAAAGATTAATTTCTTTTAGGAACCCAAGTATTTTTGGGCCATTGATGATTAAAAAATTTTGGTCTCCAAATCTATTTTCCAGAAGAATATTTTCTACATATGAAGGATTTATGACCTATATCGCCATAAGTAAAACACACAATAGTTAGAATTATGACTTGGAGAGTTTCTTCAGTAGAGCGTAGTTCTGTTTGATTGAATAGAACTATGTCTTGAAGATTTTTTAACACTATTTAACTGCATTTTTACTTTCGCCAATTCTTCTTATAGCAGATCAACTTCAATATGACTTGATTCAAGGAGAATCTGCCAAACATTCTTTTCTTGTAGAAGTTTGTTGTATTCGTCAATTAATTTCTATAATTCATCACTAACCATATCCAAAGAGTTTTCTAAGTAATTACAATTTGGACAATTATAAGATCTTACCTCGCTTGTTTCTCCTAGAGACACGAAGCACGAGTTTTCCATTTCATTGTTGTCAACATCGGTTGTTTCTCCTTGTTCCCATGCTCCGAGACTTTTTTGATCTTCATTTCGTCGATTGAATCTTCTTCTTCATTTTGTACAAATTTTCTTGATATGTTTTGGTTCTCAGCAGTAGTACCATCGATCATTGTTTCTTTTGAAGTCCTTTGTTTTTTATTCTTTTTGAGGTCGCTATCTCCTTTGTCTGAGCATTTGTCTTGCTCTACGATTAATGAGGGTCATTCCTTAATCTTGGTTTTTATCGGCTTCCTCCTCAGTTTGTAATGTTACACCAATAAAAGCTACAGTTTTCTTTTTGTCGTCCTTGTTGTACCTTTTAATGTAATTTTGTTCATAAGCCATTGAGTTACCCCGAAGTTTATCATATTTCATGTTCTGTAGATCTCCGTCTTTAAGATTTACAACTTTTGTTTCCCTTGTGAAGACTTTTGACAAGTTTACTGACTCTTAACGAGTTTGAATACACCATTCCAACAGATTTTAGTTCAATGACAATTTTGCTGAATCTTTAGAACATAGATTCAACATTTTCATCGTCAACCATTTTGTACAGTTCATATTCATTTACAAAGGAGATGATTTGGGCTTCCTTGACTTTCGTCGTTCCTTCATAGGTCACTTAAAGATTATCCCACATTTCTTTCGCAGCTACGTCATTTGAAATTTTGTAATATTCTGCTCCTCTTACTGAACCATACAACAAACTCATACCTTTAGCGTTAGTTTGAATTACCTCTTGTTGTTCCTTAGAAATATAGAACAATTTTGAATCAAAATGTTTTTAAGTTCCATCCATTTCAGTTAATCCAAGGAAAGCATTTGTGCCTTCCTTGATGAATACTCAAGCTTGACGTTCATTTGCGGAGACAAAGATTCTGAATCTATCTTTTCTGTGAGAGTAATCTTTCCCATTGAGGTAAGGTGTTCTATGTGAAAAGTGTCTATCTTAAAGTAAAGCACTGGGGATTTGGTAATGTGTCATTTGATCTTTACTCTCGTGTGCTTAAACACTAAATCTAATAGACCTTCTCTTATACCAATTGATATTCAAGAGGGAGGGGGTTAATTTAAAATTCACTTAGTCAACTAATAGTAGTCGAGAATTGACTCACCTGCAAGTTAGTAGGAAGATAAACAATAAGTGAATGTTGTAGTAAATACCTACAGTCAAATTCTTTCTCTTCTCTTTTATTTTCATTTGTATACTACTAGCTAAGATCTAGTGAAGTTGCGTACTTCACAATACAAATCTAGGTCGGTTTATGTAGATGATTATTTGTGCTCTTTTAAGGAAAACCCCAAAGGATTTATCTCAATCAAGGATTAATTTAGGTTGTCTTTAATTGATGCGATTTAGTTGATTTATATCCATGAAGTAAATTGCGTCGTCCTCTTTCATTTTGCTGGTTTAATCTTTTCGTTGTATGATCGACAGACTTGTTAACTTGTCGCTTAATTTATGACTCTTTCCTTTCTTGATGATTCAGTTGTGATCTCTGCCAAGTGTGCGAGTATTCTTCTTCATTTAGATTTTCCTTTATGTGCTGATCATCCATATATTTCTTTTCTTCTTTCGTCCCTTTAATTTGAGGCTTGCCTTTCTAATGTTTCTCTAAAGTTTCAAGCAAACATTCTTTTCCTTCTTGAAGTCATTTTCGTTGATGATTTCCTTTTTGAAATAATGACCTACGAAAATTGAGATAAATGCGTTATGTGTATTTTAAAAATCAACTAACTCTAATGAGTTGACATATTGGTGCACCTAAGGTCTTTAATTATTAGGTTCGGTTTGCTTGTTATAGACGCAAATTTTTATGTTCTACTACAACATAAGATTGTAGACAACCACCATTAAGATTGAAGAAAGAAAAAGTTGTTAAAATGGGCAATTAATAAACTACAGGAATATTTTTTTGATAGATTTAATTCATTATGATAGAAATCTAACTAGAAGAATGAAAATGATTCTTATTTAGTCCTAGAACCCATGAATTCCAAAAAGAAAAAGTTATGGAAAGTCAATGTTAACTTTTTTAATACTAATTTTGTTGTATATTATTAAAAAAGGCATAAGTACTTCCATTGAACTATGGTGGAAATTTTAAAGACACACATTTTCTTTAAATGTCCTAATACCTCCTATAACCAATTTGAAATGTAATAAATAAACTTTTTTGGTGTTGAGGTTGCATAGATAGTGTTCAAAGCAAATACATATTAATAATTATAAAGAAAAACAAATTGTAATAAGTTGTACCATAGTTAAATTTACAGTCAAATATTGTACCAAAATTTAATACAAATACTATTTTTATACATACTACCAAATGACTCCTTTAGTGTTTAATGAACTGTCAAGTGTTATCTATTGATTTATAATGTTATGATAAACACATGTCATTCATATGATGTTTTGATGTAAGCATTAAGTACTATAAATATCTACTACAATAAGTATAACATCACTAATTTAAAGCCAGAAAATTTTCAATCAACAGTTGCAAATTAAGGAAATTAAAACAAATTTCATCGACAAATTATGCACCTTTTTCTTTTATTTTTAGAGTTGTGACATGTTAATTGAATAAGGTGAAGATTATTTTTTTGTTGTTCGTTAGCGTATACCCTGACCTTACCAATAGTATTGTGTTTAATTTCTACAGATTATTATGCGTCCAAATGAACAAAGACTACATTAACCTTCTCCTGATCGACTAAGAAACCTTGCCATTCATTTAATCGATTACATTCTAAATAGGTTTTCTTTTCGAGATGTGTTAAGAACTAGTACACTTTTTATGGATTGTCAATATACTCGCCGTAAAATTCAAAAGGTAGGAAACACCAGAGGACTTAATATCCCCTACCATTGGATTAATAATTCTCATTCTCAATTGTTTCTTCAGTTTTCAAATAGGAAGAACATTGAATGTTATCCTTGATATTAATAGTCTAAGAGTATATCCTAATATTGATCGATTGATACATTTGCTCACCAAAAATCTCATTCAACATTTCGTCCTTAAACTTCCATTTACTTATCCACCATACAAGATCCCTTACTTCTTTTTTTATTGTTCAGCATTGAGACATTTGTATCTCGTGGAATGTGAAATACACCTTCTATGCTTCTTCAAGGATTTAATAAGTTGATTAGCCTAAAATTAAAATTTGTAACATTATAAAAGACATAGACGATTTTTACCTCCTGAGTATTGATTCTCCTAAGCTAAGGTCATTTGTCTTTTTTGGCGATATACAATTAATATATGTAGAAAATGTAGCTCTTCTTTCCAATGTTCTGTATGAGCCTGCAGAATTAGTTTTAGAGGAAAAATTATTTTGATAATATTTTTTTCGTTTATTCATGCTCTTGGGTAATTCAGCTGGAGGTAATGTTGCTGCATTTCACTTGTATTTTCATCATGGAAAAGATAGAGAGAAAAATAAATATAAGTGACAACTTGAATTCAATTTCTTCAAAAATACAAGTGAAATGCAGCAACATTACCTCAAAATGATACCAGCTGAAATACTCAAGAGCATGAATAAATGTAAAAAATATTATCAAAATCATTTTTCCTCTAGAACTAATTCTGCAGGCTCATACAGAACATTGGAAACTAGAGGTACATTTTTTAGATATATCAATTGTATATCGCCACAAAAGACAAATGACCTTATCTTAGGAGAATCAATATTCAGGAGGTAGGAATTGTCTATGTCTTTTAGAACCAAATCCTTAAGCAATGGGCAATTAGAGATCAGAATTTCAAACATATTAGAAGATAATGTCACAAATTTTAATTTTAGGCTAATCAACTTATTAAATCCCTGAAGAAGCATAGAAGGTGTATTTCACATTCCATGAGATACAAATGTCTGAATGCTGAAAAATAAAAATGAAGTAGGGGATCTTGTATGGTTGATAAGTAAATGGAAGTTTAAGGACGAAATGTTGAATGAAATTTTTGTTGAGCAAATGTATCAAACGATCAATATAAGGACATACTTTTAGACTAGTAATATCAACGATAACATTCAATGTAGTTCCCTATGATAATGAGAATTATAAAACAAATGGTAGGGGTTATCAAGTCCTCTGGTGTTTCCTACCTTTTGAATTGTACAACAAGTATATGGTCAATCGATAAAAATTGTACTAGTTCTTACAACATCTTGAAAAGACAACCTATTTAGAATGTCATAGATTAAATGAATGGCAAGGTTTCTTAGTCGATCAGGAGAAGGTAAATGTAGTCTTTGTTCATTTGGATGCATGATAATCTGTAGAAATTAAACACAATACTATTGGTAAGGTCAGAGTATACGCTTCATGAACAACAAACAAACATATCACAACTTTAAAAATAAACGAAAAGGTGTAGAATTTTTAGATTCCATTTGCAGTGATTTCATTAATTTGCAACTCTTGATGTAAAATTGACTGGCTTAGGTTAAATTAAACACATATAAAGTATTTTTGTATAGAATTTGAAGAGAACATAGAAGTTTAAATTAGTGATATTATACTTATTGTACTAGAAATTTATAGTACTAGTTCTTACATCAAAACACTTAAAAAATAACATGTGCTTATCGCAATATTATAATTCAATTGATAACACTTAAAAGTTCCTTCAACACTAAAGAAGTCGTTTGGTAGTATATATAAAAATAGTATTTATGTTAAATTTTAGTACAATTGTTAGACTGTAAATTAAACTCTGGTACAACTAATAGTACTATTTCAATTAACCTTTTTTGGGATATATGACCCCAAAATTTATGCTACAAGATGAATGATTATGTATCCTTCGTGAAAGGGGATTATTTCGAACCTCTGCCCCAGGAATTTGTTGATGAGATTCCTTTAAGCTTCTCAGATATCACATTTACTCACCTAAGGATAGTTAAGTTTTATGATGTACTATTCGTAATCCCTTAGAAAACTAGAAAGTTCTACTAACCATACAAAAAGTATGTTTCCATTCAATACTTCAAGCTTGCCTAAGAGAATTTAACACATAACAGAACTTCGATATTAACATAAACTCATGAATCCCAAATTGGGTGATGCTTCTTCCTAAGAAAGAATATGTCCAACATACTTCTCGTTCTAACTTGGACTAATCCCTTAACAAGCATTAACTCTCTACTAACCTGATAGAAAGTAAGTTCCACTCAAATTTTCAATCTCGCCTTAGGTAATTCAAAACATAACCTAACTTCAAAATACATATCAACTCATGAATGCCAAATTGGGTGAGGCTTTTCGATTTTATTCCTCATACTTGAGGAAGGATCATGTCCAACATATATACATCTTGGTCTATCTTGGACTAATTCCTTATGAAACAAGAGATTTCTACTTGCCAGACAGAAAGTAAGTTTTCAGATGTCTAGAAAGGATAACATGAAGAAAACATTTTACTCCTAACTTTTTTTCCGGGGTTTGAGAGTTGATTTTCGATAGACCCTCGACAGAAAAGAATGTCATTGCGTTAAAACCATCTAAAAAATACCAAAAAAAAAAGAGAAAAGAAATTAGGGTTTTCTCTACATTCCAGAATCCCATGAAATCCAACATCTACCCCATAAAAAGTACAAAGAGAAAGATAGGGCATCTATTTCACAAAATTCACAATACCCAAATGAGAAAGATATGATTTTTTAAACAGATCAAGGAATGAAATTTTAAGCTTATCAAGATCTAAAATTATTACTGATACAGTAAACATCCCAAAAAACATTAGAAAAGTATCAAATACCCTTTTGAGAACACGTTATCCTTCAGCTGCTGAACACAAATTTGTATGATTTTTAAATCTTCAAATTCATCACCCTGGAGTGAAACAGGGAACTGAAGAAGGGAGAGAGGTTTTCTTCTTAAATTAAATTTAAAGAGGGAACTGAACAAGGGGGAGAGGTGTTCTTCCTAAATTAAATTTTATGGAGATGTAATATGGATTAGGGTGAGTGGGGGAAATTAGTATTGGAGGTTTCTTAGTGGTATTGTTGTGTCCATATAAATTTATGTGACACGATTTAATTCGAGATAAAAAAACTTAAAAGGAAATTGAAATGTGAAATGTAGTAGAATTTTTAGAGCTTAATATTATTAAATATTGTTAAGAAAATTTATAGAGTTAAAATGTCGTTTTTATTTTTATTTAGTCATTTATTTTTCTCATTATAAGAAATCATAAATAAAAATGATAAATTTCATTCATTTGCACTTTCAGAATTTTCTTTTTAAGGTTTACAAACATGATTAATTTACAAAAATAAAAAAGGAATAATTTGAAGGATCAATGAGATCAAAATGATTGGAAGAATTATCGATAATAGAGTGAACAATTAATATAGGTCTATAAAAAGACTTTCTTTTTGAAATAACCTGAAAAAGTAAATATTACATAACTTAAGAGAAAAAGAGAGTAAAAAAATATGATTATTTAATTAGAGAAATTGGCAGATATATTTAGTTACTAATAATTTACTTTGACTTGTTTAATTTTCTCCACTTTATTATTTTTTGCATGTGACATTTAATACCTCAAAATTGTTAAATTTGATTGTATAGGTCATGTAACATCTAGTAAATTGAAATAACTAAGATTAATCTAGGAAATCAAGGAATAATTGTTTTTGGAAATAAAAAGAGAAATGTGGAAAATTTCCAAATTTTAAAAGTGAGTTTTTGGCCTTGTTTTAGATGGCCATAACTTTCATCTCAAGAGAAACAACTGTGAGTTATTTATACGGTTGGAAATCCCATGCTAAGATCTTTCTAATGCTGCAGAGTTTGAGAAATTTTTATATCGTACGAATGAGATATGGCTTATGGATGTTAGGTTGTTGGATTGAGGAGAATCCAATCAGAATTTTAGTAAGGGTAAAGTAGTATTTTCAGCCTACAATTTCCTTATTTTTTTAAGGGTTTATCAAGGGAAAATTTAAGCGTTATGTCAGATGCAAGTACACAAGTCCAATGACCAATCAAAGCCCAATAATCTCACTCAATCAAGTAATCAAAATCAAGGACCACAAGAATTGTCTAACTTCACATATCATAACATCAGGAGTAACCATTATCATATTTCAGCAATATAGACCGACAACATTCTCATAAGAAACTAACATCATATATAGTGAATAACATGTAAAGTCAACATAAACATAATATATACATTAGAGAACACAATAACCACCTCCTAAGGCTTCCCTCAAGGTAAACTAATGTAAGGCATAGGTAGGGGTATATACCCTTACCTAGGCTAAGTCAATCCTCTTAAGTCACTCTAGTTAGTGCTTAGTTTATTACTTCATATTACTTTTCGGTACACTTGCACTTACCGACATAGACTATAAGAGCTAAGAGTGCAATTCAGTGTTGTAAAACCATACACCGATTGGAGGTGGTCTAGCTGCCAAAGTAGTACCAGAAAGGAACATAACATCTAGGTGGATCCACCTAGATAGCATTCCTACGGAGGCAACATAGTTTATGGAACGTGGAGGCCTTTATTTGAAATATAACTCCATGCCCTTTTTGGGACATGAGGCTATCTACTATGGTGAACCCTACGTACCCACCTAATGAAGGTTCCACCCATCATCTTCAAGCTAACTCGGTGTTAAGGTACAATCCCTTTATAAAATGTCTTTAAGTCATCCATTTTTTATCGAAGCTTAGTTTAGGTCATAGGGTCTACCCCTTATATAATAATCATCATAGATCAATATGAATTTCATAGGTATTGTCCTTTAATTTCAACTCACACATGTGAGGTTAGCACATTTATATATTGACATTATAATAAGGCACATAGGTAAGTCATCACCATGCTTATATCATTAGATCTTAGCCTACAACTCACAAGTCATAATTGAAGAAATTCCAATTCAACATCATACCAACCCTGGTCAATCTTAACATAAGGTATATTTCAATATAACTTCATCACTAAACACAAGTAGTCATAATTGAAGTTAAGGATTGATATCACAAGACTTACCCTAATGTCGTTGACAATCCATCATCAAGGTTTTACCGTCAACTATACAATTCAACCCAACAATGGGTGTAGTATCATCACGCCATAGTAATCAACACAATAATAAAGTCAATTGAATCACTACAAAACAATTCATCACTAGTGCATAGCCTAGGCTTAGGGATTTGGGCAAAATTCACGATCTACTTCACAACTTAGATAAATTCATGAAGAACTAGCACAATTGAATCTTAATACATCATTATATAATCATAATCAAATTATTAAATAATAAACAAAGAAATATAGAATATCAATTTTGTAATACAAGAAAATCCACTTGAAACTCATCTTTTTGTAATCAATTTAGAGGAACCCTTTGGTGAAAGGAATTCCATAACTTGTTAATTGATGGAGATTGATGCAGCAACAACCCATTTGATGACCTTATACCATTACATAGCCCGTCAATGGAAATCTTCTATTTGAAAGAGAGAGAGAAGAGTGAAGGAAGAGCAGTTGGGTTTTGGAAAATATGAGGGTTGGGTTAGTTTAATTATGTTAGGGGCGTTTTATCGGTCATTAACCAACTTAATTAGGCCACATTAACCTTTGATTAATTAAATAACCACCTAATTAATTAATTAGACTAATTAAAACAGGGCAGCCTAAATAGTGACCTAACCTACGAGACCCCGACCTAGAGTTGTAGGTCAGTCGACGGCTAGTGTCCCTTTTGTGCTGCACATCTGTCATTTTCGTCTGCCACTTGCAAAAATAAACCCTCACAAAATTGACTAGGGGACCATTGACGATGTCCATCGACACCAAGTGGATTTGCTTACTCCCTGTTTGTTAGCAATCATTCATGGCACTGTCTTTTGAAAACTTTTAACCAAATAGAAGGGTCCTCCTCAAGGACCCTTTGGTTGATAATTTAGGAGTCGTATCCAAACGTTTCCACCCTAAAATGATTCTAATATGTATAAGACACCTTACTACCAATTACATTCCATTCCAACTCCTAAAACCTAGTCAAATAAGATAAGGCACTTAAGCAAATATTTGACTAGTTTTCGGACGTCATGGACATTTCTTGACAATTTGAATCTAAAACTTCCTAGACAACTTATACAAATTATATTTGACCTAAACACAGTTTCCAAACCCTTAGGCACTCATATTAGTTTCTAGATTAGGGTTTAGACTTTCAGAGTGTTACATTATCCACCAGGAAATTCCTACCCGAATTACACTAAAATTCTTAAAAAGGACAGAATAGACTCAAGATTAGAAGCCCAACTAAAAAAAAATATTAAAACATGATTTACAATTCAAATTAGCATAATTACATGACCTTTTACACCATGCAACTAAGGAATCTCTTGAAAACAAACTATAGCCTGCAAAAGTCATATGCTTACCACTCTAAGTTTGTTCTCCTATGGTTTTTACCTAGTTTTACACATATGCTCCTTTAGAGGATTTCTTTAAGGTCATGCAGAATGTTTTTGTCATAGTGAGATGAAGAGTAGAAGAGAGTAAAGGAAAGGATAAATAAAAAGAAAAAAGAGAAGAGAAAAGAAAGGGGATCAGACAAAAAATGGAAGGGAATTTGACTGGAAGTAGTGGAAGTAGGTCATAATTACTGAACAAAAAAAATTAGAAAACACATTAAATGCATAAGGAAATTAAATAAATAAACAGTGAAGTACAACACATTAGTCAACAGATTTAATATCAAGGCGATCTTTGAGATAGCAAAATCTTTCCTCAAGTAGAGATTTAGTAAAAATATCAGTTAATTGATTTTTAGAGTCTACAAATTCAAGAGAAAATCATCATTTCAAACATGATAAAGAATAAAATAATGCTTTATGTCGATATGCTTAGCCCTAGAATTATTCCCAATAAAAATATATTTACAAAGACTTAAATACTATCACAGATAATCGGAATAGTTTCATAAGAAATATCATTATCAAGTAATTGATGCATCTTCCATAAAATTTGAGTACCACAAGTTCCAACTGCTAAGTATCAAGATTCTATGGAGGATAAGGAAACCGAAGCTTGTTTCTAGCTATGCCATGGGATCAGATAGTATCCCAAGATTAGGCATGTTCCACTAGTGCTTTTTCGGACTTTTTGTCACATGGAAAGTCTGCATCTGATTAACTAATTCAATCTAAATTAGTGGAATAAGGATACCATTGTCCTAGACTGTGGTTCAAATAAGGTAGCAAATGATTTGCTTTACTACCGTCAAATGTGATTCCTTCAGGGCAGCCTAAAACAGTGCACACATTCATCCATTATACATTACATCGAGCCGACTACCTATAAGATGTATTAAAGAGCCACCACTACTAAAAAATAGTCATTAGCGACCTAAAAATTACCTACCTAGAATGGAGTCGGTAATTTCCAACCTCAGGAGGTAAGTATTGTGAAAAAAAATTAAACTAGTTGGGTTTTATGAAAAATGTCACGACCGGAATGTAGACTCCAGACAAGACCGGCATCGTTAACCTTCTAAGGTCACAGACAAGCCTACTTACGTCATTCTTACTTCGTCTAGGTTAATTTTAGTGAAAAATTTGAAACTTTGTATTTGTTAACATACATACTAATCACTCCATTAGATTCATAATTTTTAACCATCAACCATCTAACATTACGATTATCAAATTAAAGAAATAGTTTAATATAGAATCAAATGTATGCTTGCCAAAATGGCACCAATACATTGTCTGAACAAAAGCGGAAACAAAACGCTAGAGGAACATCATCCTCGAAAGCATGAGGGCCTACAAAGTCCGGATGAATGCTCCACGTCCGAATAGTTTAATCGTCAACCTGTAGCTCTAGCGTCCACCTGTGTCTGCATCTAAAATTGTAGAGTTCTATAAAAATCAATACGCACTTGTATTAATTATGGGTATATGCAAGCACACACAAAGGACATGAATGATTAAAAGCAACTCTTTCCTAACAAAATGATTATGGAAAGTCAAGTCAGTGGACTTGCCAAATTGGGATTAGGAAAGTGAGTGAGCTTTCCAAATTTTAATTAGGAATATTTGTGAGCTTTTATAATTTGTATAAGCAATGTTATTCCATAAGAGTAACATGCGTCATCATATTTAACATCTTGAACACATCACGCAACAGCGTACACATAGCACATATAATAATTCCTATAACACATAATGTTTTTCATATAATTCATTCGTATATCATGAGACCTTGGAATTTGGACTTGACATTAAGACTTCCCGAAAATGAGGGCTCAACAAATGGGACCTCAACTAGGGAGTCTGCTTTAGCAAACATAGAGTCTTCTTCGTTCATTCATAAGTACTTTATTTCATTTCATTCATGGGCCAGTGTAAATAAAAGCATTACCTAGGACATAGCTTAAGACTTTCGTGTAATTACAAAGAATGACCTAATGATATTACTCTTATCTAACTCACCTCTTGATTATCCTATCCTAACACCTTTGGTATCATTCGTTTCAATATGTGCTTCATTTGAGGTTGGCGTCATTAATTAAATGATAATTTTAGCTATAAACGACATAGATCATTTGAGAATTATGCAATCCAGACTCATGAAACCCCACACAGAAAAGAGGTGGAATCACCAGCCAAAGTGACCCAAAACATGCTAGCGGACATGGGAATTGGCAGTTTAGGTTCGAATATATGTTATATAAGGAGACCTATACCCAGCATGCCTGACAGTCTCATCTCATGAGAGTTACGTTAACCTCCGCCCTTTTCGAAAGAAGGCATCATCACTTATAGCTAGTCTATTAGTGCTCAGTATAAAGTTCCTTTATATTAAACTCATGAATCATGGAAGTTGGATACTACTATGAGGACTTCATAGCTCAATAGATTATTTGTCATCTCATAATTATTATTAAGTGTGTTAATCTCAATACTTTTATTCGAGTGTTCATAGAGACTGGTCTCTTAATTAATATTACACTCTCATAGGTGAGTACCTTTTGGTAACATTTACCTAGGATCATTTGAGATTGCTCTCATCTTTTACATTAGCCTCATATCATGTTGTCACCACATTCATCCACATGAGCACATTTTCTATTCATAATTACTAACCCTCTTTTACGTGAATGTTCGTTTCATCATATGCCAATGCACTTGGACATTTGTATGTTTCTACTCTTACTTAACCCTTCTAGGTTTTCATTATTTCTTTACATAATATACATTTCATCTTATGCCAATGCACTTGGCCATTTAGTGTGTTTTACACTCTCACTTAACCCTTCTACAGTTACATCATTTCATTACATACATCTTAGGTTCACTTATTTTTAAATGTATGCTAGACTTATGGGTCTATAAATACAAGCCATGAGGACTCATTCATAGTTCGTTTAAGTGATTCATATTTTCCTAAGATTATGTAGTTCAAGACTTATGCATCTTGTATGTATGAAAAGATCTCGATTTCGATCTAAGTAGGCAGCACTATTCTTGAAGATATAATTCACGTATGACTAACGAATCTATACGGAATTTGGGCAAGGGAACCCAATTTCTAATATCTTAGACAACACTTACATTTTTTTTAATTTATTGTATTTGGGTCAACATGACATTGGGATTCTATATCGATCCCCAACATCAACGTTTCCTCTATATTTTGCACCTTTGGATTACCTCTTACTTGGCCTAGGGGTTGTATGATCAAATCCCCACAACCCCTTCTAATTTTTTTTATCTATTTTGCGTTGCCTATTTCGAGTTGACTATGACGTTGTGTGATCAAACCCCGATAGCGTCTCTTTATTTTTCTTTTTTTCTCCTCCTTAAATCTGCCTAAGAGGTTGTGGGTTCGATTACCACAGGCCTTCCCCTTTATATTTCTTTTAGTCTCCTCCTTAAATCTACCTAAGGTGTCGTGGGTTCGATTGCAACACGCCTCCTCCTTTATATTTCTTTTATTCACCTCCTAAATCTGCCTAGGAGGTCATGGGTTCGATTCCCACACGTGTCCCCCTTTAGTTTTCTTTTATTCTCCTCCTTAATCTGCCTAGGAGGTTGTGGGTTCGATTCCCACACGCCTCCCCCTTTATTTTCATTTATTCTCCTCCTTAACTCTGATTGATAGGTGGTGGGTTCGAATCCCACTCCTCTCATTTCTTTATTTTTTGTGTTCAGTTGCATCTTCCAGCGAAAACCATGGTCCGAATCCCCTTAACCACAATTCTTTTTACTTCTTTATTTTCATGGTTTTTAACATGGTGAGGTCACGGGTTCAATCCTCCATGACTTCACTTGTTTTAATTCATTTTTTTCAGCATTTCTAACCCTCTTTTCTGAACGAAATTCATCACTAGAAGCTTGAAATTTTCTTGTAATTTTTAAGCATCCTTTCATCAAGTTACACATTAGTTCTCATGGGAGTTTTTTAGTTCATTTAAAACATTTTAGGTGTGTTTTCATGGATTCCTATAGACAAGAGATTATCCCTCAAATCAGCCACATTTCAACTCATATGAATATAAGATTTTCATTAACATGTGTACATGAAATATAAAGAACTATCATGCATTTAAAGTCCTAAACAATGAATAATAGCCACGGCAACTCACATATACACACGTAGTTACATTTCTGGAAACATCAACATAAGTCACATTCAAAACATACATACAAACACAAAATCATGACTAAAAAACGTTTCATCCCTTGTTTTGTACCAGCAAACATAACCAACATATGATTCAATGGGAGCTAGTGACAGGGACATGAAACATGGAACAATCGTAGTTTTCAGAATGAATATTCTAAACCTTAAGGGGTCTCTTCGAAAAGGGACAGAGAGAGAAGAGAACCCATACCTTTTTGACGTTAAAACCTAGACTTGCTTCCCAAAGAATTCCTCTAAACACACGTGAAGCACCAAAAGTTCAATAGCAAACTCAACGGAAAACCTTCCCTTTGCCCACATAATTGATTAAAGGTTGTTTTTCTTATCTTTTCGTGTAAGTTATTCAACTGTTACGAAATTTCATTTGCCTACTATTTTTGGAGTTATTTTTGCAGATAAAACGTGAACGAGAGTGATAAAGACGTGAGAGATTGAAAATCTTCTTTCCTTCATTTAAATCAGCTAATAACTAATAAAGATAAATTAATTACATTAATTTAACAACTTAAATTAAAAACAATTTAATTCATTTCTTCCACCTAGGTTCGAACTAGGGTGGAGCAAGACATCACTTCAAGAGACCAATTTTGGACCTCTCTCCCCAAAATTACCCTCTACCTTATGATTTAAGTAATTTATTACATATTGAGGGTTATTACTATACTACCCATAGCCTGGAAAAAGGCCATTTTATCCCTAGACCCTCCAAACTCAAGATTTTCCCTTTTTAAGTCCGGTAAAGACTCCTTGAAGTAAATCTTCATATTCGAGATCCCTACATGGTTGGATCCAACCTTTCCACGCTCAACTAACTTTCCAAGTTAGTTGGATTAATTGTAGAAAGGGTTCAGACGTGTGGGTCTACGTGCATCAATCTGTGTGAACATTGGTCTAATCATAGGCATACTTGACACTTTAAGCATCTCATTTCTTACTCATTTTTAGGGATGATACACTAAAAAAGATGGGAAAAATTCCGACCTTAGAGGGTCCGTATTTTTTAGCTGAATAAATGAATTACAATAATGTCACGACCCAAAACAAGCCGCGAGTGGCACCCACACTTATCCTACTATGTGAGCGAACCAACAATTCTAAACCCCAACATTTACCAATATTTGAACCATAATGAACAAAATATAATGCAGCAGACTCAAAATCTTATTAATCTAATCAATAAATAAGCTTTTAAAATTTCTCAACTATTATCCCCAAAATCTGGAAGTCATGACACCAACAACATCTATCCTCAAAAATTCTAAATCTAAGAGTTTTTAAGAAGCTAACATAAGTAAAATAAATGGTCCATGTCCGAACTTCAAGACATCAAGACGTGAAGGAGAGTATCTAGTCCGAGCTAGGAACAATAGCTCACCCTGAAATTTGGTATGCTAAAGACTGGCTAGAGTTGCAGACGAGTCGAAGTTAATGGCAAGTTTGCTGCACTCCACAAGTAACAAAGAGAAAGATACAAGTAGGGGTCAGTACAAGGAACACGCACTGAGTAGGTATCATCGCCCAACTCAAAATAGAAAGCAATATATATATCGATTAATAATATAAAATCAACTACAATACTCAATAGGTGTCAACAACAAGTACAAGAACCATTGGCCGCAACACCAAGAACACCCATAAGGACTCAAGCCTCCACACCATACTCATTTGGGAAATAGGTTTCTTTAAATTGAGTATATTACCATGATTCAAGATTTATTCTCTTTATTCTTCTTGTGTTGAAACGTGAAACTCCGATCCCCTAATACTACGTGTCAGTTTGTGACACCCGATCCCCTAATACTACGTGTCGGTTCGTGACACCCGATCCACTAATACTACGTGTCGGTTCAAGACACCCGATCCCCTAATACTACGTGTCGGTTCGTGACACCCGATCCCCTAATACTACGTGTCGGTTCGTGACACCCGATCCATTAACCTCATTCTTTGAATTCATCAAACCTTCTTTTAGGTCAAGGCATCATCATTAATAGAGTGGATTTAAGGTTTTTAAGATTCCACATTATCATCATTATAATCCATCACCATTTACATAATAACAACATGCAACAACACAATTAAGCATATAGAAGACTTTACAATACCACCCAGTACATATCAATCGCTATTTAGAGTTTACTATGAAATAGCATAAACCATAACCTACCTCCACCGAAGAATCGTGATCAAGCAAGCTACTTCCCAATGTCCTTGCTTTCCTCTTCGCTTCTCCCTTCTCTCGCTCGTTATCCCTCTCTATCTGTTCTTTAGATTTTTCCTTATTCATACTCTTTTTCTTTTACCCTAATTATAATATAATTAAGTATAAAAGATGATAAAAGTAACCCACTATTTATTTCAAGGTTATCTCCTTTAACCCCAAGTAATTAAATTATTAAAGTTACCCCACTAATTTCATAATTATAAGCATGAATAGTCCAAAACGCCCCTTAAAAACTTTTAGCAGAAATCCGAACTAGTCGAGGTTACGCCACTCGTTACGGTCGGTCGTACCTACAACGGTCTGTCCTACAGGTCCGTCACAAAGTTCAGAGAGTTGATTTCATAAAAGGTCTTGTGACGGTCTGTCGTGGCTACGACGGTCTGTGCCGCAGTTCTGTCGTGAAGTTCATAGAGTTGATCCCCGTACCCAACTTTCAGAGTTTAAGTGTTTTGGGAGGGAGATCCTCGACGATCCATCCTGACCATGACGGTCCGTTGTGTGATCCGTTGACTCAGTCAGTTATTATCAAAAATAATTCTATTGCTAGAAACGACTAAATAGGTCGTTACAATAGCTACCAATTTACCCATCTTTCGTCCTCGAACAATCACAAGAAGAAAAACAAGGGCGAGAAACAGTACCTGAATCTGTAAAAAGGTGTGGGTATCTTTCTTACATATCAGCCTCCTTCTCCCAAGTGGACTCTTCAGCTGGCCGATTCTTCCATTGAACCTTGATGGATGCAATCTCCCTTGATCTAAACATGCGGATTTCTCTACCTAAAATAGCAACATGCTCTTCCTCATAAGACAAATTCTCATCAAGAAGAACTGAATCCCAACGAATAATGTAGTTTCCATCTCCATGATATCTTTTCAGCATAGACACATGAAATACCGAGTGCACTCCTGAGAGTAGTGGAGGTAATGCAAATTCATAAGCCACCTCCCCCACGCGCTTCAGAACATCAAATGGACCAATATACCTTGGAGTAAACCGCATCACCCTTTTCTTAGGTGAAACCTTCAGCAAGACTTATTCACCCTCCATGAAATCCAAGTCTCTAACCTTTCGATCTGCATATTCCTTCTACCTACTTTGAGCCACTAAAAGCTTTTCTTGAATAAATTTCACTTTATCTAATGATTCCCTCAAGAGATCGGTACCCCATGGTATCACCTCAAATGCATCAAACCAACCAATGGGAGACCTACATCTCCTTCCATACAGTGCCTCAAATGGGGCCATATCAATACTTGAGTGATAGCTATTATTGTATGAAAACTCTGCTAAAGGTAAGAAGTTATCCCAATAACCACCAAATTCTATCACACATGCACGAAGCATATCCTCCAACACTTGAATTGTTCGCTCAGACTGTCCATCTGTCTGCGGGTAAAATGCAGTACTAAGATCCAACCTGGTACCTAATTAAGCATGCAATATTCTCCGAAACATAGAAGTAAATTGCGTACCTCTATCTGATATGATGGAAAGTGGAACTCCATGCAATCGAACAATTTCTGAGATATAGAGTTTGGCTAACTTCTCTGCATTGTAAGTCACCTTGACCGGAATGAAGTGAGCAGACTTAGTTAATCTGTCAACAATTACCCAAATAAAAACAAACTTACCAAATGTCTTTGGAAGACCAACCACGAAATCCATTGCAATTTTTCCCACTTCCATTCAGGAATGGACATTCTCTGAAGTGTTCCTCCGGGCCTCTGGTGTTCATACTTTACCTGATGACAATTCGGGCATTGGGCAACAAAATCAACAATTTCACGCTTCATTCTACTCCACCGAAAATGTTGCTTTAGGTCGCGATACATCTTGGTTGCACAAGGATGTATAGAATATCCTGAACTATGAGCCTCTGCAAGAATAGTGTGGATCAAATCATCAACACGGGGCACACATACCATTCCATTAATCCTCAAAACGCCTTCCTCATCAATTATTGCCTTTTTAGCCTCTCCTCGCAACACCATTTCCCGAATTCGGCTCAGCTTCTCATCAGTAAACTGCTTTCCCTTAATCTTGTCATGAAAAGAAGATCTTGCCTCCACACAGGCCAAAAATCCTCCTTTCTCCAGTTCTTCCAGCCTCATAAAGACATTAGCTAGAGTCTGAACCTCCCTAGCCAATGGGCGTCTAGAAACCTGTAAGTGGGCTAGACTCACCATGCTCCCTGTTTTTCTACTTAAAGCATCTGCCACCACATTAGCTTTTCCTGGGTGATACAATATTGTAACATCATAGTCCTTCAGTAGTTCAATCCATCTCCTTTGTCTCAAATTCAAATCTTTCTGAGTAAAGACATACTGTAAACTACGATGATCTGTATAGACTTCACACTTAACCCAATATAGATAATGTCTCCATTGCTTTAATGCAAACACGACTGCGGCCAACTCCAAATCATGGGTCAGATAGTTACGTTCATGCACTTTTAATTTTCTTGAAGCATAAGCAATTACATTCCCCTCTTGCATTAGCACTGCACCTAACCCAGAAAAAGATGCATCACAATAAATAGTGAAATTCTTACCTTCCACTGGCAAGGTCAGAATTGGTGCAGTAGTCAACAAGGTCTTGCGGTTCTGGAAGCTTTCTTCACATTCGTCCGACCATACAAATGGAACATTCTGCTTAGTCAAGTTTGTCAATAGGGAAGCAACCGAAGAAAATCCCTTGACAAATCGACGATAGTAGCTAGCTAAACCAACAAAGCTCCTTACTTCTGTAACATTAGTAGGTCTTACCCAACTCTTCACTGCTTAAATCTTAGAATGATCCACCATCACTCCATCCTTAGAAACTACGTGCCCCAAGAAGGACACTGAATCTAGCCAAAACTCACACTTGGAGAATTTGGCATAAAGCCTTTTCTCCCTCAACACTTCCAACACAATTCTCATGTGCTCCTTATGTTCTTTCCTGCTCTTTGAGTATATCAGTATATCATCAATGAACACAATTACAAAGAGATCTAGATATGGCTTAAAAATCCCGTTCATCAGACTCATGAAAGCAGCAGGGGCGTTCGTAAGCTCAAAAGACATTACTAAGAATTCATAATGCCCATACCTGGTTCGAAAAGCAGTCTTTGGCACATCCGCTGCCCGTATTTTCAATTGATGATAACCAGATCTCAAATCGATTTTTGAGAAGGTACAAGCACCTTGTAACTGATCGAACATATCATCAATGTGAGGAAGAGGATACTTGTTCTTAACAGTTACCTTATTCAGTTGCCTGTAGTCTATGCACATCCGAAAACTCCAATCCTTCTTCTTCACAAATAAAACAGGAGCACCCCAAGGGGATGCACTTGGTCTAATAAAGCCTTTATCTAACAACTCTGGAAGTTGGGCCTTTAACTCCCTTAACTCTGCTGGAGCCATTCTATAAGGGGGTATGGAAATGGGGCGAGTACCCGGCTCCAGATCAATACAAAAATCAATATCCCTATCCGGTGGCATACCAGGAAGGACTGCAGGAAACACATCCAAAAACTCACGGACTATCGAAACAAACTCAATCGAAGGTATTTGGGAAGTATCATCCCTGAGATGTGCCAAGAAAGCAAAACAACCCTTACTAACAATTCTCTTAGCACGAAGAAAGGAGATGATACGAACTGGGGTGGAAGTGTAGTCACCCTCCCACACTAGCGGATCTTTCCCAGGCTTGGCCAATGTCAGAGTTTTAGCATTACATTCTAAGATTGCATAATTTGGAGTAAGCCAAGTCATACCCAGGATTACATCAAAATCAACCATTTCTAGGATAATCAAGTCTACATGTGTACTGTTCCCCACAAAAGTCACAACACAAGACCTATACACCTTCTCAACTATCACATACTCACTCACAGGAGAAGAGACACGAATGGGCATGTCAAGCAAATCACAATGTAAATCAAGACCAATAGCAAATGAGGAAGATACATATGAAAATGTGGATCCAGGATCAAATAATACAGAAGCCATGCAATCACAAACTAAAAGATTACCTGTGATAACGGCATCAGATGTCTCCGCTTCAGACCTCCCAGGGAAAGCATAACAATGGGCCCTATCACCTGTCTGCCCGTTGCCCCTACCATGTTGCGCTGCAGTAGCTCCAGTTTGCCCGCCACCCCGGTTGATTTGGTGACCTACATTACCTTAGCCACCACGTCCTCCTGAATGGCGGCCTCTTCCATGACCACCTCTACCTCTGACTATTGGGGGTCTGTAATTCTGTTTTGGACAATATCTCCTAATATGTCCAGTCTCCCCACATCCATAACACTCTCTAGGGTCAAGCATAGGTCTCTGTGAGAATGACGAAGTCTGGGGTAACCTCCAATCTCAAAGGAATGTTGGCTGGTCTGCGATGGACCCCCAGCTACAGCCTGCAGTGAAGATTGAATAGGTCGGGATGGGTAACCTCCTGAACTCTGCCCTCTGCATTAAGAACCACTAAACTCTTCTCCCTTACGAAACTTCATATATGTCGAGGCCATAGTGAAAACGTCTGGCTTCACCCCCTCCACCTCTATCACAAAATCAACCACTTCTTGAAAGGATTTTGCTGCAGCAGGTACCTGTAAGGCTGGAATCTGCAAATTTGACATCAATCCCTTCACAAAACGGCGAATCCGCTCTTGTGGACTGAAAGCTACCTGGATAGTGCACGAAACTTAGCCTCATAAGCAGTAACAGATATCCAGTCTTGCTCTGAGCTTAGGAACTCATCTCTCCTCCTTTCCCTCAAAGTCCGGGGTATATACTTCTCCATAAATAAGCTAGAGAATGATGCCCAAGTCATAGGTGGTGCCTGTGCTGGTTGACACTCAACATATGACCGCCACCATATTTTTGCGTTCCCCTGAAACTGATAGGTCACAAACTCAACGCCAAATTGTTCTATTATGCCCATCTTATGTAGCAGCTCATGACAATGAACCAGGAAATCATACGCATCCTCAGATTCAGCACTCTTAAATACTGGAGGTTTCAACTTCAAGAATTTAGTGAAAAGTTCATGTTGATCACTCGTCATTATAAGCCCTATAGTCAATCGAGGAAACATGCCTACTTCCAATGAGGCATCCATGCGGGGAGCCACAGCAGCTGCATGTTGTATTCTCGGAACCTGAGGTGCTGGTGCAGAAAACACTGGAGGTGTCTGGCCCTGATCCAATAACCCGCTAAGATAGGTAAGAACCTAGTTAATAATCTCTGGGGTAGGTTGGGGTGGTAATTCCTCATCTTGCACTTGCTCATTTTCCCCCTCCTCACTCTCTCTTACTACCTCATCAGTCGGTGGGGGAGTCACCGCCCTATTACTAGCTGGACCAGGTGTCACGGCCTCTTCCCACTGCTCCTCTTCGAGCTACAGCCCCAGTGGCTGGCTCAGACGCATTTTGTCTTGCTGGTGTTAGAGCTGGCACAGTTTTTGCTCTATTTCTAACAATCTGTGAAATAGAGTGAGGATGTCAGATACCAATTTGTATCACCCAGATACCAAGTGGATCCAAGTAATAGCACGAAAGAAAGAAAGAATGGAATTTTCCTATCAATGTCCTATAGCCTCTCAAAAAAAAGTAAAGGTGTCCCCCTACCGTTCCTTAAGACTCTACTAGACTCGTTCTTGTGTGATGAGACAAACGAACATAATGCTCTGATACCAAGTTTCTCACGACCCAAAACAAGCCGCGAGTGGCACCCACACTTATCCTACTATGTGAGCGAATCAACAATTCTAAACCCCAACATTTACCAATATTTCAACTATAATGAACAAAATATAATGCGGAAGACTCAAACTCTTATTAATATAATCAATAAATAAGCTTCTAAAATTTCTCAACTATTATCCCCAAAATATGGAAGTCATCACACCAAGAACATCTATCCTCAAAAATTCTAAATCTAAGAGTATTTAAGAAGCTAACATAAGTAGAAGAAATGGTCCATGTCCGAACTTCAAGACATCAATACGTGAAGGAGAGAATCTAGTCCGAGCTAGGAACAATAGCTCACCCTGAAATCTGGTATGCTGAAGACTGGCTAGAGTTGCGGACGAGTCGAAATTGATGGCACGTTTGCTGCACTCCAGGAGTAACAAAGAGAAAGATACAAGTAGGGGTCTGTACAAGGAACACGTACTGAGTAGGTATCATCGGCCAACTCAAAATTGAAAGCAATATATATCGCATAATAATATAAAATCAACTACAATACTCAACAGGTGTCAACAACAAGTACAAGAACCATTGGCCGCAACACCAAGCACACCTATGAGGACTCAAGCCTCCACACCATACTTATTTGGGAAATAGGTTTCTTTAAATTCAGTATATTACCATCATTAAAGATTTATTCTCTTTATTCTTCTTGTGTCGGAACGTGACACTCCGATCCCCTAATACTACGTGTCGATTCGTGACACCCGATCCCCTAATACTACTTCATGAAACCCGATACCCTAATACTACGTGTCGGTTCGTGATACCCGATGCCCTAATACTACGTGTCGGTTCGTGACACGCTATCCATTAACCTCATTCTTTTGATTCATCAAGCCTTCTTTTAGGACAAGACATCATCATTAATAGAGTGGATTTATGGTTTTTAAGATTCCACAGTATCATCATTATAATCCATCACCATTTACATAATAACAATATGCAACAACACAATTAAGCATATAGAAGACTTTACAATACCACCCAATACATATCAATCGCTATTTAGAGTTTACTATGAAATAGCATAAACAATAACCTACCTCCACCGAAGAATCGTGATCAAGCAAGCTACTTCCTAAAGTCCTTGCTTTCCTCTTCGCTTCTCCCTTCTCTCGCTCTTTCTCCCTCTCTCTCTGTTCTTTCTATTTTTCCTTATTCAAAATCTTTTGATTTTACCCTAATTATCATATAATTAAGTATAAAAGATGATAAAAGTAACCCACTATTTATTTCAAGGTTATCTCCTTTAACCCCCAGGTAATTAAATTATTAAACTTACCCCACAAATTTCATAATTTTAAGCATGAATAGTCCAAAATGCCCCTTAAAAACGTTTAGCAGAAATCCGACCCAGTCGAGGTTACGCCACTCGTGACGGCCCTTCGTACCTGCGACGGTCCGTCTTGCAGGTCCGTCACAAAGTTCAGAGAGTTGATTTCAGTAAAGGGCTTGTGACGGTCCGTCGTGGCTACGACGGTCCGTGCTGCAGTTCCGTCGTGAAGTTCAGAGAGTTGATCCCCGTACCCAACTTTCAGAGTTTAAGTGTTTTGGGACGGAGATCCTCGACGATCCGTCGTGACCATGACGGTCCGTCGTGTGATCCGTCGACACAGTCAGTTATTATGAAAAGTAATTCTACTGCTCGAAACGACTAAACAGGTCGTTACAAATAAACCTCTTGATGTCGGTAATAAAGTAAATAAATGAATAAACGTATTTTGAATTTTTCTCAATTAAATAAAACAATAAAATTGAAAAAAAATTGGATTTAATTATTTAAATCGTCTTTGAAGGACGGGTTTAAGTAAAATAAAAAACAAAAAAAATTATTATATTATACTGACATTTGCACGCCAATAAAATTAATTGTATATAATTGTATCAATTTTTATTAAAATATTTATATAGTGAGTTCCATAAAATTATAAATTGATATTTTTAATTAACTTTAAATAAATTGGATCACTTTTTTATGTAAATTAGAATATTTATTAATATAAAATACTGACATCATGAGATTGGTATTTACATTTTATCACCAAATACCGACCTAATGAGGTTGGTATTTTTATTTCATCCATATCAAATTACCGACATGATGCGGTAGGTATTTTTACATAATCAAACATCATGAAGTCATTATTTTTATTTTATCCAAATATCGACCTCATGAAGTCTGTATTTTTTCTTCATCAAAAATAGAAACCTCATGAGGTCGATATTTTTACTTCATCTAAATACCCACTTTATGAGATTGGTATTTATCTTTCATCCTAATATCTACCTACTGAGATATTAATTTCGTCGAATAAATTAATATGATTTAGTTGGTGAATATAGTGCTGGAATTAAGTTAAGAATAAACTAATTAGACATATAAAGTTGTTAAGTTCTTCAAATAAGTAAATGTGATTTAGTTAGTGAATATTATGTTTGAATTAAGTTAAAACTAAACAAGTTTTACTTAGAATGATGTTAAGTTCTTCAAATAAGAGATGCAAATTATTTGGTGAATATTGTGTTTGAATTAAGTTAAAAGTAAATTAATGAGACTTAGAAAGTTGTAAAGTTCTTTATATAAGTTAGTGCGATTTTGTTTGTGAATATAGTGTTGGAATTAAGATAAAATTAAACTAATTAGACGTAGCAAGTTGTTAAGTTCTATAAATAAGTTAATGTGATTTAACTGGTGAATATAGTGTTTGAATTATGTTAAAACTAAATTAATTAGACTTAAAAGTTTTTAAGCTCTTTAAAGAACTTAATATGATTAAGTTGGTGAATATAGTGTTGGAGTTGAGTTAAAATTAAAATAATTAGACTTGAAAAGAATTTAAGGTTTTCAAATAGGCTAATGTGATTTAATTGGTAAATATAGTGTTGGAATTAATTGAAAACTTAACTAATTAAACTTAGAAATATGTTAAGTTCTTAAAATAAGTAAATGTGATTTAGTTGGTGAATATATTGTTAGAATTAAGTTAAAACTAAACTAATTACACTTAGAAAGATGTTAAGTTCTTCAATTAAGAAATATGATTTATTTGGTGAATATAGTGTTTAAATTAAGTTAAAACTAATCTAATTAGACTTAGAAAGATGTTAAGTTCTTCAAATAAGTAATGTGATTTAATTGGTGAATATAGTGATTGAATTAAGTTAAAACTAAACCAATTAGACTTAGAAATTTGTTATGTTCTTTAAATAAGTTAATGTGATTTAGTTGGTGAATATAAGGTTGGAATTAAGTTTAAACTAAACTAATTAGACAAAGAAAATTGTAAAGTTCTTTAAATAAGTTAATTTGATTTAGTTCGTGAATATATTGTTGGAACTAGGTAAAACTAAACTAATAAGACTTATAAATATGTTAAGTTCTTTCATATAGGTTAATGTGATTTAGTTTGTGAATATGGTGTTGGAATTATTTCAAAATGAGCATCATTTTTACCTACTCACTATCCACACCAGGCATATAATTCCTCTACTCATGTGGCTCCACAATCTGCTTATACTATATCTACACCTATTGTTGTACCTAGATCTGGGTACTAACCATTGCAGGACAGTTCACATCTTGTTCGTGAGTCTACCATACGATCAGCTAATGCTAGTCAGTGCAATATTTTGAATACTAATAGTGGATCAATTGGATTTTCAAATCTTCATCTTGAATCCAATGGCTCGGAGCATAATACTCCCACCACCCAGCACTCAGATGCACGTGGTCCTCAGGTGGGCGATAGACACAATTTTTGTAGACTTGTCATCGAGCCTTTAGGATAAAAGTTTGATTTAATTATGTTCATCTTTTATTTGTCTTTTTATATTTTTATTAATTGATTGATTATTTTTTGTTTACCATTCTTTGTCAATTAACTCATATTTCAGCTTACCTCCGGATGTGGGTATGTCAAGATTATTTTGAACTGCAATGGTACTCACTATAATGGTGTGTACCTGACTTAGGGTTCCATTCCAATTAAAAACATGGGGAAGATGTTCAATGAATTTAAAGTAAGAATGTGTATGAATTAAATTCACATCATATACATTTAAATTCACTATTCATTTGAATAATAAATATTTAGTCATTTTTCATTAAATAAATATTATGTCTGGGTTCCCGAACATGAGAAAGAGGTTCAAGAAAACATTAAGGTTAATATTTCAAAGTTTCTTTCTAGTACATTTAGTGAAAGTAAAAAAAAAAAAATAGAATTCCTAAGTTTATGTTAACAACACGACGGGATCTATTACTGGAAAATTGGGGTACTGTTTAAATGTTTAAGAAGAGTAGTGAGATTGAGAAGATGGCTCGCACATAAAAAGGAGGCTCTTTGCACACCAGTGGAGCTATTAGCCTAGTTACTAGGAAGGAAAGAATGGTATACTTTCTTAATTTTGTAAAATATTTCCTTTCCTTTTTTGATAAGTAGTTTTTGGAAATTAAATAATACTTGTGTTATTTGCAGGAAAAAGAGATGGGTAGGTCGGTAGTTGTAGAAGAGATGTTGAAGGTTACTAATGTCAAGAAGTGTACAAACCCCTATGAAAAAGAAAGTTGAATTGATCCACGTGCTCAAGAAACATATGTATGAACTCTATTCAAGTTATTCTTTTGTTCTCTTTCTTGAATATATTACATTCTTATTAGTAGAGCTCGTTATTTAAATTACAGGATAGGTTATACAAATGTCTCAGGAATATCGTAGTACTCTACCTCTTGAGTGTTGGGACAGATCATTTACACAAGAAGAAAATGAGAATTTTTGGAAACAAAGAGCAGGCTAACCGATTAGAGCTATGTCTATCCCGAAATGACATATCAAAAGAAGGAGTATTGGTATTTTGGTTCATCATCCTATAGCTTCAATGGCAGGGATAAAGAGACAATATCTGCAATGGATGGTGACATAGTTTTTCTCAATGCGGAGCTTGCTGTTGTAGCCGAAAGAGAGAAGAAGATAGAGGTGGAGATTGTGGCATTAAAGGAAGCAGAGAAAAAGATGTATGCAGCAGGACCAACAACCTTTTCTTTTGAATCAGAAAAGATATTTCCTACATGTCCACCAAGCAGCGAAGATGGAGCTGATCATGAATGTGATGATAATGATAAGGGTTATAAGGAGAGTGATGGTTATAAGGATTACTTATATTTGTTTGACATTTTAGACTTCCATATTTTTTGAATTATTTGATCATATTTTAGTTTATTTTAAAGTTGAATGAGGTCTATTTTCAAATAATTTAATGCATATGTTGAAAATATTGTGTTGTTTTGGTTGGATGAAATAACTTTTTTTAAATTCTTTAGGTTGTTTTGATATAAATATGCAAGTGGGATACTAAAATTGTAACTCAATGATGCCAATTTTGTAGCAAAAATACAGACCTCTAGAGGTCAAAATCTCAAAAATTAAAAAAAAATACCGACCTCCGGAGGTTGAAATCTAAAAAATTATAAATAAAAGTACCAACCTCCAGAGGTTGGAATCTCAACAATAAAATAAATAAAATAAACCGACCTCTAGAGGTTTGAATTTAAAAAATAAGAAACAAAAATATCGACCTACGAAGGTTGGAATCTAAAAAATAAGACATAAATATACCAACCTCCGAATATCGAAATCTAACAAATACGAAAAAAAATATCGACCTTCGAAGGTTGGAATCTAAAAAATAATAAATAGAAATATCGACCTCCGGAGGTCGGAATCTAAAAATAAGAAATAGAAATATTGGCCTCTAGAGGTCGGAAACAAAAAAAAATCAAAATACCGACCTCCGGAGGTTGGAATCTCAAAAATAAGAAATACCAACTTTCAGAGGTCGCAATCTAAAAAATTAGAAATAAAAATATTGACCTCCAGATTTCAGTATTCTAAAATTTGAGAATTAAATTTGCTGACCTCCGAAAGATGGAAAAAATAAAAATAAGAAATGAACAAATATATTAAAGAGACCTCCGGAAGTCGGAAAATAATATGATGAATTTTACCAACTTAAATTGAAAGTGACCTCGAGAGGTCAGTACTAGATGTCTGAATTGAATAGCGACCAAGCATCTTTCGGCGTATGGAGGTTGGTATTTTTAGGTAGGTATTCACTATTTTTTAGTAGTAAAACTATGTTTCTGTTCATCTTATCACCCATGTCTTTTCGAGATGCATCAGATTAAAGACACGTGGCGGACTCATTGGGGTACAAAAGTCTTTGCCCTATTCGAGTCCAAACTTCTTAATCAATTCCTTATTGTACTTTTCTTGACTAATGAATGTTCTATTAGTTCACTGGTTAATTTCATGTTCAAGAAGGAATGTGAGATCTCCTGTAAGAATCATTTCGAATTCTCCTTTCATCAGAGTTGCAAAATTCTCGCACAAAGAAGGATTAGAACTTCCAAAATAATATCATCAACATAGATATGAGCTATAAAAATGTATTCATAAGATCTTTCAATGAAGAGAGTTGTGTAAATTTTCCCAAAACTATTTTGCAGTATGAACGAACTCAATCTATCATACCAAGATTTTGTAGATTATTTAAGTATGCAAAGAGCATTGGAATGTTTGTAAACAAAATTGGGACAATGAGGATTTAAAACCGTGGGGTTGAAAACAACTTATTTTATAAAATCTTTTAAAAATGCACTTTTCACATCCATTTGAAATAGTATAAAATGTTTAAAAGAGGCATAAGAAAGTAAATTTGAATAGATTATAAGCTTGATACATTTGAAAAGGTTTCATCGTAGCCAATACCTTCTTGTTGTCAGTATCCTTGAGAGGATAACCTACATTGTTTCAAGTAACTTTTTAATTTTCATTTAGTGTGTTTCGAACTTCCCACTTGATTCCAATAATAGAGCAATCTTTTTGTCCATACTTGATTTCTTTGAAATTGATTACTCTACATTTGCTTCATTTATTCAATTAGGTTCCATTTGAGATATCAATGCAACGGAAGCTTATTTTCGTAGAGAAGATCCTTTCTGATTTTTCCTTCATGTTTATCGAGAATGAAACTTTCAGAATAATTAGTATTATGTCGCCATTCTCTTGGAATGTTTGATCTATCAGCTAGACTAGTCGACTTTCCTTCTGCAGTAGTGGACTTCAATATGAATTTTGGAACTTATATCTGCAGTATTTTCAACTATTTTGATGGGGGGTGATTTCGACGTCACCTCCATTAATTTTTTTACATTCTTGGGTTAGTCTCATCAAATACAACATGCACATATTTTTCAACAGTTAATGTTCTTTTATTAAAAACATGAAAGACTCTATTGATAGGATCATAGACTAACAAAAATACCTTTGTCACTCCTTGGATCAAACTTACCAAGATTGTTCTACCATTGTTCTGGATGAAGCACTTGTATCTGTAGGAATGAAAGCAGCTTATGTTTGGTTTCTTACCTCTCCACAGTTCATAGGGAGTCTTCTTCAGTATCAGTCTAATAAAATACCTATTAACAATGTCTCATGTAGTGCTCACTTCCTCTTCCCACAAGTGATCTAGTAAATATCTATGCAAAAGCATTGTTCATGATGACCTAAGAGTGATGGTTTTGACTCAAGTAACTTTCCTTTACCATTACCTCCAAATCTAACACATCATTGATCTACTCTTTTTATTGTTTTTGTGTTTTCCTTCTTTCCGCACATACGTATGGAGAATCTGCTATGAAGTACCACATTCCCTTTTTGTAGGTTTTCTTGAATTGCTCCTGCAAGACAAAAACATTAGTTTCTTTTAGGAACCCAAATATTTTTGGGCCATTGATGATTAAAAAATTTTGGTCTCCAAATCTATTTTCCAGAAGAATATTTTCTACATATGAAGGATTAATGACCTATATCGCCATAAGTAAAACACACAACTGTTAGAATTATGACTTGGAGAGTTTCTTCAGTAGAGCGTAGTTCTGTTTTATTGAATAGAACTATGTCTTGAAGATTTTTTAACACTATTTAACTGCATTTTTACTTTCTCCATTTCTTCTGATTGCAGATCAACTTCAATACGACTTGCTTCAAGGAGAATCTGCCAAACTTTCTTTTCTTGTAGAAGTTTCATGTATTCGTCAATTAATTTCTATAATTCATCACTAACCATATCCAAAGAGTTTTCTAAGTAATACAATTTGGACAATTATAAGATCTTACCTCTCTTGTTTCTCCTAGAGATACGAAACACGAGTTTTCCATTTCATCGTTCTCAACCTCGTTTGTTTTTCCTTGTTCCCATGCTCCGAGACTTTTTGCATATTTATTTCGTCGATTGGTTCTTCTTCTTCATTTTGTACAAGTTTTCTTGATATGTATTAGTTCTCAGCAGTAGTACCATCGATCATTGTTTCTTTTGAAGTCCTTTGTTTTTTAATCTTTTTGAGGTCGCTGTCTCCTTTGTCTGAGCATTTGTATTGCCTACGATTAATGAGGGTCATTCCTTAATCTTGGTTTTCATCGGCTTCCTCCTCAGTTTCTAATGTTACACCAATAAAAGCAATTGTTTTCTTTTTGTCGTCCTTGTTGTACCTTTTAATGTGATTTTTTTCATAAGCCATTAAGTTACCTCGAAGTTCATCATATGTTATGTTCTGTACATCTCTGTCTTTAAGAATGACAACGTTTGTTTCCCAGGGTTTGTGAAGACTGTTGACAAGTTTACTGACTCTTAACGAGTTTGAATACACCATTCCGACAGATTTTAGTTCAATGACAATTTCACTGAATCTTGAGAACATAGATTCAACATTTTCATCGTCAACCATTTTGTACAGTTCATATTCATTTACAAGGGAGATGATTTGGGCTTCCTTGACTTTCGTCGTTCCTTCATAGGTCACTTAAAGATTATCCCACATTTCTTTCGCAGCTACGTCATTTGAAATTTTGTAATATTCTGCTCCTCTTACTGAACCATACAACAAACTCATACCTCTAGCGTTTGTTTGAATTACCTCTTGTTGTTCCTTAGAAATATCAAACAATTTAGGATCAAAAGGTTTTTTAGTTCCATCCTTTTCAGTTAATCCAAGGAATGCCTTTGTGCCTTCCTTGATAAATACTCAAGCTTGATGTTCATTTGCGGATACAAAGATTCAGAATCTATCTTTTCTATGAGAGTAATCTTTCCCATTTAAGTAAGGTGTTCTATGTGAAAAGTGTCTGTCTCAAAGTAAAGCACCGGGAATTTGGTAATGTGACATTTGATCTTTACTCTCGTGTGGTTAAACACTAAATCTATTAGACTTTCCCTTATACCAATTTATATTCAAGAGGGAGGGGGTTAATTTAAAATTCACTTAGTCAAGTAATAGTAGTCGAGAATTGACTCACCTGCAAGTTAGTAGGAATATGAACAATAACAGAAATTTGCTATAAATAATTGACACAAAAGGTTTTATCCTTGTTCATATCACCAATGTAGTGCCTAATCCATTCCCTTTGGGTTTCAAGGGGATTCCTTAAGAGCTTTGAAGAGATCTTCGTGCTACAACAATTTGAAACTTTATCATGTGTGATATGCAATTAAGATTTCTACCTTGACACTGTCTCAAATTGTATACCTACAATCAAATTCTTTCTCTTCTCTTTTCTTTTCATTTGTATACTTTTAGCTAAGATCTAGTGAAGTTGCGTACTTCACAATACAAATCTGGGTCAGTTTATGTAGATGTTTATTTGTGCTCTTGTAAGGAAAACCCCAAAGGATTTATCTCAATCAAGGATTAATTTAGGGAGTCTTTAATTGATGCGATTTAGTTGATCTATATCCATGAAGTAAATTGCGCTGTCCTCTTTCATTTTGTTGGTTTGATCTTTTCCTTGTATGATCGACAGACTTGTTATCTTGTCGCTAGATTTATGACTCTTTCCTTTCTTGATGATTCAGTTGTGATCTCTGCCAAGTGTGCTAGTATTCTTCTTCATTTAGATTTTCTTTTATTTGTTGATCAGCCATTTTTTTCTTCTTCTTTTGTCCCTTTAATTTGAGGCTTGCCATTCCAATGTTTCTCTATTGTTTCAAGCAAACATTCTTTTCCTTCTTGAAGTCATTTTCGTTGATGATTTCCTTTTTTTGAAATAATGACCTACGAAAATTGAGATAAATGCGTTAAGTGTATTTTAAAAATCAACTAAGTCTAACGAGTTAACGTATTGGTGCACCAGAAGTCTTTAATTATAAGGTTTGGTTTGCTTGTTATAGACGCTAATTTTTATGTTCTACTACAACATATGATTGTAGACAACCACCATTAAGATTGAAGAAAGAAAAAGTTGTTAAAATGGGCATTTAATAAGCTACAACATATTTTTTTGATAGATTTAATTCATCATGATAGAAATCTAACTAGAAGAAAGAAAATGATTCTTATTTAGTCCTAGAACCCAGGAATTCCAAAAAGAAAATGTTATGGAAAATCAATGTTAATGTTTTAATATTTATTTTGCTGTATATTATTATTAAAGGCATAAGTTCTCCCTTTGAACTATGGTGGAAATTTTAAGGACACGCATTTTCTTTAAATGTCCTAATACCTCCTATAAATAATTTGAAATGTAATAAATATACTTTTTTGGTGTTGAGGTGGCTGAGAGAGTGTTCAAAGCAAATACATAGTAAAAATTATAATGAAAAAGAAATTGTAATAAGTTGTACCATAGTTAAATTTACAGTCAAACATTGTACCAAAATTTAATACAAATACTATTTTTATACATACTACCAAATGACTCCTTTAGTGTTGAATGAATTGTCAAGTGTTATCTATTGATTTATAATGTTATGATAAACACATGTCGTTCATATGATGTTTTGATGTAAGCATTAAGTACTATAAATATCTACTACAATAAGTATAACATCACTAATTTAAACTTCTAAGTTCTCATTAATTTCTATACGAAGCCAGAAAATTTTACATCAATAGTTGCAAATTAAGGAAATTAAAACAAATTTCATCTACAAATTATGCAACTTTTTCTTTTATTTTTAGATTTGTGACATGTTAATTGAATAAGGTGATGATCATTTGTTTGTTGTTCGTGTAGCGTATACCCTGACCTTACAAATAGTATTGTGTTTAATATCTACAGATTATCATGCGTCCAAATGAACAAAGACTACATTTACCTTCTTTTGATCGACTAAGAAACCTTGCCATTCATTTAATGTATGACATTCTAAATAGGTTGTCTTTTCGAGATGTCTTAAGAACTAGTACACTTTTTATGGATTGTCAATATACATTCCGTAAAATTAAAAAGGTTGGAAACACCAGAGGACTTAATATCCCCTACCATAGGATTAATACTTCTGATTCTCAATTGTCTCTTCAGTTCTCATATAGGAAGAACATTGAATGTTATCCTTGATATTAATAGTCTAAAAGTATGTCCTAATATTGATCGTTTGATACATTTGCTCACCAAAAATTTCATTCAACATTTTGTCCTTAAACTTCCCTTTACTTATCCACCATACAAGATCCCTTCTTTTTTTATTCTTCAGCATTGAGACATTTGTATCTCATGGAATGTGAAATACACCTTCTATGCTTCTTCAAGGATTTAATAAGTTGATTAGCCTAAAATAAAAATTTGTAACATTATCTTCTAATACGCTTGAAATTTTAATGTCTAATTGCCCATTGCTTGAGGATTTTGTTCTAGAAGACATAGACAATTCGTACCTCCTGAGTATTGATTCTCCTAAGCTAAGGTCATTTGTCTTTTGTGGCGATATACAATTGATATATATAGAAAATGAAGCTCTTCTTTCCAATGTTCTGTATGAGACTGCAGAATTAGTTCTAGAGGAAAAATGATTTTGATAATATTTTTTTTCGTTTATTCATGCTCTTGAGTATTTCAGCTGATATCATTTTGAGGTAATGTTGCTGCATTTCACTTGTATTTTTGAAGAAATTGAAATTCAAGTTGTCGCTTATATTTTGAAGAAATTGAAATTCAAGTTGTCACTTATATTTGTTTTTCTCTCTATCTTTTCCATGATGAAAATACAAGTGAAATGCAGCAACATTACCTCAAAATGATACCAGCTGAAATACTCAAGAGCATGAATAAATGAAAAAAATATTATCAAAATTATTTTTCCTCTAGAACTAATTCTGCAGTCTCATACAAAACATTCAAATGAAGAGGTACATTTTTTTCGATATATCAATTGTATACCGCCACAAAAGACAAATGACCTTAGCTTAGGAGAATCAATACTAAGGAGGTACGAATTGTCTATGTCTTTTAGAACCAAATCCTCAAGCAATGGGCAATTAGAGATCACAATTTCAAACGTATTAAAATATAATGTTACAAATTTTATTTTTAGGCTAATCAACTTATTAAATCCCTGAAGAAGAATAGAAGGTGTATTTCACATTCCATGAGATACGAATGTCTCAATGCTGAACAATAAAAAAGAAGTAAGGGATCTTGTATGGTTGATAAGTAAATGGAAGTTTAAGGACGAAATGTTGAATGAAATTTTTGGTGAGCAAATGTATCAAACGATCAATTTTAGGACATACTTTGAGACTATTAATGTCAAGAATAACATTCAATGTAGTTCCTATATGAAAACTGAAGAAACGATCGAGAATGAGAATTATAAATCCAATGGTTGGGGTTATCAAGTCCTCTGGTGTTTCCTACCTTTTGAATTATACGGCAAGTATATGACAATCCACAAAAAGTGTACTAGTTCTTAAGACATCTCGAAAAAACAACCTATTTAGAATGTCATGCATTAAATGAATGGCAAGGTTTCTTAGTCGATCAGGAGAAGGTAAATGTAGTCTTTGTTCATTTGGATGCATTATAATCTGTATAAATTAAACACAATACCATTGGTAAGGTCAGAGTATACGCTACATGAACAACAAACAAACATATCACAACTTTAAAAATAAAAGAAAAGGTGTATAATATGTAGATGACATTTGCTGTAATTTCATTAATTTTCAACTCTTGATGTAAAATTGACTGTCTTAGGTTAAATTAAACACATATAAAGTATTTTTTTATAGAATTTGAAGAGAACATAGAAGTTTAAATTAGTGATGTTATACTTATTGTACTAGAAATTTATAGTACTGAGTTTTTACATCAAAATACTTTATGAATAACATGTGCTTATCGCATTATTATAAATCAATAGATAAAATTTAAAACATCCTTCAACTTTAAAGAAGTCATTTGGTAGTATATATAAAAATAGTATTTATGTTAAATTTTAGTACAATTGTTAGAATGTAAATTTAACTCTGGTACAGCTAATAGTACTATTTCAATTAACCTTTTTTGGGATATATGACCCCAAAATTTATGCTACAAGATGAATGATTATGTATCCTTCGTGAAAGGGGATTATTTCGAACCTCAGCCCCAGGAATTTGTTGATGAGATTCGTGTAAGCTTCTCAGATATCACATTTAATCACCTGGGGATAGTTAAGTTTTATGATGTACGATTATAATCCCTTAGAAAACTAGAAAGTTCTACTTCCCATACAAAAAATAAGTTTCCATTCAATACTTCAAGCTAGCCTAAGAGAATTTAACACATAACAGAACTTCGATATTAACATCAACTCATGAATCCCAAATTGGGTGATGCTTCATCCTAAGGAACGAATATGTCCAACATACTTCTCGTTCTAACTTTGACTAATCCCTTAACAAGCAAGAACTCTCTACTAACCTTATAGAAAGTAAGTTCCACTCAAATTTTCTATCTCGCCTAAGGTATTTCAACACATAACATAACTTCAAAATACATATCAACTCATGAATGCCAAATTGGGTGATGCTTTTCGAGTTTATTCCTTATACTTGAGGAAGGATCATGTCCAACATATATACACCTTGTTCTATCTTCGACTAATTCCTTATGAAACTAGAGATTTCTACTAGCCATACACAAAGTACGTTTTTAGAGGTCAAGAAACAATAGCATGTAGAAAACATTTTACTCCTAACTTTTTTTCCAGGTTTTGACAGTTGATTTTCGATTGACCCTCGAGAGAAAAGAAATGTCATTGCGTTAAAACCATCTAAAACACCAAAAAAAGAGAAAGGAAATTAGGGTTTTTTCAGCATTCAAGAATCCCAAGAAAACCAATATCTACCCCGAAAAAAATACAAAAAGAAAGATAGGGCTCCTATTTCACAAAATTCAAAACACCCAAATGAGAAAGATTTGATTTTTTAAACACATTAAAGAATTAAATTTTAAGCTTATCAAGATCTAAATTATTACTGATACAGTTAACATCCAAAAAAACATTAGAAAAGTGTCAAATATCCTTTTGAGAACACGTTATCCTTCAGATGCAGAACACAAATTTGTATGATTTTGAAATCTTCAAATTCATCACCCCAGAGTGAAAGAGGGAACTGAAGAAGGGTGAGAGGTTTTCTTCTTAAATTAAATTTAAAGAGGGAACTGAAGAAGGGGGAGAGGTTTTCTTCCTAAATTAAATTTTACAGAAATGTAATATGGAGTGGGGTGAGTGGGGGAAATTAGTATTTGAGGTTTCTTAGTTGTATTGTTGTGTCCGTATCAATTTATGTGACACGATTTAATTCGAGATAAAAAACTTAAAAAGAAATTGAAATGTGAAATGTAGTAGAATTTTTAGAGCTTAATGTGATTAAATATTGTTAAAACAATTTATAGAGTTAAAATATGTAATTTTTATTTTAATTTACTTATTTATTTTTCTCATTATAAGAAATCATAAATAAAAATGATAAATTTCATTAATTTGCACATTAAGTTTTTTTTTAATGTTTAAAAACATGATTAATTTACAAAAATAAAAAAGGAATAATCTCAATGATCAATGAGATCAAAAGGATTGGAAGAATTATCTATAATAGAGTGAACAATTAATATAGGTCTATAAAAAGACTTTCTTTTTGAAATAACGTAAAAATGTAAATATTTCATAATTTAAGAGAAAAACAGAGTTAAAAAAATTGATTATTTAATTAGAGAAATTGGAAGATATATTTAGTTACAAATAATTTACTTTGACTTGTTTAATTTTGTCTACATAATTATTTTTTGCATGTGACGTTTAATACCTCAAAATTGTAAAATTTGATTGTATAGGTCATGTAAAATCTAGTAACTAGAAATTACTAAGAATTATCTAGGAAATCAAGGAATATTTTTTTTTGGAAATAAAAAGAGAAATGTGGAAAATTTCCAAATTTTAAAAGTGAGTTTTTGGCCTTTTTTTAGACGGCCATAACTTTCATCTCAGGAGAAACTGATGTGAGTTATATATACGGTTGGAAATCCCATGCTAAAATCTTTCTAACGTTGCAGAGTTTGAGAAATTTTTATATCGTACGAATGAGATATGCCTTATGGATGTTAGGTTGTTGGATTGAGGAGAATCCAATCAGAATTATAGTAAGGGTAAAGTAGTATTTTCAGCCTACAATTTCCTAATTTTTCTTAAGGGTTTATCAAGGCAAAATTTAAGCCTTAAGTAAGTTTTTAGAATATTGAATACGCCTAGGGCTTGGAAAAAGAGAAGAGAAGAGGAGAAACAAGAAAGAGAAGAAAGAACGCGAAGAGTCGTTGCGGATTTCGTCATAAGTGATCCCTTTAAAGTGTGTCAGACAATTTTATGTAGGGTCCTTTCGCCCACACCCCAATTTGATTCAATTCAGCAAGTTAGAGTTTATTGAATGATGAACATGGAACTTCTTAACGAAAAAATATGAATTTCTTGTTGGGTCTAATATATTGAGTAATGAGGTATTTAGTGATCCTAATTGTTTGTGGTGGGATCCGTGGATGTCTAGAAGGTTTTGAGATGAAACAAGGAGAAGAAAAATCGGAGGTTCCCTCTAACAACCCCTTGAGAGCGTGCGTATCACAAACCCTCAGGGAAGGCTCTGTATGACAGGTCTTGGCGTGCCGCACCAGCTAGAGCACCTCTTACTAGAGTCTGTAGGAAAGGCTCTGGCGCTCCGCGCCTCTTAAAGTTCCAAGGTCACATAGAGACTTCGTTCTTTGCCTATCTTTTCGAACTAGTTCCTAAGTGATGTACCTGTCATTCCTAGTTGAGTCCAAAACTCTAATGTACATCTAAACATCATAAAATCATCCATAAACATGAGATCATGATCCTTTATCCATAATCAAATTCAAGGGAAGCTAAGATCAAGGTCAATGTAGGTAAAGGCAAGTTCTTAAAGTATTAAAAATTTCTTGAACAATCACTTTTACTTTGTTTTAAGGCTCAAGTTACAGGTTGACCAAAGAGTAAAAAGTTGAGTTACATTTTCAAAAAGCGATAAGGGAACTATGTGTTCCCTAAGAGTTAAGTTCAAGTGACATAAATAGTAAGAGTTGAGTTCTTCTGTCAAAAAGTTATAAGGGAACATAATATTGCCAAAAGGTTTATAAATGTTTTCACATTTAAGTTACAAGGAAACTAAGAGTTCCAAAATAATTTTTAGTAAGAAAAGGGGAACACCAATTCCAAGAGGGATTTATTAGGGTAAAAAGGGTTGAGAAAATTATCTCAACCCAAAGGAAGTAAGTTATGTTAAAAGCATGAGCTAAAGTATATTTAGGGAGTAGTGTTGAGCACCGATGTGGGGATGAGAGTTCATATTAACTCAATTCTCCATTACACCATGTACCTACTGTGGGTATTAACAGGTCATATTTTCAAGATGATCAGGTTAGTTAAGCTTGTGGATCCACTAAGTTAAGTAAGGTCCAATATCGATTATAAGGTGTAGGATGGTCCTCGACATCGTGAGGTAAAATTTCTTATAATGATATAGGCTCAAGTGATGGTTGTCGGTAAGAGAAACTCCCACAGAAAATTATATTACTTTCATATATAAGTAAAGTTGAGTTTATTATGGTTTAATCTTTACTAAACTAGTTGTTATTTATATATATATATTCATATATATACATATATATATATTGCATACATTCTTATTGCTTAATATTGTGTTCTTTTCTTATGAGTCAAGCAGAGCCAAGGTAAGTTATTCCTTAATCCATTTCAAGCATTATAGTTGTGTTTAGCATTCCAACTCGCACACTCGTACATTTATTGTACTGATGCCAGTTTGCTTGCATAGACTTATGATGAAAACAATGATAACCACGATCAACACGCAACACTTTATTGATCCTGTTTGAGTTCCAAAGTTAGTGGTGAGCCCCTTACATTTTGGAGGACATCCTTGTGATTGCTTTTCTAGTTCTGTTCATTAGGATGTTGTGGGGTTTGTCCCAACATCCATCTTAGTTTATTTAGAGGCTTCATATACACTTATTAGTTCAGTTTTGGAGTCCCATGTACATAGTAATTTCATATGTTCAAGTGTTGAGACTTAAGTGCCATTTAAGCCAAAATATCATATTAAGTACGACTTTTAACCATGCTCTATTTCTTGATTGAATTGAGTTAAGTCTTTCGCAGAGTTAAGTAAGTCAGGCCAACGGTTTACTCGAGACCAGTAATTGTCATCGAATGCCTGTTCCTACCAAGGAGTAGGCCTTGATCTTAACAGGTCAGTTAAAAATTAAATTTTCTGATTTTATGACTTTGTTTTATAACAAATAGACATTTTTTATATATAAGAGATCTGAAAATATCAAGAGATATCTTATGTTTTGTATTATAGATACAAAATTCCTACATTTTAGTCACTTTTATGTAAGGGCGAATATAGAAGGGGCGAAGGTGTATTCATTTAAATTTTAATTAAATATATTTATTTGATATAGATAAAAAAAATTCAGTGTTTATGTATAAATTTCAAATTCCTCAACATAAATGGCTCTGTACATTGTAAGGCATTTAATTGTCACATGTTTAATTACCATTTTTTAGCAGACAATCAAAAAGTTTGAGGTTTTGTAGTTGTATGAATTCTTTATATATATATATTCATAAAATATTTTTATCAGTATTTGTTATTGTGTACCAAAATATTTTAAAAGAACTAATAAAATAATTAAAATTAGCAAAATTTGTGTTGAGTTGGGTCTTGACTCATTATTTTCCACGTTTTGGCTCAATTCATACTGATCTAATCAAATTTAGTTTGAATTGGATCTTGGTCCTTTTTTTATCTTGACACAATATATTTGACTAAAATTGATCTAATTCGCTCAATTTTAAAATAGAAGAAAAATTAATGAAACAAATACAGTTATACACGAAAAACTAATAAATAGTTATCCTCTTTTGGATGAGTCGCGATTCATCTGATCAAATGAATATTAGCCTAGAAATTTCTAATGTTACAACTAAATTGTAGATAGTTATGCGTATTTACTATTTTTCTATGAAATAAAAAGATAAGCTATAAATAGTAATTATTCTAGCATTCACTACTAATAATACTAATATGATAATTGCATATCAGAAATTAGTTTCACCATATAATTTTCATTTTTATAATAATTAAGTTTTCATCATTTCATTAGATTTTATGTTGTGCAACAAAATTAATAACATTTTCAGTGGAATCCTATAAATTGGTCCAATTATGTTCATTAGGATTAATACTTGCAATAGATTCAATCACGAAGTTAATGTAGTGTATGATAGGGAAAACGGTGATTCATTTCGTTTTCTTTCTCAGATAAGCTCGTTGAAAATCCTGGTATGCATGTATATTAATTTCGTTATTAGCATAAATGTTTATGCTTTAACACGCCGTATCAGAGCCTGAAACATGCACTAATGATTTTCCCACATTCATATGTATGGTGCATATACATGTATATTTATCTTTGATAAAGAAACAGATGTTATTAACTGCTCACATTTAATGAAAGTCGAGTTATTCTTGTGTTAAAAGAATCACCACAAAACTAGGGTTTCAATCTAGTTAAAACCTTTATTTCTTTTTACGTTTATTGTGATATTCGGGGGGGGGGGGTAAATTTAAAATTCAATTAGTAAACTAGCAGCAATCGGTAGTAGTCTCACATGCAAATTAGTAGTAAGATAAACAATAGTAGAAAGTTGCATTAATAATTCACACAAAAGGTTTTATCCTTGTTCGAATTACCAATGCAGTGCGCAGTTAATCCCCCTTGGGTTTCAAGGATTTTCGTTAAGATATTTGAAGATATCCTAATGTTAAAGAAATTTGAAATGTTATGCTGTCTTGATATGCAAATCTGATTTCTACCTTGACAGCGCTTCAACTTTTATACCTACAGTCAAATTATTTATTTTCTCTTTTCTTTTATATTTTATCACTCATGTGCTTACAAAAATTTATGAAAGACAAAAGAAAATTTTTTGCTAAGCTCAAGCGAAGTTGCGTATTTCACACTAAAAAACTGGGTCAATTTGTGTAGATGATGATTCGTGATCTTGTAAGGAAAAACCCAAGGGATTTGTCTCAAACAAGGATCAATTTATGGGGTCCATGATCGAACCGATTCAATTGATCTGTATCCATGAAGTAAATTGTTTCTTCTTATTTCCTTTTTATGGTGTGATCATTTCCTTGTATGATGTACATACTTCTTATCTTTTGGGTTGATTCATGGATTTTCCTTTGTTGATGATTTGAGTGTGACCAAGTATGTGACTATTCTGCTTCATTTAAATTTTCTCCATGTATCGATTAACCATATATTTCTTTTCTTCTTTTGTCCATTAGATTTGTGTCTTGCCTTTCCAATGCTTTTCTGCAACTTCAAGCCAATATTCTTTTCCTTCTTGAAGTCATTTATATTGATGATTTCCTTTTGAATATGTGACATACGAAAATTAATATCAACGCCTTAAGTGTTTATTTTCAAAATCAACTAACTATAAGGAGTTACAAATCTGCCCCTTTTTTATAGTTAAAATGTTAATAACAATATTAATAATAATCTTGATAGTCAATTTTACTTAAAGTTAGTTGGACTTCCCAGAGGTTTTATGTCTTTGTTCATCGATGCATGCAACTCTCCCTCTCTTATCTCCCGCTTTCCACAGAGGAGCAAGAATGATAGATTTGATTTCTTCCCCTTTGTCATAATATAAAAGACTAGCCAAAAGCATACTACATATAAGCAAGGAAAACAGATAACAGAGTAGTCTAATATTCACCGAGACAAAAAAACAGTAGTCCAAGAGATATAGAGGTACGTGACCCTATTGGAAGTTAGTGCAAAATGTAAAGGTCAGTCACTAGAGTTAATGACCACCTCAAAAGTACTTGAGGGAGTTAATCACTTTCTCATAGAAGGTGTTGTAAGAACATTCCACATTTCGCGAAACACTGGAGTATGAGGTCTGAATTGTAACAACAAGCTCATTGTTCGAGGAGTTGACTCCACTTTTGAGAGAGTCAACATGTTGGATTAACCGATTTACCATTGAGACTTCATGCTTGATCATTGTCATATAAATCCACTAATTACCGATATAAGGCCTAAAATTATTCTGTAAACGCCACAACATCATGAAGGGTTTCCAAGTATCGTTATACAACTCAGAGTCTAGTTTTGACATCTTCATTGTTCGTCAATAAAAGACCTGCAGAATCAGCTGAGATTTTTTAGGGTTAGGGAGAGTCCACCCGAGCTTTGACTGAGTACTTTTTTACCCACTTTTCACCAACTTGGACATACCCCGTACTAGAAAAAATACGAAAATCATAAGTTGCATTTATAAGAGAGGGGGTAAACAAAGAAAGATCTACAAGACGGTCCACAATATTCCTCGAGATGATCAAGCCAGAGAACAGACTTGCCGATGAATTCAAGTCTTCAAAAAATCCCAAAATGTACGCCTTGTACCATTCAGCCCAGTTGATGCACTACTTTTTCAGGAGGAACTAGGGAAAAAATACATTACGAGTACAAATATTACTCAAGGAACCCTTCAGGGAATAAGAGTTGTGTCCACGATATGTGCGAGTACGATTCTTAAAACATAGCGATAAGGGCCCAAAGTGAGAAATGTAATAGTCGGGTTAAGCTACGACTCTCTTTGCACCTTTAAGAGAAATTTCAAAGACATTAGGTCATGTTTTTTTCATGTACGAAATTAACCCAAAGAACTTTGTACCAAAAACATTTTCGAATAACTTTTCATTGATAATGAATTGCATAACCAGCACCAACAACTGTATCTCACCACTCTTAGGTGAGATGGGGAGATTCCCATAAAGCAGGTGAACCGCTTCATCACAAAGCTCAAGACCACACAAAGTAAAAAAGACAGACAGTTTATGAGCTTTGAGATAGAAGCTTATCGGGAAGTGAGAGTCCTTTAATTGACTGAGATCTAAAACTAGATCGGGAACAATAAGGCGAGTTTTAATTGACTGAGATTCTGCTTCTATATGATACCCCAGAATCGTTGCATGTCTGCTTTGGAGAGAGATCTCGTAATATAGAAAAAAGGCTTCTTTGATGCTTTCTGATTAGTAGTAGAATCTCACTTCTTTGAGGACGCAGAAGAAGTATCCATGGATCCTACGGAGAATCAGAAGAGAGAGAGAGAGAGATAGTGTCTACTTCGAAGGAACTCAAAGATACAGAGGATTTCTTTGCGGTAATGGGGCGAGTATTTGTCATGGTGAGTTTAAGTGTACAAGAAATAGAGAAAAAATAAATAAAAACAAAAAAAGATGAGGGAAAAGAAAGGGGATCAGATGAGAAAGGGAAAGGGAAGGGGATTTGATAGGAAGAAGGGGAAGCTGAAGAGGCGGCAGCGGGTCATAATTACAGAACCAAAAATGAGAAAACACATTATTTGCATAAGGAAATAAAATAATTAAACAGTAAAGTACAATGGATTTGTCAACATATTTAATGCCAATGCGATCTCTGAGAGAGCAATATCTTTCCTCAAGAAGAGGTTTAGTAAAAATATCAGCTAATTGATTTTTAGAGTCTACAAATTCGATTGAAAAATCACAATTATCAAAGTAATCACAAATAAAATGATGACTTATGTGAATATGCTTAGCCCTAGAATGATGCACAATATATTTTGAAAGACGGAAGTATTATCATATCTAATCAGTACACTTTCATAGGAAAAATTATAATCAAGTAATTGATGCATCGTCCATAAAATTTGAGTACCACAACTTCCAACCACTAATCATTCGGATTTGGTGGTGAATAAGGCAACCGAAACTTGTTTGTCCCTATGCCATGAGACTAGAGAATGCCCCAAGATTGGCATGTTCCACTAGTGTTTTTGGGTTGTTTTTGTCACTTCCAAAGTCACAATTTGAATAACCAATTTAAGCAAAAGAAGTAGACATAGAATACCATAATCCCGGCTCGGTGGTTCCAATGAGGTAGCGAATGCTTCGTTTTACTACCACGAGATGTGAATCGTTCGGAGCCGCTTGAAATCGTGCAGACTTGCATATGCTATATATTATATCGGGTCGACTGGATGTAATATATAGTAATGAGCCAACTATCTCTCTATGCATCTTTTTATCCACGTGTTTTCCAGATGCATCAATTTCAAGAAACGTTGACTAACTCATTGGGGTACCAAAGACTTTGCCCTTTTTGAGTCCAAATTTCATAATAAATTCCTTGGTGTACTTTGCTTGACTAATGAATGTACCATTAGTTTAATGGTTAGTTTGAAATAAGAGATTGAATTTGACTTCTCACAGAAGACATATTTCGAATTCTACTTTCGTTAGATTTTAAAAATTCTCGCGTAAAGAAGGATTAGAACTTCCAAAAATAACATAATAAACATATATTTAAACTGTAAGAATGAATAAACCTGATCTATGAATGAAGAGAGTTGTGTAAATTTTCCCCCTTTGGAAATTATTTTTCAGTAAAAACGAACTCAATCTTTCATACCAAGCTTTTTGAACTTATTTTAGTCTCCAAAGAGCCTTGGAAAGTTTGTAAACAAAATCAGGACAGGAAGGATTTTAAAAACCGGGGGTTATTTGACGATAACTTGTTCTCTTATAAAATAATTTAAACACACTTTTCACATCCATTTGAAATAGTATAAAAATCTTGAAAGAGTCATAAAAGAGTAGAATTCAAATAGATTCGAAAATTGCCACAAGTGAAAAGGTATCCTCGTATTCAGTACAAATATTTTGTGAGTAGCCTTGAGCGACATTATCTACGAAGCCGGTTGGTCACCATGGCAAAACAACCCATTTAAAAGGTTAAACGAGCCTCAGAAAAGGAAAACTCCAATTTTCCCAATTGTCGTGTGCTATAGTCCACCATCTTTTTGCATGATCCGGAATTTCGAGATATTCAAGATTATTCTACTGTAATGTGGCTATCTCAATCTCTTTTGTGTTCTTAAAGTCAATAACTGCTACCTTAGCAGATCCAAAAACATCAATATATATTGTGGTCTTCAGGATATTGGTAAGATTGCTCATTGATTTCGGTTCTTCATTATATTTTTAAAAATCTGGAAGCCCATGAACAATGATTCGAAAGTATCTAAGAGATTGGCCTAGTCTATTGACATTTTGAAGAAAAGCTCACAAGAATCTTAAAAATAGATTACAATTATGTGAATCATTAAATTCTGTTACAACCAAATTAGGTTTTCTCTACTATTATTCAAAGTTTGGTTGTGGCTATTTGATTATGAGATAGGATTGTGTTACACTATACCAACTTTCATTTTTGACATCTAAATTTTTTCTTCTACTATTTGGTTCCTATATCATGTCCTACCTACCGTGGGAGTTGGTCATCATCTCAATAACATTTTTTTTCTTAATCTTCTTATAAATAAATTCTCTTGTGTATCTTATTTTTACTAATGAGGTATCCAAAATAAAAGCATACAATAGAAAATGTAGAAGAAGATTTTGTTTTTATAAAATCAGGATTAATATTCAAAATAAAGTGAGGAAATGCAGTTCAAATATAGTACTATATAATTGTTAAAAATTTCATGTTTATAATAAAGAATTTATGCCAGACTGCATTCTTGAAGGGTGTAAGGAATCACATAATGGTATAAGTAACATATATGGGTTCTTACAAATGATGCTTCATCAAAATCAATATAAGAAACTAACATGACTATGATGAAACTAGATATTCCTACTCTAATGGATGATGATGAGATTTGTCAAATTTAGCAGGTTATCATCTTAATTACTTAGATGAGATTGTCGCTAATGTTTAAAGGACTCATGAATCATAGGTAAGCTTTTGTTTATTTTTCTCATTTCAACTTATACGTATGAATCCACGGTAGGTGATTGTAATACATAACATTCTTAATTCTTTCCTCGGATCCTACTACTAATAAGGATGTTCACTTCTTAATATACAGTTTATAATGCAACAAATTCAAGTATATTAAATAAAATCAAGTGAAAAGAAAAAGAGGTATAAGATAACCATAACCAATTGTCGTAGGGACATCAAGTGGTTGATATTATACCCCAAATTAGTTTGTCTTTCTGTTACTTTTAACATTAGTTAGTTTTGTTGTAATACATTCCCCTCATTTACATTTTTTTAATATATCAATTGATTTATTCTCATCCAATCAGAAAAGTAAGATGAGAAGATTTAACCTCAGTTTCTTAAAGTAATATTCATGTCACAAGATTTGGCTTTTATTTTTTCAAGTCATATATATAACTAAAAAATTTATGAGGTTATTTGCAGTAGGTTTAAGAGTAAGAAGTCAATGGTAATGTTTCTACTAATAGCATAATAAGTACTTCACATATTTAATTCAAGAATAATTTCTTTCAATTTCTCTTTTCCTTCTTCATTATTTTATTTCTAAGAGCATATAGGGTTTCATCCCTTTTGTTAAGTATTAGAAATAAGTAAACATTTTTTGTTAGATGTTCTAAGGTGAAGAATTGCATTAAGCTGCCTCTTGAGATGCAACTATAAGATAGATGAACATTGAATAATGAAAATAAAAAGAGAAAGTGCAAGAGGGATATACTGTTGTTGTTTGCATTGGCAGCAAAATATAGGTTTATATTCGGATACCTCCTATAACCGGGAGGATAGTAATTCATGTAACTACAATTGCTCCAACCAAGAAGAATGTTTGGGAGGTTTAACTAATGAGGACCTCCAAGAATACCTTTGAAATTTTGTGGAGGTGTGTACACCATTTTGGTTTTAAAACATCTCACATGCGTCCACATGATTGAGGTTATTCTCGTTCTCTTTGATGAGTGATGATTCAAAATTATTGTTGGAATTTCGAAATGACTATATCACTTCTTGTTTTCACTCATGAAGTAGCTTTATCTTATTATAAGAAGCGGATCCACATTCATATGTGTGGGTGCATACTTATGTATATCAATCTCTAGCAAAAAAAATATAATTAGTAGTGCACTCTTAATGAGTATAGAGATATCCTTGTGCTAGAGGAATCACCCATAAAACTAGGGTTTGAATCTAGTTAAAACCCTTATTTCAATTAAAGTTTATTTTAATATTCAGGGGGGGGGAGTGTAAATTAAAATTAACTTAGACAACTAATAGTAGTTGATAGTCGACTCACCTGCAAATTAGTAGGAAGATAAACCATAATAGAAAGTTGCACTAAATAATTAACACAAAATTTTATCCTTGTCCAGATCACCAATGCGGTGCCTAGTAATGTCCCCTCGGTTCTAAGGGTTTTCCTTAAGAGATTTGAAGATATCTTCGTGGTTCAACTATTTGAAACATTATCATGTCTTATATGAAAATAATATTTCTACCGTGACACTTCCTCAACATGTATACTACACTCAGGCTCTTTATTTTGACTTTTCTTTTCAATTGTGTCACTCATGTGTTTACAAATATTTATGAAAGACAAAAAAAACTGTTTGCTAAGCTCAAGTGAAATTGCTTACTACAAACTACAAATCAGGGTCGGTTTATGTAGATGATGATCTATGCATTTGCAAGTAAAAACCCAAGGGATTTAGCTTATTCAAGGATCAAATTAGTGAGTCCTTGATTAAGTGATTTATTTGATCTGTATCCATAAAGTAAATCACTTGTCTTCTTTCCTTTTATTCGCTTGATCTTTTCCTTTTATGATTGACAAAATTCTTATCTTTTGGCTTGATTCATGGATCTTTCCTATCTTGATAATTCAGTTGTGATCTCTGCCAAGTGTGCGAGTATTCTTCTTCATTAATAGTTTCCTTTATGTGCTGATCAACTATATATTCCTTTACTTCATTTGTCATTTAGATTTGGGGCTTGCCTTTCCAATGCTTCTCTGCATCTTCAAGCAAATATTATGTTACTTCTTGAAATTGTTCGCGCTGATGATTTCCTTTTAGAATAATTTACCTACAAAATTGAGATCAATTTGTTAAGTATATGTTTTCAAAATCAATTAACTCTAAGGAGTTAACAGTCTCCCCCTTTCTGATAATGATAAGATTGATGACAATTATAATAGTAATCTTGATAGTCAATTTTACTGAGAAAGTTAATTGTACTTCCTTGAGGTCTCATGTCTTAGTTCATCGATTCATGCAACTCTCCCCATGTCACACGGAGGAGAAAGAGAGATAGATTTGTTTTCTCCCCTTTGTCATCATATAAAAGAATAGCAAAAAGTAAACTAGATTAAAACAAATACAACATATACCAGAGTAGTCCAAGAGACAAAGAGAGAAAAAAATAGTGGTCCAAGAGATAGAGAGGTACATGCCCCAATTTAAAGTTAGAGAAAAAGATTTAAGGTTCAGCCGGTAGAGTTAATAACCACCCAAAAAGTACTTAAGGGAGTTAAGCACTTTCTCATAGAAGGTGTTGTATGAATGTTCAACATTCTGCGAAAGACTGAATTATAAGCTCTGTACTGTAACAGCAAGCTCATTGTTGGAGGAGTTGACTAAACTTTTGAGAGAGCCACCATTGAGATACCTTCCTGCTTGATCGTTATCTTGGTGATGCGCAACATACCGATATCAGTGCTAGATTCTTTATGTACAAAAATGCCTTTTCCACAGCATCATAAAAGGTCTTCAACTTACGTTCTCCTACTAAAAGTCTAGTTTTGACCTCCTCATTGTCCTTCCATAAAATATGGCGAAATCTTCTGAGATTTTTGAGGGTTTTGGAGAATCCGCCCGAGTTCAGAGTGAGTCATTTTTTAAACCACTTTTAACAAACCTGCACATACATCATACTAGAAGAAGTTTGGGAATCATAAGTTGAATTTATAAGGAAGGGGGTAAACATAGAAAGATCCACAAGACAGTCCACAATAACCTCGATATGAGAAAGCCATAGGGCAAACTTGCCATGACATTCAAGTCTTCAACACTTTCCCACATAGACTCCTTGAACCATTCTGCATAGTTAATGCGGTACTTTTTAAGAAGGAAGTAAGAAAAAAATACATCACGAGTAGAGAAATTACTTAAGGAGACCTTCCTGGGAATAAGAGTTGTGTCCACGTTATGTGAGATAATACAGTAATGTAAACATAGCGATAAGGGCCCAAAGTCAGAAATTTTATAGTAAGGTTCAACAACGACTCTCTTTGAAACTTCAACGGAACTTCAAAGTAATCAGTCCATATTCCTTTTATGTATGGAATTACGTTAGAGAACTTCGTACCAAACAAATCTTCGAATATATCTACATTGATGATAAAGCGTTTACCCTGCCAGGATTAATAGGGCAAGTTTTGAAGAGATCATACATGTCCTTCCGTTTGATACCCCAAAACCGTTGCATATCTGCGTGGGAGAGATATCCCATCATATTGAAAAGAAGCTTCTTTGATGCTATCTTCTTAGTAGTAGAAGCTCCCTTTTTTTAGGACTCGGGCGGAGCAACCATGGATCCTACGAAGGAATTAGAAAAGAGAGATGGTGTCTATTTCGACGGAACTCGAAGCGACAGAGGATTGCTCTTAGGTCATGGAGCAAGTTTTTGTCATAGTGAGATGAAGAGTAGAAGAGAGTAAAGGAAAGGATAATTAAAAAGAAAAAAGAGTAGAGAAAAGAAAGGGGATCAGACAAAAAAGGGAAGAGAATTTTACTGGAAGTAGTGGAAGTAGGTCATAATTACTGAACAAAAAAAAATAGAAAACACATTGAATGCATAAGGAAATAAAATAAATAAAAAGTGAAGTACAACACATTAGTCAACACATTTAATACCAAGGCGATCTTTGAGATAGCAAAATCTTTCCTCAAGTAGAGATTTAGTATAAAAAAAAGATAATTGATTTTTAGAGTCTACAAATTCAAGAGAAAATCATCATTTCCAACATGATCATGAATAAAATAATGCTTAATGTCGATATTCTTAGCCCTAGAATGATGCACAATAAAAATATATTTACAAAGACTTAAATACTATCATAGATAATCGGAATAGTTTCATAAGAAAGATCATTATCAAGTAATTGATGCATCTTCCATAAATTTGAGTACCACAACTTCCAACCGATAAGTATCAAGATTCTATTGAGGATAAGGAAACCAAAGCTTGTTTCTAGCTATGCCATGAGACCAGATAGTATCCCAAGATTAGGCATATTCCACTAGTGCTTTTTCGGTCATTTTTATCACATGCAAAGTCAGCATCTGAATAACTAATTAAATCAAAATTAGTAGAATGAGGATACCATAGTCCTAGACTGTGGTTCCAATAAGTTAGTTAATGATTTGTTTTACTACCGTCAAATGTGATTCCTTCTGGGCAACTTAAAACAGTGCACACTTTCATCCATTATACATTATATCGAGCCGACTACCTGTAAGTTGTAGTAATGAGCCACTATTACTAAAAAATAGTCATTAGCGACCTAAAAATTACCAAACTCAAATGGAGTCGGTAATTTCAAACCTCAGGAGGTTAGTATTGTGAAAAAGAATAAAACTAGTTGGGTTTTATTTAAAATGTCACGACCGGAGTGTAGACTCCATAAAAGACCGGCGTCGTTAACCTTCTGAGGTCGCAGACAAGCCTACTTACGTCATTCTTACTTCGTCTAGGTTAATTTTAGCGGAAAATTTTAAACTTTGTATTTCTTAACATACATACTAATCACTCCATTAGATTCATAATTTTTGACCATCAACCATCTAACATTATGATTATCCAATTAAAGAAATAGTTTAATATAGAATTAAATTTATACTTGCCAAAATGGCACCAATACAATGTCTGAACAAAAACGGAAAGAAACGCTAGTGGAACATACTCCACTAGATCAATCCTATAAGAAAGATAGAATACAATGGAACAGCATCCCCGAAAGCATTAGGGCCTAGAAAGTCCGGATGAATGCTCCACGTCCGGATAGTTTCAGCGTTAACCTGTAGCTCTAGCGTCCACCTGGGCCTGTATCTAAAATTGTAGAGTTCTATAAAAATCAATACACAGTTGTACTAATTATGGTTATATGCAAGCACACACAAAGGACATACATGATTAAGAGCAACTCTTTCCAAACAACATGATTATGGAAAGTCAAGTCAGTGGACTTGCCAAATTGGGATTAGGAAAGTGAGTGAGATTTCCAAATTTTAATTAGGAATGTTTATGAGCTTTTATAATTTGTATAAGGAATGTTATTCCATGAGAGTAACATGCGTCATCGTACTTAACATCTTGAACACATCACACAACAACGTACACATAGCACATATCATAATACCTATAACACCTAATGTTGTTCATATAATTCATTCGTATATCATGAGACCTTTGAATTTGGACTTGACATTAAGACTTCCCGAAAATGAGGGCTCAACAAATGGGACCTCAACTAGGGAGTCTGCTTTAGCAAACATAGAGTCTTCTTCATTCATTCATACGTACTTCATTTCATTTCATTCATGGGCCAGTGTAAACACCAGCTTTACCTAGGACGTAGCTTAAGACTTTGATGCAATTACAAAGAATTACCTAATTATATTACTTGAATCTAACTCACCTCTTGATTATCCTATCCTAACACCTTTGGTATCATTCGTTTCAATATGTGCTTCATTTTAGGTTGGCCTAACTAATTCAATGAGAACTTTACCTTTAAACGACATAGATCATTTGAGAATTATGCAATCCAGCCTCATGAAACGCCACATTGAAAAGAGGTGGAATCACCAGCCAAAGTGACCCAAAACATGCTAGCGTACCATGGGAGTTGAACTCCGCCAGATCCCTATATTGGCAGTTTAGGTTCGAATTCTAAGTTATATAAGGATACATATACCCAGCGTGCCGGACAGTCTCATCTCATGAGAGTTACGCTGAACTCCGCCTTTTCCTAAAGAAGGCATCACCACTTATAGCTAGTCTATCGGTGCTCGGTATAAAGTTCCATTATATTCAACTCATACATCATGGAAGTTGGATACTAGTATGAGTACTTCATAGCTCAATAGATTATTTGTAATTTGATAATTAGTATTAAGTGTGTTAATCTTAATACTTTCATTCGAGTGTTCATAGAGACTGGTCTTTTAATTAACATTACACTCTCATAGATGAGTACCTATTGGTAACATTTACTTAGGCTCATTTGAGATAGCTCTCATCTTTTACATTAGCCTCATATCATGTTGTCACAACATTCATCCACATTAGCACATTTTCACTTCATAATTACTCACCTTCTTTTACGTGAATGTTCGTTCAACCATATGCCAATGCACTTGGCCATTTGTATGCTTCTACTATTACTTAACCCTTCTAGGGTTTCATAATTTCTTTACATAATATTCGTTTCATCTTATGCCAATGCACTTGGCCATTTAGTGTGTTTTACAGTATTAGTTATCTATTCTAGAGTTACATCATTTCATTACATACATCTTAGGTTCACTTATTTTTAAATGTATGCTAGACTTATGTGTCTATAAATACAAGCCATCAGGATTCATTAATAGTTCGTTTAAGTGATTCATATCTTCCTAAGATTATGTAGTTCAAGACTTATGCATCTTGTATGTATGAAAACATCTCGATTTTGATCTAAGTAGGAAGCACTATTCTTGAAGATATAATTCACGTATGTCTTACGAATCTATACAGAATTTGGGAAGGAAACCCAATTTCGAATATCTTAGACAACACTTACATTTTTTTTAATTTATTGTATTTGGGTCCACATGACATTTGGACCCTATATAGAGCCCCAAAATTAATGTTTCCTCTATATTTTTCTCCTTTGAATTACCTCTTAGTTGGCCGAGGGGTTGTTGGATCAAATCCCCACAACCCCTTTTAATTTTTTTTTATCAATTTTGCCTTGCCTATTTCGATTTGACTAAGACGTTGTGGGATCAAACCCCTATAGCGTCTCTTTATTTTTCTTTTGTTCTCCTCCTTAAATCTGCCTAAAAGGTTGTGGGTTCGATTCCCAGAGGCCTTCCCCTATATTTTTCTTTTATTCTCCTCCTTCAATCTACCTAAGGGGTCGTTGGATCGATTCAAACACGCCTCCTCCTTTATATTTCTTTTATTCACCTCCTTAATTTGCCTAGGAGGTCATGAGTTCGATTCCCACACGCGTCCCCCTTTAGTTTTCTTTTATTCTCCTCCTTAATCTACCTAAGAGGTTGTTGATTCGATTCCCACACGCCTCCCCCTTTATATTCTTTTATTCTCCTCCTTAAATTCTAATGAGAGGTGGTGGGTTCGAATCCCACTCCTCTATTTTCTTAATTTTTTATGTTAAGTTACATTTTCCAGCGAAAACCATGGTTCGAATCCCCTTTACCACAATTCTTGTTACTTCTTTATTTTCATGGTTTTTAACTTGGTGAGGTTACGGGTTCATTCCTGCATGACCTCACTTGTTTTACTTTTTTTTTTCCAGCATTTCTAACCCTCTTTGCTGAACACAACTCATCACTAGAAGCTTGAAATTGTGTTGTAATTTTTAAGCATCCTTTCATCAAGTTACACCTTAGTTCTCATGGGAGTTTTTTAGTTTATTTAGAACATTTTAGGTGCGTTTTCGTGGATTCGTATAGACAGGAGATTTTCCCTCAAATCAGCCACATTTAAAATCATATGAACATCACATTTACATTAACATGTGTACATGAAATATAAAGAACTATCATGCCATTTAAAGTCCTAAACAATGAATAATAGCCACGGCAACACACATATACACACGTACTTACATTTCTGGAAACATCAACATAAGTCACATTCCAAACATACATATAAATACAAAATCATGACTAAAACACGTTTCAACCCTAGTTTTGTACCAGCATACATTACCAACATATGATTCAATGGGAGCTAGTGACAGGGACATCCAACGGGGAAAATCGTAGTTTTCAGAATGAATATTCTGAACCTTAAGGGGTCTCTTTGAAAAGGGTCAGAGAGAGAAGAGAACCCATATCTTTTTGACGTTAAAACCTCGACTTTCTTCCCAAAGAATTCCTCCAAACACACGTCCAACACCAAAAGTTCAATACCAACCTCAACGGAAAACCTTCTCTTTGCCCACAAAATTGATTAACGTTTGTTTTTCTTATGTAAGTTATTCAAGTGTTAAGAAATTTGGTTTGCCTACTTTTTTTGGAGTTATTTTTGCAGAGAAAACGTGAACGAGAGTGATAATGACGTGAGAGATTGAGATGAGCGTGGGAGAGAAGAGTTTTCTTAGGGTTAGGAGTCTAGTTTATGACTTAGTCAAATAAGATTTTATTTAATTATTAAAAATCTTATTTCCTTTATTTAAATAAGCTAATAACTAATAAACATAAATTAACTACATTAATTTAACAACTTAAATTAAAAACAATTTAATTCATTTCTTCCAACTAGGTTTGAACTAGGGTGGAGCAAGACGTCACTTCAACAGCCCAATTTTGTCCCTCTCTCCCCAAAATACCCCTCTACCTTATGAAATAAATAATTAATAATATATTTAGGGTAATTACTATACTACCCTTAGCCTGGAAAAAGATCATTTTATCCCTAAACCCTCCAAACTCAAGATTTTACCTTTTTTAGTCCTGTAAAGACTAATCTTCATATTCGAGATCCCTACATGGTTGGAACCAACCTGTCCACACTCAACTAACTATACAAGTTGGTTGGATAGGCTGTAGAAAGGGTTCAGACGTCTGGGTCTACGCGCATCAAACTGTGTGAACCCTTTGTCTTATCATAGGCATTCTTGACACATTAAGTATTTCTTATCTTATTCATTTTTAGGGTTGCTACACTAAAAAAGAGGGAAAAAATTCTGACCTCAGAGGGTCCGTATTTTTTAGTGGAAAAAATGAATTACAATTAACCTCTTGATGTCGGTAATAAATTAAATAAATGAATAAACGTATTTTAATTTTTCTCAATTAAATAAAAAAATAAAATTGAGAAATATTTTGATTTAATTATTTAAATTTTCTTTGAAGGACGGGTTTAATTAAAAAAAAAAACAAAAAAAATTATAATACTGACATCTGCACGCCAATAAAATTAATAATATATAATTGTATCAATTTTTATTAAAATATTTATATAGTAAGTTCCAAAAACTTATAAATTGATATTTTTAATTAAATTTAAATAAATTGGATCACGATTTTTATATATATTAGAATATTTATTAATATAAAATACTGACATCATGAGATTGGTATTTACATTTTATCCAAATACCGACCTAATGAGGTTGGTATTTTTATTTCATCCATATCAAAATTACCGACATCATGCGGTAGGTTTTTTTATATTATCAAAATACTAACATCATGAAGTCGGTATTTTTATTTAATCCAAATATCTACCTCATGAAGTCTGTATTTTTTCTTCATCCAAATAGCAACCTCATAAGGTCGATATTTTTACTTCATCTGAATACCAACTTTATGAGATTGGTATTTATCTTTCATCTAAATATTTACCTACTGAAATATTAAAATCTTCGAATAAGTTAATGTGATTTAGTTGGTGAATATAGTGTTGGAATTAAGCTAAGACTAAACTAATTAGACATATAAAGTTGTTAAGTTCTTCAAATAAGTAAATGTGATTTTGTTAGTGAATATTATGTTTGAATTAAGTTCAAACTAAACTAGTTAAACTTAGAAAGATGTTAAGTTCTTCAAATAAGAGATGCAAATTATTTGGTGAATATTGTGTTTGAATTAAGTTAAAACTAAATTAATGATACTTAGAAAGTTGTGAAGTTCTTTATATAAGTTAATGCGATTTTGTTTGTTAATATAGTGTTGGAATTAAGATAAAACTAAACTAATTAGACATAGAAAGTTGTTAAGTTATATAAATAAGTTAATGTGATTTAACGGGTGCATATAGTGTTGGATTATGTTAAAACTAAATTAATTAGACTTAGAAAGTTTTTAAGCTCTTTGAATAAGTTAATATGATTTAGTTGGTGAATATAGTGTTGAAATTAAGTTAAAATTAGGGAAAATACCCAAGTACCCCGCAACCTATGCCCGAAATCCCAGAGACACACTTATTCTATACTAAGGTCCTATTACCCCCCTGAACTTATTTTATATGTAATTTTCTACCCCTTTTTAGCCTACGTGGCACTAGTTCGAAAAAAAAAGTCAACCATCGTTGGTCCCACAAGATAGTGCCACGTAGGCTAAAAAGGGGTAGAAAATTACATATAAAATAAGTTCAGGGGGGTAATAGGACCTTAGTATAGTATAAGTGTGTCTCTGAGATTTCGGGCATAGGTTGAGGGGGTACTTGGGCACTATCCCTTAAAATTAAACTATTTAGACTTGGAAAGAATTTTAAGGTCTTCAAATAGGCTAATGTTATTTAGTTGGTAAATATAGTGTTGTAATTAATTGAAAACTTAACTAATTAAACTTAGAAAGATGTTAAGTTCTTATTATAAGTAAATGTGATTTAGTTGGTGAATATATTGGTAGAATTAAGATAAAACTAAAGTAATTACACTTAGAAAGATGTTAAGTTCTTCAATTAAGAAATACGATTTATTTGGTGAATATAGTGTTTAAATTAAGTTAAAACTAAACTAATTAGACTTAGAAAGATATTAAGTTCTTCAAATAAGTAATGTGATTTAATTTGTTAATATAGTGATTGAATTAAGCTAAAACTAAACTAATTAGACTTAGAAAATTGTTAAGTTCTTTAAATAAGTCAATGTGATTTTGTTGGTGAATATAGTGTTGGAATTAAGTTTAAACTAAACCAATTAGACTTAGAAATTTTTTAAGTTCTTTAAATAAGTTAATTTGATTTAGTTGGTAAATATGTTGTTGGAACTAAGTAAAACTAAACTATTTAGACTTATAAATATGTTAAGTTCTTTCATATAGGTTAATGTGATTTAGTTTGTGAATATGGTGTTGGAATTATTTCAAAATGAGCATCAGTTTAACCTACTCAGTATCCACACCAGACATATAATTCCTCTACTCATGTGGCTCCACAATCTACTTATACTATATCTACACCTATTGTTGTACCTAGATCTGGGTACTAACCATTGAAGGGCTATTCACATCTTGTTCGTGAGTCTACCATACGATCAGCTAATGCTAGTCAGTGCAATTTTTTGAATACTAATAGTGGATCAATTGGATTTTCAAATCTTCATCTTGAATCCAATGGCTTGGAGCATGATACTCCCACTACCCAGCACTTAGATGCACGTGGTCCTCAGAAAGGCGATAGACACAATTTTTGTAGACTTGTCATCGAGTCTTTAGGATAAAAGTTTGATTTAATTATGTTCATCTTTTATTTGTCTTTTTTGTCACGACCCAAAACGAGCCGCGAGTGGCACCCACACTTATCCTACTATGTGAGCGAACCAACCAATCTAAACCTCAACATTTCAACTTAAATAACTGAATACAGTGCGGAAGACTTAAAACTCATTAACGAAATCAATTAAATAACTTCTAAATTTTATCAACCATTATCCCCCAAATCTGGAAGTCATCACCACAAGAACATCTATCCTCGAATTACTAATCTAAGAGTATCTAAGAAGCTAAAATAAATAAAAAGATAGTCCATGCCGGAAGTTCAAGGCATCAAGACATGAAGATGAAGATCCATTCCAAGCTAGAAGCAAAAGCTCACCGTGAAATCTGGCTTGATGAAGACTGGCAAGAGTTGCGGTTGAGTTGAAGACGATGGCACGTTTGTTGCACTCCACAATTAACAAAGAAAAACAAATACAAGTATGGGTCAGTACAAGGCACAAGTACTGAGTTGGTATCATTGGCCAACTCAAAATAGAAAACAGAATATATCAGATAATAACATAAAATCAACTAATATTCTTAACATGCGACATTTACAATTACCATAACCCTTGGTCACAACACCAAGCACATCAATGAGGACTTACGCCTCCCCATCATACTCATTTGGGAATTAGTTCTTTAAGATTTAGTATAGTATCATAATTCAAGATTTCATTATCTTTATTTCTCTTGTGTCGGTACGTGACACTCCGCTCTACCACTACTATCCTGGTGTCGGAACGTGACACTCCGATCCATATACTATCCTGGTGTCGGAACGTAACACTCTGATCCATATACTATCCTGGTGCCGGAACGTGACACTCCGATCCATATACTATCCTGGTACCGGAACGTGACACCCGATCCTCTAATCTCATTACTTTAATTCATCAAGCCTTCTTTTATGCCAAGGAATCATCATTCGCATTCTTTAGTTCATCAAGCCTTCTTTTGTACCAAGGCATCATCATTAACATAAATTTGGGATTTAAGATTCAATAGCCTCATCATGCTAATTCATCACAATTATATAATCACATCATGCAAGCACACAATTAAGCATATAGAAGACCTTATAATTACTACCCAACACATATCATTCACTATTAAGAGTTTACTACGAATAGCATAAACCATAACCTGCCTCCACCGAAGATTCGTGATCAAGCAAGAAAATTCCTCAGAGCTTTATTTCCCTCTTCGTTCGTCTATCTCTCTATTGCTCGTTCTCTATGTCTCTTTTCTTTCTATTTTTCTTATTCAAAACCCTCTTTCTTTTACACTAATTGTCATACAATTAAGTGTAAAAGATGATGAATTAACCCATTAATTAATTCAAGGTTATCCCTTTTAACCCCCAAGAAATTGAATTATTAATATTAATCCACTTACTTTATAATTATAAGCATGAATATTCCAAAATGCCCCTTTGAAAACTTTAACAGAAATCCGACCCAGTCTGGGTTACGCAACCTGTGACGGTCCGTCATGACCGTGACGGTCCATCCTGCAGGTCCGTCAAAAAGTTCAGAGAGTTAATTCTGTGGAAAAGTTTGTGACGGTCCGTCGTGCCTGCGGCGGTCTGTCCTGCCATTCTGTCACGAAGTTCAGAGACTCGATTTCAGTACCAAAATTTCAGAATTCTAAGTATTTTGGAACGAGACCCCCTCGACAGTCCGTCGTGCCCATGACGGTCCGTCATGGGATCCGTCGACCAAGACAGTTTTTCCAGAATAAAATCTACTGCTCAAAACGACTAAACAGGTCATTACAATAGATACCAATTTACCCATCGTTCGTCCTCGAAAAATCACAAGAAGAAAAACAAGGGCGAAAAGGAGTACCTGAATCTGTAAACAGGTGTGGGTACCTTTCTCGCATATCAGCCTCCTTCTCACAAGTGGACTCTTCAACTTGTCGATTCTTCCATTGAACTTTGATGGATGCAATCTCCCTTGATCTCAACTTGCGGTTTTGTCTATCTAGAATGGCAACAGGCTCCTCCTAATAAGTCAAATTCTCATCAAGCAGAACTGAATCCCAACGAATGATGTAGTTTCCATCCCTATGGTATCTTTTCAACATAGACACATGAAATACAGGATGCATTCCTGACAGCCCTGGAGGCAAGGCTAAATCATAAGCCACCTCCCCTACTCGCTTAAGTACTTCAAATGGTCCAAAATACCTTGGGCTTAGCTTACCTCTTTTACCAAACCGCATCACCCCTTTCGTGGGCGAAACCTTCAGCAAGACTTGCTCACCCTCTATAAACTCCAAGTCTCTAACCTTTCGATTTGCATACTCCTTTTGCCTACTTTGAGACGCTAAAAGCTTTCCTTGAATAGATTTTACTTTCTCCAATGAATCCCTCAAAAGATCAGTACCCCAAGGTCTAACCTCAAATGCATCAAACCAACCAATGGGAGACCTACATCTCCTCCTATACAATGCTTCAAATGGGGCCATGTCAATACTTGAGTGGTAGCTATTATTGTATGAAAACTCTGCTAAGGGTAATAAGTAATCCCAACGGCCACCCAATTCTATCACACATGCACGAAGCATATCCTCCAATACCTGAATCGTTCGCTCAGACTGACCATCGGTCTGAGGGTGAAATGCAGTACTAAGGTCCAACCTAGTACCTAATTCCGCATGGAATGTCCTCCAAAACATAGAAGTAAACTGTGTACCTCTATCCGATATAATGGAAAGTGGAACTCCATGCAATCGAACAATTTCAGAGATATAGAGTTTGGCTAACTTCTCTGCATTGTAGGTCACCTTCACCGGAATGAAGTGTGCAGACTTAGTTAATCTGTCCACAATTACCCAAATAGAGTCAAACTTTCCCAATGTCTTTAGAAGACCAACCACGAATTCATTGCAATTCTCTCCCACTTACATTCAGGAATGGGCATTCTCTGAAGTGTTCCTCCGGGCCTCTGGTGTTCATACTTTACTTGTTGACAATTTGGACATTTGGCCACAGAAAAAACAATGTCGCGCTTCATTCTACTCCACCAAAAGTGTTGCTTTAGGTCACGGTACATCTTGGTTGCACCAGGATGTATAGAATATCCGGAACTATGAGCCTCGGTAAGAATAGTGTGGATCAAATCATCAACACGAGACACACATACCCTTCCCTTAATCCTCAAAACACCTTCCTCATCAATTATTGCCTCTTTAGCCTCTCCTCGCAACACCATATCCCGAATTCGGCTTATTTTCTCATCATCAAACTGTTATCCCTTGATCTTGTCAAGAAAAGAAGATCTTGCCTCCACACAGGCCAAAAATCCTACCTTCTCATTTACTTCTAGCCTCATAAAGTCATTAGCCAAGTTTTGGATTTCTCTAGCCAACGGGCGTCTAGAAACTTGTAAGTGGGCTAAACTACCCATGCTCCCTGCTTTTCTACTTAAGGCGTCTGCCACAACATTAGCCTTTCCTGGGTGATACAAGATGGTAACATCATAGTCCTTCAGTAGTTCCATCCATCTCCTTTGTCTTAAATTCAAATCCCTCTGAGTAAAGACATACTGTAGGCTACGATGATCCGTATAGACTTCACACTTGACCCCATATAGATAGTGTCTCCATTGCTTTAATGCAAACACTACCGCTGCCAACTCCAAATCATGGGTCGGATAGTTACGTTCATGCACCTTTAATTGCCTCGAAGCATAAGCAATTACATTCTTCTCTTGCATTAGCACTGCACACAACCCAGAATAAGATGCATCGCAATAAACAATGAAATTCTTACCCTCTACTGGCAAGGTAAGGATAGGTGCAGTAGTCAGCAAGGTCTTGAGTTTTTGAAAGCTTTCCTCATATTCATCCGACCATACAAATGGAACATTCTGCTTAGTCAAGTTCGTCAATTGGGAAGCAATAGAAGAGAATCCCTTGACAAATCGACGGTAGTAGCTAGCTAAACCAACAAAACTCCTTATTTCTAACACATTAGTAGGTCTTACCCAATTTTTCACTGTCTCAATCTTAGAAGGATCCACCATCACTCCATCCTTAGAAACCACGTGCCCCAAGAAGGACACTGAATCTAGCCAAAACTCACACTTGGACAATTTGGCATAAAGCTTTTTCTCCCTAAATACTTCTAACACAATTCTCAAATGCTCCTCATGTTCCAGATATGGCTTAAAAATCCCGTTCATCAAGCTCATGAAAGCAGCAGGGGCATTCGTATGACCAAAAGACATTACTACAAATTCGTAATGCCCATACCTGGTTCGAAAAGCAGTCTTTGCCACATCCGTTGCTCGTATTTTCAATTGGTGATAACCGGATCTCAAGTCAATCTTAGAGAAGACACAAGCACCTTGTAACTGATCGACCAAGTCATCAATGCGAGGAATGGGATACATGTTCTTAATAGTTACATTGTTCAACTGCCGGTAGTCTATGCGCATCCGAAAACTCCAATCCTTCTTCTTCACAAATAACACCGGGGCACCCCAAGGAGATGCACTTGGTCTAATGAAGCCTTTACTTAACAACTACTGAAGTTGGTCCTTTAACTCCCTTAACTCTGCTGGGGCCATCCTATAAGGGGGTATGGAAATGGGGCGAGTACCCGGTTCCAGATCAATGCAAATGTCAATATCCCTATCCGGTGGCATACCAGGAAAGTCTGCAGGGAACACATCCATAAACTCATGGACTATCGAAACCGACTCAATTGCAGGTACTTGGGTAGTATCATCCCTGAGGTGTGCCAAGAACGCTAAACACCCTTTACTAACCATTCTCTTAGCACGAAGAAAAAAGATGATACGAACTGGAGTGGAAGTGTAGTCACCCTCCCACACTAACGGATCTGTCCCAGGCTTGGCCAACGTTACAGTTTTAGCATTACAATCTAAGATTGCAAATTTTGAAGAAAGCCAAGTCATACCCAGAATTACATCGAAGTCAACCATTTCTAGGATAACCAAGTCTACATGAGTATTTCTCCCCATAAAAGTCACGAGACAAGACCTATATACCTTTTCGACTATCACAGACTCACCCACCGGTGTAGAAACACGAATAGGCATGTCAAGCAATTCACAATGTAAATTAAGACCAGTAGCAAATGAGGAAGATACATATGAAAAATGTGGAGCCAGGATCAAATAATACAGAAGCCATGCAATCACAAACCAAAAGATTACCTGTGATAACAACATCAGATGTCTCTGCTTCAGACCGCCCGGGGAAAGCGTAACAATGGGCCCTATAACCTGTCTGCCTGTTACCCCTACCATGTAGTGTTGTAGTAGTTCCAGTTTGCCCGTCACCCCGGCCGTTTTGGTGACCAACATTACCTTGGCCACCACGTCCTCCATAATGACGGCCTCTTCCATGACCACCTCTACCTCTGACAATTTGAGGTCTGTAACCCTGTTTTGGACCAAACCTCTTAATGTGTCAAGTCTCCCCACATCCATAACACTCTCAAGATTCAAGCATAGGTCTCTCAGAGAAGTGTTGACCGGTCTGCGGTGGACCCCCAACTACAGTCTGCAGTGAAGACTGAATAAGTCGGGTTGAATAACGTCCTGAACCTTGCCCTCTAGTGTAAGAACCATTAATCTCACCTCCTTTACGAAACCTTTTTGATGTTGATGCCATGGTGAAGTCATATGGCTTCACTCCCTCCACCTCTATCACGAAGTCTACCACTTCCTGAGAGGATTTTGCTGTAGCCGCTACCTGTAAGGCTGAAATCCGCAAATCTGACCTTAACCCCTTCACAAAACGGCGAATCCGCTCTTGTGGACTGAAACAAAGCTGGGTGGCATACCTGGATAATGCACGAAACTTAGCCTCGTACGCGGTAACCGACATCCAACCTTGCTCTAGGCTCAAGAACTCATCTCTACTCCTATCCCTCAAGGTCCGGGGGATATACTTCTCCATAAATAAGCTAGAGAATGACGCCCAAGTAATAGGTGGCGCCTGTGCGGGTTGACACTCAACATGTGACCGCCACCACATTTTGGCATTTCCCTGAAACTGATAGGTTAAAACTCAACGCCAAACCATTCCACTATGCCCATTTTATGTAGTAACTCATGACAATCAACTAGAAAATCGTATGCATCCTCAGATTCAGCACCCTTGAAGACTCGAGGTTTCAATTTCAAGAACATACTGAAAAGTTCACGCTGGTCACTTGTCATTATGGGCCCTGTAGTCAAACGAGGAAACGTGCCTATTTCCAATGAGGCATCCATGCGGGGAGCCTCAGCAGCGACCTGTCGTACTTCCCGAACCTGAGGTGCTGGTGCAGAAAACACTAGAGGTGTTTGTCCTTGATCAGATAACCCACTAAGATAAGCAAGACCTAATTAATCATCTCTGGGGTATGTTGGGGTGGTAATTCCTCATTATGCACTTGCTCACTTTCCCCTTCCTCACCCTCTCTTACTACTTCCTCAGTCGGTGGAGGAGTCACCACCCTAGTACTAGATGGTCCAGGTGCTTGTCCTCTTCCTCTAGAGGACATCCTCCCGCGACCTCTACCACGGCCTCTTGCAACTAATCCTCCTCGAGCTACAGCCCCAGTGGCTGGCTCAGTTGCATCTTGTCTTGCCGGTGTTGGTGTTGGCGCCGCGGTTGCTCTAGTTTTAACCATCTGCGAAATAGAGTGAAGATGGTCAGATACCAATTTGTATCACCTAGATACCAATTGGATCCAAGTAATAGCACGAAAGAAAGAATGAAAGAATGGAATTTTCCAAAAGTCTTATAGCCTCTCAAATAAAAGTAAAGATGTCCCCCTACCGTTCTTTATTACTCTACTAGACTCGTTCTTGTGTGATGAGACCGACGAACCTAATGCTCTGATACCAAGTTTGTCACGACCCAAAACGAGCCGCGAGTGGCACCCACACTTATCCTACTATGTGAGCAAACCAACCAATCTAAACCCCAAAATTTCAACTTAAATAACATAATACAATGCGGAAGACTTAAAACTCATTAACGAAATCAATTAAATAACTTCTAAAATTTATCAATCATTATCCCCAAAATCTTGAAGTCATCACCACAAGAACATCTATCCTCAAATTACTAATCTATGAGTATCTAAGAAGCTAAAATAAATAAAAAACTAGTCCATGCCGGAAGTTCAAGGCATCAAGATATGAAGATGAAGATCCATTCCAAGCTAGAAGCAATAGCTCACCCTGAAATCTGGCTTGATGAAGACTGGCTAGAGTTGCGGTTGAGTTGAAGACGATGGCACGTTTGCTGCACTCCACAATTAACAAAGAAAAACAAATACAAGTAGGGGTAAGTACAAGGCACAAGTACTAAGTAGGTATCATTGGCCTACTCAAAATAGAAAACAGTATATATCAGATAATAACATAAAATCAACTAATATTCTTAACATGCGGCATTTACAATTACCATACCCCTTGGTCACAAAACCAAGCACATCAATGAGGACTCACGCCTCCCCATCATACTCATTTGGGAATTAGTTCTTTAAGATTTAGTATATTATCATAATTCAAGATTTCATTATCTTTATTCCTCTTGTGTGGGTACGAGGCACTCCGCTCCACTACTACTATCTTGGTGTCGGAATGTGACACTCCGATCCATATATTATACTGGTGTCGGAACGTGACACTCCGATCCATATACTATCCTGGTGGCGGAACGTGACACTCCGATCCATATACAATCCTGATACTGAAACGTGACACCCGATCCTCTAATCTCATTACTTTAATTCATTAAGCCTTCTTTTGTACCAAGGCATCATCATTCTCATTCTTTAGTTCATCAAGCCTTTTTTATACCAAGGCATCATCATTAACAAAGTAAATTTGGGATTTAAGATTCAATAGACTCATTATGCTAATTCATCACAATTATATAATCACATCATGCAAGCACACAATTAAGCATATAGAAGACCTTAAAATTACTACCCAACACATATCATTCACTATTAAGAGTTTACTACGAATAGCGTAAACCATAACCTACCTCCACCGAAGATTCGTGATCAAGCAAGCAAATTCCCCAAAGCTTTGTTTCCCTAATTGTCATATAATTATGTGTAAAAGATGATGAATTAACCCATTAATTAATTCAAGGTTATCTCTTTTAACCCCCAACAAATTGAATTATTAATATGGATCCACTAACTTTATAATTATAAGCATGAATAGTCCAAAACGCCCCTTTAAAAACTTTAACAGAAATCCGACCCAGTCTGGGTTACGCAACCTGTGATGGTCTGTCATGACCGTGACGGTCCGTCACAAAGTCTAGAGAGTTAATTTTGTGGAAAAGTTTGTGACGGTCCGTTGAGCCTGCGACGGTCCGTCCTGCCATTCCGTCACAAAGTTCAGAGACTCGATTTCAGTACCCAAATTTCAGAATTCTAAGTGTTTTGGAACGAGACCCCCTAGACGGTCCGTCGTGCCCATGACGGTCCATCGTGGGATCCGTCGACCAAGAAAGTTTTTCATGAATATAATCCGCTGCTCAAAACGACTAAACAGGTCGTTACACTTTTTATATTTTAATTAATTGATTGATTATTTTTTGTTTACCATTCTTTGTCAATGAACTCATATTTCAGCTTACCTCCGTATGTGGGTATGTCAACATTATTTTAATGTGCAACGGTACTCACTATAATGGTGTGTACCTGTCTTGATGTTCAATTCCAATTAAAAACAGGGGGCAGATGTTCAATGAATTTAAGGTAAGAATGTGTATGAATTAAATTCACATCATATACATTTAAATTCTCTATTTATTTGAATAATAAATATTTTGTCATTTTTCATTAAATAAATATTATGTTTGGGTTCCCGAACATGAGGAAGAGCTTCCAGAAAACATCAAGGTTAAAATTTCAAAGTTTCTTTCTAGTACATTTAGTGAATGTCAACAAAATAATAGAATTCCTAAGTTTATGGTAACAACACGACGGGATCTAATACTGGAACATCCGGGTACTGTTTTAAAAGTTTAAGAAGAGGAGTGAGATCTGGAAGATGGATCGCGCATCAAATAAGGAGGCTCTTTGAATACCAGTGGAGCTATAAGCCTAGTTACTAGGAAGGAAAGAATGGTATACTTTCTTAATTTTGTAAAATATTTCCTTTTCTTTTTTGATAAGTAGATTTTGGAAATGAAATAATACTTGTGTTATTTGCAAGAAAAAGTGATGGGTAAGTAGGTAGTTGTAGAAGAGATGTTGAAGGTTACTAATGTCCTAAAGAGTACAAACCCCGATTAAAAAGAAAGTTGAATTGATCCACGTGCTCAAGAAACATATGTCAGAACTCTATTCAAGTTAATCTTTTTTTCTCTTTCTTGAATATATTACATTCTTATTAGTAGAGTTCTTTGTTTAAATTATATGATAGGTTATACAAATGTCTCAGGAATATTGTAGTACTCTACCTCTTGAGAGCTGGGACAGATCATTTACACAAGAAGAAAATGAGAATTTTTGGAAACAAAGTGCAGGAGAACCGATTAGAGCTACAGCTATCCCGAAAGGACATATCAAAAGAAGCAGGCTTGGTATTTTGGTTCATCATCCTATAACTTCAATGGCAGGGATAAAGAGACAATATCTGCAATGGAGGGTGACATAGCTTTTCTTAATGCCGAGCTTGCTGTTGTAGCCGATAAAGAGAAGAAGATAAAGGTAGAGATTGTGGCATTAAAGGAAGCAGAGAATAAGAGCTATGCAGCACTTCACGACCAACCAACTTTTCTTTTGAATCAGGAAAGATACTTCCTACATGTCCTCCAATAAGCGAAGATGGAGCTGATCATGAATGTGATGATAATGATAAGGGTGATAACGAGAGTGATGGTGATAAGGATTACTTATATTCGTTTGATATTTAAGACTTCCATATTTTTCGAATTATTTGATCGTTTTTAAGTTTATTTTGAAGTTGAATGAAGTTTATTTTGAAATAGTTTAATGCATATGTTTAAAATATTGTGTTGTTTTGGTTGGATGAAGTTTATTTTAAAATAGCTCATTTGGAATTGTTTTACTTGGATGAAGATTATTTTTAAATAGCTTATTTTGAATTCTTTAGGTTGTTTTGATATAAATATGCAAGTGGGATACTAATATTGTAACTCAATGCTGCCAATTCTGTAGCAGAAATACAGACCTTTAGAGGTCAAAATCTCAAAAATAAAATATAAAAATACCGACCTCCGGAGGTCGAAATTTAAAAACATATAAATAAAACAACCAACCTTCGGAGGTTGGAATCTCAACAATAATAGTAAAAAAATCCGACCTCCAGAGGTTTGAATTTAAAAAATAAGAAACAAAAATATTGACCTACGAAGGCCGGAATCTAAAAAATAAGAAATAAAAATACCTACCTCCGGATGTCGGAATCTAACAAATAAGAAAAAAAATATCGACCTCCGAAGGTTGGAATCTAAAAAATAATAAATAGAAATACCGACCTCCGGAGGTCGAAATCTAAAAATAAGAAATAGAGATACTGGCCTCCAGAGGTCGGAAACTTTAAAAAAAAGAAATGAAAAAATGGACCTTCGGAGGTTGGAATCTCAATAATAAGAAATACCGACTTTCAGAGGTCGCAATCTCAAAAATTAGAAATAAAAATATTGACCTCCAGATTTCGGTATTCTAAAATTTGAGAATTAAATTTGCTGATCTCCGAAACACGGAAATAATAAAAATAATAAATGAACAAATATATTAAAGAGACCTCCGGAAGTCGGAAAATAAAATAATGAATTTACCAACTTAAATTGAAACTGACCTCGAGAGGTCAGTACTAGAGGTCTGAATTTAATAGAGACCAAGCTTTTTTCAGCCTAAGGAGGTTGGTATTTTTAGGTAGGTATTTACTATTTTTAGTAGTAAAACAATCTTTGTGTTCATATTTTCATCCATGTCTTTTTGAGATGCATCAGATTCAAGACACGTGGCGGACTCATTGGTTTACAAAAGGCTTTACCCTTTTCAAGTCCAAACTTCTTAATCAATTCCTTATTGTACTTTTCTTGTCTAATGAATGTTCTATAAGTTGACTGGTTAATTTCATGTTCCAGAAGGAATGTGAGTTCTCCCATAAGAATCATTTCGAATTCTCCTTTCATTAAATTTGCAAAATTCTCGCACAAAGGAGGATTGGAACTTCCAAAATAATATCAAAATGTATTCATATGATCTTTCAATGAAGACAGTTGTGTATATTTTCCCCAAACTATTTTGCAGTATGAACGAACTTAATCTTTCATTCAAAGATTTTGTAGATTATTTAAGTATGCAAAGAGCATTGGAATGTTTGTAAACAAAATTGGGACAAGGAGGATTCAAAACCGTGGGGTTGAAAACAACTTCTTTTATAAAGTCGTTTAAAAGTGCACTTTTCACAACCATTGTAAATAGTTTAAAATGATCGAAAGAGGCATAAGAAAGTAAAACTCAAATAGATTATAATACTGCTACATTTGAAAAGGTTTCAACGTAGCCAATACCTTCTTGTTCTGAGTATCCTTAAGAAGATAACCGTACATTGTTTCAACTAACTTTTTAATTTTCATTTAGTGTGTTTCGAACTACCTACTTGACTCCATTAATAGAGCAATTTTTTTGTCGTTCTATTTGAGTCCATACTTGATTTATTTGAAATTGATCGAATTCTTACTTCATTGCTTGCACCCGTGATTACTCTACAGTTGCTTCATTTATTTGATTTGGTTCCATTTGAGATATCAATGCAACGGAAGCTTATTTTCTTAGACAAGATCACTTCTGATTTTTCCTTCATGTTTATCGAGAATGAAACTTTCAGGATAATTAGTAATTATGTCGCCATTCTTTTGGAATGTTTGATCTATCAGCTAGACTAGTCGACTTTCCTTCTGCAGTAGTTGACTTCAATATTAATTTTGGAACTTATATCTGCAATATTTTCCACTATTTTTATGGGTGGTGATTTCGTAGTCACCTCCATTAATTTCCAACAGTCTTGGGTTAGTCTCATCAAATACAACATGCACATATTTTTCAACACTTAAAGTTCTTTTATTAAAAACATGAAAGACTCTATTGATAGGATCATAGCCTAAGAAAATACCTTTGTCACTACTTGGATCAAACTTACCAAGATTGTTCTTACCATTGTTCTGGATGAAGCACTTGCATCTGTAGGGATGAAAGTAGCTTATGTTTGGTTTCTTACCTCTCGACAGTTCATAGGGAGTCTTCTTCAGTATTAGTCAAATTAAAAACCTATTAATAATGTCGCATGTAGTACTAACTGCGTCTACCCAAAAATGATCTAGTAACCTTCTATGCAAAAGCATTGTTCATGATGAACTAAGAGTGATGGTTTTGACTCAAGTAACTTCTCCTTTAGCATTACCTCCAAATCTAACACATCATTCATCTACTCTTTTTATTGTTTTGAAGTTTTTCTTCTTTCCGCACATACGTATGGAGAATCCGCTGTGAAGTACCACATTCCCTTTTTGTAGGTTTTCTTGAATTGCTCCTGCAAGACAAAAGGATTAGTATCTTTTAGGAACCCAAGTATTTTTGGGCCATTGATGATTAAGAAATTTTGGTCTCCAAATCTATTTTCCAGAAGAATATTTTCTACATATAAAGGATTTATGACCTATATCGCCATAAGTAAAACACACAATAGTTAGAATTATGACTTTGAGAGTTTCTTCAGTAGAGCGTAGTTCTGTTTGATTGAATAGAACTATGTCTTCATGATTTTTAACACTATTTAACTGCATTTTTACTTTCTCCAATTCTTCTGATAGCAGATCAACTTCAATATGACTTGCTTCAAGGAGAATCTACCAAACTTTCTTTTTTTGTAGAAGTTTGTTGTATTCATCAATTAATTTCTATAATTCATCACTAACCATATCCAAAGAGTTTTGTAAGTAATTACAATTTGGACAATTATAAGATCTTACCTCGCTTGTTTCTCCTAGAGATACGAAACACGATTTTTCCATTTAATCGTTGTCATCATTGGTTGTTTCTCTTTGTTCCCCTGCTCCTAGACTTTTTGGATCTTCATTTCGTCGATTGGTTCTTCTTCTTCATTTTGTGCAAGTTTTCTTGATATGTAATGGTTTTTAGTAGTAGTACTATCGATCGTTTTTTCTGTTGAAGTCATTTGTTTTTAAATCTTTTTGAGGTCGTTGTCGCCTTTGTCTGAGCATTTGTCTTACTCTACCATTGATTAGGGTCATTCGTTAATCTTTGTTTTAATCAGCTTCCTCCTCAGTTTCTAATGTTACACCAATAAAAGCTACTGTTTTCTTTTTGTCGTCCTTGTTGTACCTTTTAATGTAATTTTGTTCATAAGCCATTAAGTTACCTCGAAGTTCAAAATATGTCATGTTCTGTAGATCTCCATCTTTAAGAATGACAACTTTTGTTTCCCAGGCTTTGTGAAGACTATTGACAAGTTTACTGACTATTTACGAGTTTGAAACCATTCCAATAGATTTTAGTTCAATGACAATTTTGCTGAATCTTGAGAACATAGATTCAACATTATCATCTTCAACCATTTTGGTACAGTTCATATTCATTTACAAGGGAGATTATTTGGGCTTCCTTGACTTTCGTCATTCCTTCGTAGGTCACTTAAACATTATCCCACATTTCTTTCGCAGCTACGTCATTTGAAATTTTGTAATATTCTGCTCCTCTTACTGAACCATACAACAAACTCATACCTCTAGCGTTAGTTTGAATTACCTCTTGTTATTCCCTAGAAATATCGAACAATTTAGGATCAACCGGTTTTTCAACTCCATCCTTTTCAGTTAATCAAAGGAATGCCTTTGTGGCTTCCTTCATGAATACTCAAGCTTGATGTTCATTTGCGGAGACAAAGATTCTGAATCTATCTTTTGTGTGAGAGTAATCTTTCCCATTGAAGTAGGGTGTTCCATGTTAAAAGTGTTTGTCTTAAAGTAAAGAACCGAGGATTTCGTAATGTGAAATTTGATCTTTACTCTCGTGTAGTTAAACACTAAATCTATTGTACCTTCTCTTATACCAATTGATATTCAAGAGGGAGGGGGTTAATTTAAAATTCAATTAGTCAACTAGTAGCCGAGAATTGACTCACCTGCAAGTTAGTAGGAACATAAACAATAAGAGAAAGTTGCAGTAAATAATTTACACAAAAGGTTATATCCTGGTTCAGATCATCAATGTAGTGCCTAACCCATCCCTTTGGGTTTCAACGGGTCTCCTTAAGAGATTTGAATAGATCTTCGTGCTACAGAAATTTGAAACTTTATCATGTGTGATATGCAATTAAGATTTATACCTTGACAGTGTCTCAACTTGTATACCTACAGTCAAATTCTTTCTCTTCTCTTTTCTTTTTATTTGTATATTGTTAGCTAAGATCTAGTGAAGTTGCGTACTTTACAATACAAATCTGGGTCAGTTTATGATGATGATTATTTGTGCTCTTGTATGGAAAACCCCTAAGGATTTATCTCAATCAAGGATTAATTTAGGGAGTCTTTAATTGATGCGATTTAGTTGATCTATATCCATGAAGTAAATTGTGTCGTCCTCTTTCATTTTGCTTGTTTGATCTTTTCATTGTATGATCGACAGACTTGTTATCTTGTCGCTAGATTTATGACTCTTTCCTTTCTTGATGATTAAGTTGTGATCTCTACCAAGTGTGCGAGTATTCTTCTTCATTTAGATTTTCCTTTATGTGCTGATCAGCCATATATTTCTTTTCTTCTTTTGTCCCTTTAATTTGAGGCTTGCCTTTCCAATGTTTATCTAAAGTTTCAAGCAAACATTCTTTTCCTTCTTGAAGTCATTTTCGTTGATGATTTCCTTTTTGAAATAATGACCTACGAAAATTGAGTTTAATGCGTTAAGTGTATTTTAAAAATCAACTAACTCTAACGAGTTAACGTATTCGTGAACCAGAAGTCTTTAATTATTAGGTTTGGTTTGCTTGTTATAGACGCAAATTTTAGGTTCTACTACCACATAAGATTGTAGACAACCACCATTAAGATTGAAAAATGAAAAAGTTATTAAAATGGGCATTTAATAAACTACAACAATATTTTTTTGATAGATTTAATTCATCATGATAGAAATCTAACTACAAGAAAGAAAATGATTCTTATTTAGTCCTAGAACCCACGAATTCCAAAAAGAAAAAGTAATGGAAAATCAATGTTAATATTTTAATATTTGTTTTGTTATATATTATTAGAAAAGGCATAAGTACTCCCTTTGAACTATGGTGGAAATTTTAAGTACACACATTTTCTTTAAATGTCCTAATACCTCCTATAAGTAATTCGAAATGAAATACATATACTTTTTTGGTATTCAGGTGGCATAGAGAGTGTTCAAAGCAAATACATAGTAAAAATTATAAATAAAAAGAAATTGAAATAAGTTGTACCATAGTTAAATTTACAGTCAAACATTGTACCAAAATTTAATACAAATACTATTTTTATACATACCCGCAAATGACTCCTTTAGTGTTGAATGAACTGTCAAGTGTTATCTATTGATTTATAATGTTATGATAAACACATGTCATTAATATTATGTTTTGATGTAAGCATTAAGTACTATAAATATCTACTACAATAAGTATAACATCACTAATTTAAACTTCTAAGTTCTCTTAAATTTCTAGACAAAGCCAGAAAATTTTACATCAACAGTTGCAAATTAAGGAAATTAAAACAAATTTCATCTAAAAATTATGCACCTTTTTCTTTTATTGTTAGAGTTGTTACATGTTAATTGAATAAGGTGAATATCATTTGTTTGTTGTTCGTGTAGCGTATACTATGACCTTACCAATAGTATTGTGTTTAATTTCTACAGATTATGCGTCCAAATGAACAAAGACCACATTTACCTTCTCCTGGTCGACTAAGAAACCTTGCCATTCATTTAATCGATGCCATTCTAAATAGGTTGTCTTTTCGAGATGTGTTAAGAACTAGTACACTTTTTATGGATTGTCAATATACTTGCCGTAAAATTCAAAAGGTAGGAAACACCAGAGGACTTAATATCCCCTACCATTGGATTAATAATTCTCTTTCTCAATTGTGTCTTCAGTTTTCATATAGGAAGAACATTGAATGTTATCCTTGATATTAATAGTCTAAAACTATTTCCTAATATTTATAGTTTGATACATTTGCTCACTAAAAATTTCATTCAACATCTCGTCCTTAAACTTCCATTTACTTATCCACCATACAAGATCCCTTACTTCTTTTTTTATTGTTTAGCATTGAGACATTTGTATCTCATGGAATGTGAAATACACCTTCTATGCTTCTTCAAGGATTTAATAAGTTGAGTAGCCTAAATTTAAAATTTGTAACATTATCTTCTAATACGCTTGAAATTTTAATGTCTAATTGCCCATTGCTTGGGATTTGGTTCTAAAAGACATAGAAAATTCGTACCTCCTGAGCATTGATTCTCCTAAGCTAACGTCATTTGTCTGTTGTGGCGATATACAATTTATATATCCAGAAAATGTAGCTCTTCTTTCCAATGTTCTGTATGAGCCTGCAGAATTAGTTCTAGAGGAAAAATGATTTTGCTAATATTTTTTTCGTTTAGTCATGCTCTTTAGTATTTCAGCTGGTATCATTTTGAGGTAATGTTGCTGCATTTCACTTGTATTTTCATCATGGAAAAGATAGAGAGAAAAATAAATATAAGTGACAACTTGAATTTCAATTTCTTCAAAAATACAAGTGAAATGCAGCAACATTACCTCAAAATGATACCAGCTGAAATACTCAAGACCATGACTAAACTAAAAGAGGTAAATTTTTTATATATATCAACTAGAACTAATTCTGCAGGCTCATACAGAACATTGGAAAGAAGAGGTACATTTTTTAGATAAATCAATTGTATATCGCCACAGAAGACAAATGACCTTAGCTTAGGAGAATCAATACTCAGGATGTACGAATTGTCTATGTCATTTAGAACCAAATCCTCATGCAATGGGAAATTAGCGATAAGAATTTCAAACGTATTAGAAGATAATGTTACAAATATTAATTTTAGGCTAATAGACTTATTAAATCCCTGAAGAAGCATAGAAGGTGTATTTCACATTCCATGAGATACAAATGTCTTAATGCTGAACAATAAAAAAGAAGTAAGGGATCTTGTATGGTGGATAAGTAAATGAAAGTTTGAGGACGAATTGTTGAATGAAATTTTTGGTGAGCAAATGTATCAAATGATCGATATTAGGACATACTTTTAGACTAGTAATATCAAGGATAACATTCAATGTAGTTCGTATATGAAAACTGAAGAAACAATCGAGAATGAGAATTATAAATCCAATGGTAGGGTTTATCAAGTCCTCTGGTGTTTCCTACCTTTGGAATTGTACGGCAAGTATATGGTCAATCCATAAAAAGTGTACTAGTTCTTACAACATCTCGAAAAGACAACCTACTTAGAATGTCATAGAGTAAATGAATGGCAAGGTTTCTTAGTCGATCAGGAGAAGGTAAATGTAGTTTTTGTTCATTTGGATGCATGATAATCTGTAGAAATTAAACACAATACTATTGGTAAGGTCAAAGTATACGCTACATGAACAACAAACAAACATATCACAAAATTAAAAATAAAAGAAAACATGTATAATTTGTATATGACATTTGCAGTGATTTCATTAATTTGCAACTCTTGATGCAAAATTGGCTGGCTTATGTTAAATTAAACATATATAAAGTATTTTTGTATAGAATTAGAAGAGAACATTGAAGTTTAAATTAGTGATATTATACTTGTTGTACTAGAAATTTATTGTACCGAGTTCTTACATAAAAACATTATATGAATAACATGTGCTTATCGCAATATTATAAATCAATAGATAACACTTAAAACTTCCTTCAGCACTAAAGAAGTCGTTTGGTAGTATATATTAAAATAGTATTTATGTTAAATTTTAGTACAATTGTTAGACTGTAAATTTAACTCTTGTACAACTAATAGTACTATTTCAGTTAACCTTTTTTGGGATATATGACGCCAAAATTTATGCTACAAGATGAATGATTATGTATCCTTCGTGAAAGGGGATTATTTCGAACCTCTGCCCCAGATATCACATTTAATCACCTGAGGATAGTTAAGTTTTATGATGTACTATTAGTAATTCCTTAGAAAACTAGAAAGTTCTACTAACCATACAAAAAGTAAGTTTCCATTCAATACTTCAAGCTAGCATAAGAGAATTTAACACATAGCAGAACTTCGATATTAAAAACAACTCATGAATCCCAAATTGGGTGATGCCTCTTCCTAAGGAACGAATATGTCCAACATACTTCTCGGTCTAACTTGGACTAATCCCTTAACAAGCAAGAACTCTCTACTAACCTAATAGAAAGTAAGTTCCACTCAAATTTTCAATCTCGCCTAAGGTAATTCAACACATAACATAACTTCAAAATACATATCAACTAATGAATGCCAAATTGGGTGATGCTTTTCGAGTTTATTCCTCATACTTGAGTAAGGATCATGTCAAACATATATACATCTTGGTCTATCTTGGACTAATTCCTTATGAAACAATAGATTTCTACTAGCCAGAAAGAAAGTAAGTTTTCAGAGGTGTAGGAAGGATAGCATGTAGAAAACATTTTACTCCTAACTTTTTTTTCGGTGTTTGAGAGTTGATTTTTGATAGACCCTCGACATAAAAGAAATGTCATTGCGTTAAAACGATCTAAAAAACACCAAAAAAAAAAGAGAAAGGAAATTAGGGTTTTTTCTACATTCCAGAATCCCAAGAAAACCAACATCTACCCCAAAAAAAGTACAAAGGGAAAGATAGAGCCTCTATTTCACAAAATTCACAACACCCTAATAAGAAAGATTTGATTTTTTAAACAGATCAAGGAATGAAATTTTAAGCTTATGAAGATCTAAAATTATTACTGATACTGTAAACATCCAAAAAAACTTTAGAAAAGTATCAAATACCCTTTTGAGAACACGTTATCCTTTAGTTGCTGAACACAAATTTGTATGATTTTGAAGTTTTCAAATTCATCACCCCGGAATGAAAGAGGGAACTGAAGAAGGGAGAGAGGTTTTCTTCTTAAATTAAATTTAAAGAGGGAACTGAAAAAGGGGGAGAGGTTTTCTTCCTAAATTACAGTTTACAGAAATGTAATATGGAGTGGGGTGATGGGGGGAAATTAGTATTGGAGGTTTCTTAGTTGTATTGTTGTGTCCGTACCAATTTATGTGATACGATCTAATTCGAGATAAAAAACTTAAAAGGAAATTGAAATGTGAAATATTGTAGAATTTTTAGAGCTTAATGTGATTAAATATTGTAAAAACAATTTATAGAGTTAAAATATATCATTTTTAAATAATTTAGTTATTTATGTCTCATTATAAGAAAGAATAAATAAAAATGATAATTTTCATTAATTTGCACTTTCAGAATTTTTTTTGAAGGTTTACAAACTTGATTAATTTACAAAAATAAAAAAGGAATAATCTTAAGGATCATTGAGATCAAAATGATTGGAAGAATTATCTATAATAGAGTGAACAATTAATATAGGTCTATAAAAAGACTTTCTTTTTGAAATAACCTAAAAAAGTAAATATTACATAACTTAAGAGAAAAAGAGAGTAAAAAAATGTGATTATTTAATTAGAGAAATAGGCAGATATATTTACTTACTAATAATTTACTTTGACTTGTTTAATTTTGTCCACTTAATTATTTTTTGGATGTAACATTTAATACCTCAAAATTGTTAAATTTGAATGTATAGGTCATGTAACCTCTAGTAAATTAAAATAACTAAGAATAATCTAGGAAATCAAGGAATAATTGTTTTTGGAAATAAAAGAGAAATTTGGAAAATTTCCAAATTTTAAAAGTGAGTTTTTGGCCTTTTTTTAGACGGCCATAACTTTCATCTCAGGAGAAACTGATGTGAGATATTTATACGGTTGGAAATCCCATGCTATGATCTTTCTAACGCTGCAGAATTTGAGAAATTTTTATATCGTACTAATGGGATATGCCTTATGGATGTTAGGTTGTTGGATTGAGGAGAATCCAATCAGAATTTTAGTAAGGGTAAAGTAATATTTTCATACTACAATTTCCTAATATGTTTTAAGGGTTTATCAAGGAAAAATTTAAGCGTGAAGTAAGTTTTTAGAATATTGAATACGCTTAGGGCTTGGAAATAGAGAAGAGAAGAGGAGAAAGAAGAAAGAACGCCAAGAATCGTTGCGGATTTCGTTAGAGGTGATCCCTTTAAGGTATGTCAGACCATTTTATGTAGCGTCCTTTTACCCACACCCCAATTCGATTCAATTCAGCAAGTTAGAGTTTATTGAATGATGAACATGGAACTTCTTAACGAAATAATATGAATTTCTTGTTGGTTGAATTGTAACTTATCTCTAGTACATTGTTTTTGGGTCTAATATATTGGGTAATGAGGTATTTAGTGATCCTAAGTGTTTGTGGTGGGATCTGTGGATGTTTAGGAGGTTTAGAGATGAAACATGGAGAAGAAAAGTCGGAGGTTCCCTCTAACAACCCCTTGAGAGCGCGCTTAACAGAGACCCTTAGGGAAGGCTCTGTACGACAGGTCTTGGTGTGCCGCACCAGTTAGAGCACCACTTACTAGAGTCTGTAGGACAGGCTCTGGCGCTCTGCGCCTCTTAGAGCGCCAAGGTCACTTAGAGACCTCGTTCTTTTCCTATCTTTTCGAACTAGTTCCTACTTGATGTACCAATCATTCCTAGTTGAGTTCAACACTCTAATGCACATCTAACATCATTAAATCATCCATAAACATGAAATCATAATCCTTGATCCATAATTAAATTCAAGGTAAGCTAATCAAGGTCAAAGTAAGTAAAGGCAAGTTCTTAAAGTATTCAAAATTTCTTAAACAATCACTTTAACTTTGTTTTAAGGCTTAAGTTACAGGTTGACCAAAGAGTAAAAAGTTGAGTTAAATTTTCAAAAAGCGATAAGGGAACTAATTATTCCCTAAGAGTTAAGTTCAAGTGAAGTAAATAGTAAGAGTTGAGTTCATCTCTCAAAAAGTTATAAGGGAACACAATATTGCCAAAGGTTTATAAATGTTTTCACATTTAAGTTACAAGGAAACTAAGAATTCCAAAATAATTTTGAGTAAGAAAAGGGGAACACTAATTCCAAGACGGATTTTATACGGTAAAAAGCGTTGAGCAAATTATCTTAACCCAAAAGAAGTAAGTTATGTTAAAAGCATGAGCTAAAGTATATTTAGGGATTAGTGTTGAGCACCGATGTGGGGATGAGAGTTCATATTAACTCAAGTCTCCATTACACCATGTACCTACTGTGGGTATTAAAAGGTCATACTTTCTAGACGATCAGGTTAGTTAAGCTTGTGGATCCACTAAGTTAAGTATGGTCCTATACCGATTATAAGGTGTAGGATGGTCCTCGACAGCGTGAGGTAAAATTTCTTATCATCACGTAGGCTCAAGTGATGGTTGTCGATTAGAGAAACTCCCACAGAAAATTATATTACTTTCATATATAAGAAAAGTTGAGTTTATTATTGTTTTATCTTTACTAAACTAGGTGTTATATATATATATATATATATATATATATATATATATATATATACATATATTGCATTGGTTCTTATTGCTTTATATTGAGTTCTTTTCTTATGAGTCAAGCATATAGTTGTGTTTAGCATTCCAACTCGCACACTCGTACATTTATTGTACTGCTGCCAGTTTGCTTGCATCGTCTTATAATGAACACAAAGATAACCACGATCAACACGCAACACTTTATTGATCCTGTTTGAGTTCCAAAGTTAGTGGTGTGTCCCTTACATTTTGGAGGACATCCTTGTGATTGCTTTTCTAGTTCTTTTCATTAGGATGTTGTGGGGTTTGTCCCAACATCAAACTTAGTTAATTTAGAGGCTTCATATACACTTATTAGTTCAGTTTTTGAGTCTCATGTACTTTGTAATTTCATATGTTCAAGTGTTGAGACTTAAGTGTCATTTTGGCGAGAATATCATATTAAGTACGACTTTTAACCATGCTCTGTTTCTTTATTGAATTGAGTTAAGTCTTTCGCTAAGTTATGTAAGTCAAGCCAACGGTTTGCTCGTGACCAGTAATGGTCATCGAGTGCCAGTCCCTACCAAGGAGTAGGCCTTGATCTTGACAGGTCAGTTAAAAATTCAATTTTCTGATTTTATGACTTTTTTTTATAACAAATAGACATTTTTTATATATAAGAGATCTGAAAATATCAAGAGATATCATATGTTTTGTATTATAGATACAAAATTCCTACATTTTAGTCACTTTTATGTAAGGGCGAATATAGAAGGGGCAAAGGTATATTCATTTGAATTTTTATTAAAAAAATTTATGTGATATACATAAAAAAAATTTAGTTTTTATTTATAAATTTCAAATTCCACAACATAAATTGCTATGTATATTGTAAGACATTTAATTATCACATGTTTAATTACAAATTTTTTAGCAGGCAATGAAAAAGTTCGAGGTTTTGTAGTAGTATGAATTCTTTATATATATATTCATAAAATATTTTTATCAATATTGTTATTGTGTACCAAAATATTTTTAAAGAACTAATAAAATAATTAAACTTAGCGAAAATTGTGTTGAGTTGGGTCTTGACTCATTATTTGCCATGTTTTGGCTCAATTCATATTGATCCAATCAATTCAGTTTGAATTGGATCTTGGTCAGTTTTTTATCTTGACATAATATATTTGGCTAAAATTGATCTAATTCTCTCAATTTTATAAAAGAAGAAAAATTAATCAAACAAATACAGTTATATACGAAAAACTAATAAATACTTATCCTCTTTTGGATGAGTCGCGATTCATCTAATCAAATGAATATTAGCCTAGAAATTCCTTACGTTATAACTAAATTGTAGATAGTTATGCGTATTTACTATTTTTCCTCGAAATAAAAAGATAAGCTATAAATAGTAATTATTCTAACATTCACTACTAATAATAATAATATGATAATTGCATATCATAACTTAGTTTCACCATAAAATTTTAATTTTTATAATAATTAAGTTTTCATCATTTCATTAGATTATATGTTGTGCAACAAAAATAATAACATTTTCAGTGGAATCCTATAAATTGGTCCAATTATGTTCATTAGGATTAATACTTGCAATCGATTCAATCACGAAGTTAATGTAGTGTATGATAGGGAAAAGGGAGATTGATTTCGTTTACTTTCTCAGATAAGCTCGTTGAAAATCCTGCTATGCATGTATATTAATTTCGTTATTAGCATAAATGTTTATTCTTTAACATGCCATATCAGACCCTGAAACTTGAACTAATGATATTCACTCATAAAGTAACTTTATTTTGTTATTAGAGACGGACCCACATTCATCTGTATGGTGCATATACATGTATATCTATCTTTGGCAAAGAAAAAGATGTAATTAACTGCTCATATTTAATGAAAGTCGAGTTATTCTTGTCATAGAGGAATCACCACAAAACAAGGGTTTCAATCTAGTTAAAACCCTTATTTCTTTTTATGTTTATTGTGATATTCGGGGGGTGGGGGGTAAATATAAAATTCACTTAGTCAACTACCAGTAATCGATAGTAGTCTCACAAGCAAGTTAGTAGTAAGATAAACAATAGTAGAAAGTTGCAGTAATAATTCACACAAAAGGTTTTATCCTTGTTCGAATTACCAATGCGGTGGGCAGCCAATCCCCCTTGGGTTTCAAGGGTCTTCATTAAGATATTTGAAGATATCCTAATGTTAAAGAAATTTGAAACGTTATCCTGTCTTGATATGCAAATCTGATCTCTACCTTGACACTGCTTCAACTTTTATGACTACACTCAAATTATTTATTTTCTCTTATCTTTTAAATTTATCACTCACGTGCTTACAAAAATTTATGAAAGACAAAAGAAAAATGTTTGCAAAGCTCAAGCGAAGTTGCGTATTTCACACTAAAAAACTGGGTCAATTTGTGTAGATGATGATTTGTGATCTTGTAAGGAAAAACCTAAGGGATTTATCTCAAACAAGGATCAATTTATTGGGTCCTTGATTGAGCCGATTCAGTTGATTTGTATCCATGAAGTAAATCGTTTCTTCTTCTTTCCTTTTAATGGTGTGATCATTTCCTTGTATGATTCACATACCTTTTATCTTGTGGGTTGATTCATGGATTTTCCTCTATTGATGATTTGGTTGTGATCTCTGCCAAGTGTATGAGTATTCTGCTTCATTTAAATTTTCTCCATGTGTCGATTAACCATATATTCCTTTCCTTCTTTTGTCCATTAGATTTGAGTCTTGCCTTTCCAATGCTATTCTAAAACATCAAGCCAATATTCTTTTCCTTCTTGAAGTCATTTATGTTAATGATTACCTTTTTGAATTGGTGATGTACGAAAATTAATATCAATGCCTTAAGTGTTTATTTTAAAAATCAACTAGCTCTAAGGAGTTACCAATCTGCCCCTTTTTTATAATTTAAAGATTAATCACAATATTAATAATAATCCTGATAGTCAATTTTACTTTAAGTTAGTTGGACATCCCAGAGGTTTCATGTATTAGTTAATCGATGCATGCAACTCTCCCTCACTTATCTCCCCCTGTATCATAGAGGAGCAAGAATGATAGATTTGATTTCTTTCCCTTTGTCATAATATAAAAGACTGGCGAAAAGCATAGTACATATAAGCAAGGAAAAAGATAACAGGGTAGTCTACTATAAAGAAAGACAAAAAAATAGTATTCCAAGAGATATAGAGGTACATGCACCTATTGGAAGTTAGTGCAAAATGTAAAGGTCAGTTTGTAGTATTAATGCATGACCACCTCCAAATTACTTGAGGGAGTTAATCACTTTCTCATAGAATGTGTTGTAAGAACGTTCAACATTTCGCGAAAGACTGGAGTATGAGGTATGAATTGTAACAGCAAGCTCCTTGTTGGAGGAGTTAACTCCACTTTTGAGAGAGTCAACATGTTGGATTAAGCGATTTACCGTTGAGATACCTTCATGCTTGATCGTTGTCATGGAAATCCACTAATTACCAATGTAAACTCCACAACATCATGATGTGTTTCCAAGTATCGTTCTACAACTCACATTCTAGTTTTGACATCTTCATTTTTATGCAATAAAAGACCGGCAGAATCCACTGAGATTTTTGAGGGTTAGGGAGGGTCTGCCCGAGCTTTGACTGAGTCCTTTTTACCCACTTTTCACCAACTTGCACATACCCCATACTAGAAAAAGTATGAAAATCATAAGTTGCATTTATAAATGAGGGGTTAAACAAAGAAAGTTCCACAAGATGGACCACAATATTCCTCGAGATGATCAAGCCAGAGGGCAGACTTGCCGATGAATTCAACCCTTCAAAACTTCCCAAAATGTACGCCTTGTACAATTCAGCCCAGTTGATGCACTGATTTTTAAGAAGGAACTAGGGAACAACTACATTACGAGTAGAAATGTTACTCAAGGAACCCTTCTGGTATAAGAGTTGTGTCCACGATATGTGCGAGTATCATACAAAAAACATAGTATAAGGGCCCAAAGTCAGAATTGTAATAGTCCGGTTAAGCCACGACTTTCTTTGCACCTTTAAGAGAAGTTTCAAAGACATTGGGTAACGTTTTTTTCATGTATGAAATTAACCCAAATAACTTAGTACCAAACACATATTCGAATAACTTTTCATTGATAATGAATTGCATAACTAGCACAAACAACTGTATCTCATCACTCTTAGGTGAGATGGGGAGATTCCCATAAAGCAGGTGAACCGCTTCGTCAAAAATCTCAAGACCACACAAAGTAAAAAAGAGAGACAGTTAGATTTGAGATAGAAGCTTACCGCGGAGTGAGAGTCCTTTAATTGACTGAGATCTAAAACTGGATCGGGAACAATAGGGCGAGTTTTAATTGAATGAGATTCTGCTTCTATTCGATACCCCAGAATCGTTGCATGTCTGCGTTGGAGAGAGATCCCATACCATAGAGACAAGGCTTATATGATGCTTTCTGATTAGTAGTAGAATCTAACTTCTTTTTGGACTTAGACGAAGTATCCATGGATCCTACGGAGAATCAAAAGAGAGAGAGAGAGAGGTGGTGTCTACTTCGAAGGAACTCAAAGCAACAGAGGATTTCATTGAGGTCATGGGGCGAGTATTTGTCATGGTGAGATGAAGTATATAAGAGAGAGAGGAAAGAATAAATAAAAAGAAAAAAGATGAGGAAAAAGAAAGAGGATCAGATGAGAAAGGGAAAGGGAAGGGGATTTGATAGGAAGAAGGGGAAGCGGAAGAGGCGGCAGCGGGTCATAATTACAGAACAAAAAATGAGAAAACACATTAGTTGCATAAGGAAATAAAATAAATTAATAAACAGTAAAGTACAATGGATTAGTCAACACATTTAATGCCAATGAGATCTCTGAGAGAGCAATATCTTTCCTCAAGAAGAGGTTTAGTAAAAATATCAGCTAATTGATTTTTAGAGTCTATAAATTCGAGTAAAAAATCACAATTTTCAACGTAATCACAAATAAAATGATGATTTATGTGAGTATCCTTAGCCCTCGAATGATGCACAATACATTTTGAAAGACGGAAGTATTATCATATATAATCAGTACAGTTTCTTAAGAAAGATTATAATCATGTAATTGATGCATCGTCCATAAAATTTGAGTATCACAACTTCACCAACCACTAATTATTCGGATTTTGTAGTAGATAAGGCAACCGAAACTTGTTTCTCTCTATTCCATGAGACTAGAGAATGCCCCAAGATTGGCATTTTCCACTAGTGTTTTTTGGTTGTTTTTGTCACTTGCAAAGTCAGCATTTGAATAACCAATTTAATCAAAATGAGTAGACTTAGAATACCATAATCCCGGCTCTGTGGTTCCAATGAGGTAGCGAATGATTCGTTTTACTACCACGAGATGTGATTCGTTCGGAGCAGCTTGAAATCGTGCATACTTGCATATACTATATATTATATCGGGTCGACTGGATGTAATATATAGTAATGAGCCAACTATCTCCCTATGCATCTTTTTATGCACGTGTTTTCCAGATGCATCAATTTCAAGAAACGTTGACTAACTGATTGGGGTACCAAAGACTTTGCCCTTTTTGAGTCCAAACTTCTTCATAAATTCCTTGGTGTACTTTTCTTGACTAATGAATGTTCCATTAGTTTAATGGTTAATTTGAAATAAGAGATTGAATTTGACTTCTCACAGAAGACACATTTCGGATTCTACTTCCATTAGATTTTCAAAATTCTCGAGTAAAGAAGGATTAGTACTTCCAAAAATAATATAATCAACATATATTTAAACTATAAGAATGAATAAACCAGATCTATGAATGAAGAGAGTTGTGTAAATTTTCCCCCTTTGAAAATTATTTTTCAATAAAAACAAACTCAATCTTTCATACCAAGCTTTTGGAACATATTTAAGTCTGCAAAGAGCCTTGGAAAGTTTGTAAACAAAATAAAGACAGGAAGGATTTAAAAAACCGGGGGTTATTTGACGATAACTTCTTCTCTTATAAAATCATTTAAACACACTTTTCACATCCATTTGAAATAGTATAAAAATCTTGAAAGAGTCATAATAGAGTAGAATTCAAATAGATTCTAAAATTTCCACAAGTGAAAAGGTATCCTCGTATTCAGTATAAAATTTTTGTGAGTAGCCTTGAGCGCCTTATCTACGGAGCCGGTTGGTCACCATGTAAAAACAACCCATTTAAAAGGTTAAACGAGCCTCAAACAAGAAAAACTCCAATTTTCTCAATTGTCGTGTGCTATAGTCCACAATCTTTTTTGATGATACGGAATTTTGAGATATTCAAGATTATTCTAGTGTAATGTGGCTAGTCTCTTTTGTGTTCTTAAAGTCAATAACTGCTACCTTAGTAGATCGAAAAACATCAATATATATTGTTGTCTTCAAAATTTTGGTATGATTGATCATTGATTTAAGTTCTTCATTATTTTTTTAAAAAGATTGCAGCCCATATGAACAATGATTCGACATTATCTAAGAGATTGGCCTGGTGTATTGACATTTTGAAGAAAAGCTCACAAGAATCTTAAAAATAGATTAGAATTATGTTAATCTTTAAATTCAGTAACAACCAAATTAGGTTTTCTCTACTAATAATCAAAGTTTGGTTGTGGCTATTTGTTTATGAGATAGGATTGTGTTACACTATATCAACTTTCATTTTTGACATCTAAATTTTTTCTTCAACTATTTGGTTCCTATATCATGTCCTACCTCCCGTGGGAGCTGGTCATCTACTAAATAACAATTTTTTTTTTTAATCTTCTTATAAATAATTCTCTTGTGTATCTTATTTTTACTAATGAGGTATCCTAAATAAAAACATACATAAGAAAGTGTAGAAGAAGATTTTGTTTTTATAAAATAAGGATTAATATTCAAAATAAATTGAGGAAATGCAATTCAAATATAGTACTATATAATTGTTAAAAATATCATGTTTATAACAAAGAATTTATGCCAGACTGTGTTCTTGAAGGGCGTAAGCGATCACAAAATGGTATAAGAAACATATATGGGTTCTTACAAATGATGCTTCATCAAAAGAAATATAAGAAACTAACATGACTATGATGAAACTAGATATTCCTACTCCAGTGGATGATGATGAGATTTGTCAAATTTTGCATTAATTACTTTGATGAGATTGTCGCTAAAGTTTAAAGGACTCATGAATCATAGGTAAGCTTTTGTTTATTTTTCTGATTTCAACTTATACGTATGAATCCACGGTAGTTGCTTGTAATACATAACATTCTTAATTCTTTCCTCAGATCCTACTACTAAGAAGAATGTTCACTTCTTAATATACAGTTTATAATGCAACAAATTCAGGTATATTAAATAAAATCACTTGAAAAGAAAAAGAGGTATAAGATAACCATAACCAATTGTCGTCGGGACACCAAGTGGTTGATATTATACCCCTAATTAGTTTGCCTTTTGTTAACTTTTAACATTAGTTAGTTTTGTTGTAATACATTCCCCTCATTTACATTTTGTTAATATATCAATTGATTTATTCTCATCAATCAAAAAAGTAAGATGAGAAGATTTCACCTCAGTTTCTTACATTAATATTCACGCCACAAGATTTTACTTTTTTTTTTTCAACTCATATATATAACTAAAAAATTTATGAGGTTATTTGCAGTAGGTTTAAAAGCAATAAGTCAATGGTAATGTTTCTACTAATATCATAATAAGTACTTGACTTATTGAATTCAAGAATAATTTCTTTCAATTTCTCTTTTCCTTCTTCATTCATTTTATTTCTATGAGCGTATAGCGTTTCATCCCTTCTGTTAAGTCTTAGCAATAAGTACACAATTTTTTTAGATGTTCTAAGGCTAAGAATTGCAATAAGCTGCCTCTTGAGATGCAACTATAAGAGAGATGAACAGTGAATAATGAAAATAAAAAGAGAAAGTGCGATAGCGATATACTATATTTGTTTCCATTGGCAGCAAAATATAGGTTTATATTTGTAGAAGATGTTGACACTTTATATTTTAAAGCTTTCCAAATGAATGAGAAACAACACACAATCTAATGTGAATGAATTTAGTCAAAAAACTCAAATCCCTGTTTCTATTCTCCCTATTGAAAAATGTGTACTGAGTGTTAAACATCATAACAAAAAAGAATAAGAGAATAAAGTATGTTGTTGCCTGCTCATTTTTTGGAGAAATAAGACGGGTTGAATGACTATTTTTAGTAATGAAGGGTTTATTTATTTTAAGCAAAGTATTTTTTGTGTTAGACATTGTTAATTTTCCAAATATAAAATTTTAACACCGGCCGTGCCCATCTAGTATATAATATGCATATAGAATTATTATTAGTTGGGAGTCTATCAAAAAAATATCTCTATTTTATTATTTTAAGGTCGGTGGAATTAGACTCAATTTGACAACAATAAGGAAACTCCATGTAGGAATTCAATTACCAATAAGAGTTTCGTCCTTTATATCTCAGGTATGCATTGACGACGGGTTTTTAGAGTTAGCTTTTTTGTTGTTATAGTATAAAATAATGTCTGGTAGAAATAGTAAACCGTGAATCTTACATGATATTTTATAAAGGCCATTTGAAGGTCCAACAGGCCCATATAAAACTTGAACTATATTTCCATTAAGTCCCTACTAAAGAAGAAGAACTCAAATCATTGAACTACAAAAGCTCGAGATATCAATTAAAAAAGGCGCCAAGTTCTGAATTTGGACAGTGCTCTTATAAATCCGAAATCTTTAAGGTACAATAACATATGCATAATAATAATGTACATCAATGTATTTGCAGTATTTTTGTCTCCCATTTAATCAAGTTCTCTGAAAATTGACCTTACAGAGAGATCAATTGCAGAAAAATCTCATTACGATTTTGATGAACGTGAGTTTCATTCCTCTATTCTGCAGTTTTTTCTGTAAATTTCAATGGAAAAGTTGAAACGTTAATTGAATATTAAGTTGGAGTTGCAGATTCTAGGGAAAAAGAGTTTGGTGATTGAGCTTAGGATTGGAGGTTCACTCTCTCTTATTGTATAGAGCTCACTCCTCAAGATAGTTCTATCTCTTGATTTTATAATGAATTATTTACTTTACTGATTTTTAGTTGAAATTTTTGAGTTTTTGCACTTCCTTTTTTGGGGTTATTTTAAATTTCTGTTGGGTTTAATATTTCCATTGTTTTTTAGTTTTTGAAAATTGAGTAACGAAATCTTTATTTTTTTTAAAAAAGGAACTTCTTCTATTGTTGGATAACACCTCAAAATCAATACATTTTGCAAACACACTACAATGCTTAGTTGTACTTTTTTGTACTTTTAGAATTCTGTTTGTCTCTATAACAATGGGAGTTAGATCAAATAATAATTTATGCCTAGTCAAATATTGATTGTTCGGAAAAAAAAAAGAATTCCAATAGTGTTCCTTGTTTATTGAGTGAAAATATATTCATTTCATTAATTTTTATAGTCCGAGTCAACTTGTATGCCTCGACTAATCCACCGGTACATATTCTCTATCACTAGAAGATATATTTGGTAACTTTTCCTTACCAAAGCCTAGACGAGTGGAGATATATCTCCTTTATTTTAATTTTTTGCATCTATGAGAAATAACCTCTTGGGTAAATGCAGGCCGGCTTTGTCTTGCCTTTCCATATCCTGCACATAGCAGAATCTAAAGTGCAGCAGCATTGCCCTTTGTGTTTTGGGTTATAACTAAGACAAGGAATTGATGCTAGAGAAAGAGCGTTGTACGAATTGTAAAATTTACACTTCACTAAGGAAAATAGTTCAATGATTTTTCTGTGATATTAGGTGTAAAACATGGTGATTCTATGAACAAGCTTCTTTTTCACACTTTTTTCTTTTTGGTGTTTTTCACAACTATAAACAGGTGCATGGGGCTGAATTGCGGTATCTTAATGTGGAACAAGTTCAAACTAATTGCACAAAAGTAGTCGATCTAGTTCGATACTCTCTTTACTTGATGAAGTTCATTTCCTCACACACCCATAATGATATTTCTAAAAGGATTCAAAGGAAGTATTTTGTTTATTTCTCCTTCATCGAGCAGTTGTATGTGAGAAGTTTGGCCTTTTTGTTAACATCCAAGATAAACTTTTTATGGATTTAGTTTGGTATGCATTTCTTATTAACAATTTCATGCAATCGTAACAGATACTCGAGGAAGATATAATTCATCACTTGTTAATTTTAGGCGAGTATCCCCTTTATCTTATTCCGAAGGATGAGGATGTATTATCCTTTGAACTTGATGTTTCTCATAATGTACGTCTGTTTCTTACAATCTGATCCAAATTTTTTTTTTTTACCATTTTTATAGATTAGCATATGTAAAAATATTCATATATATGAACAGAGAAAAACCTTAGTGATGTCTACATGGCGCTACCATCATCCAAAAAACCCTTTTAATTTAATATATTCCCAGGAATACCCTTCCCTTTAAGAACTCCTACATTAAATAACAGTTCTAATACAGAGTTATGATGCTTCTAATACATTTTCTTTTGATAGTACATCATTCATTTTCTTGAAAATTCATCATTAATTATTTTTACATACAGGGAAAAGAAAAGTGGAAGATTCACCTGAACCAATAGACTATGAGGGAGGATAAAACACATTATACTCAAAAGAAATTCCTAGTGGATGGGAGGCTTCCATTTCAAACAGAAGAGTATATTCGAGAAAGTCTAAAAAGAGAAAAAACTTATTCAAAGACGACAATGGACAGAGTGACGATGACACCTTAAAAAGGGCAAGGTAGAGACTTTTTGTATGATAGGGACCTTTATATTATTAGTTTTATCAAGTAGTGTCAATTTGTTAGTTGCAAAACTTTACATGTCAACCAATGGCTAATTTGTATATCATATGGTGTTGATGTTGTTACGGTAGGTAATTATTGCCAAAAACATTCCCCTTACTATAAATGTACATGTCTATAAAAGTTGTCGTGTTTATGTGCCATATGTCGATCAATATTTTTGCTCTTATAGTTATATGGTACCTAACCCTACTCACCAAGATGTGAATAACTCCTTCAAGCAATGGCATTTTAAAGCTCCAGAACAACAAACCTATTACACTGCGGCATTACATAGTTGTAACTGAAAATGTCATTTTTTAACACTTATTTAACTACACTAAAACAAAAAAAAAAGATTCAACTAAATATGAAAATCAAGTGCCGCGCGAAGCACGGACAATTCTCCTACACTCATCTTCTTTAAAAGAGCAAATTGATGTTAAATTGTGACAATACATTGTCCATGCTTCGCGCGGCACCGTGATTTTTACATTTGGTTGAATATTTTTTTTAGTTTTACTGTAGTTAAATAAGTTTTAAAAAATTACATTTGAAAATAATGGTGTGCACCATAATTGTCAAAAATTAATACAATTTTCTCTTTTAAAGCAGATGAGTGTGCCTGATGTAAATACTGCCATACTTTTGGGAGGTAGCATGCCTTCTTTCTTTCACTCAGCCCTTCCCTATCTCCTCTCTCATTATATTTCATATAATGTAGTTATAAAACACATAAATTATTGTGTGACCTCGTGGGTTATTTGGTGAAGATGAGACAAAAATTTTGGATTATGTTGAAGGTTCATGCTAGTTTATCATATTATGGGTGTTCAGCAAGAAGGAAAGAAAATAAAGGTTCCCCTTAATTAAAGCAGTAGTCTAGGTTGATTTATTTTCTATTAAAATTTTTTTAACAACAGTCTACGTGACTTTAGCATATATATGAATATTCCATGTCCTATCATAGCATTCAATTTCTCATGAACTTTGCTTCATCTTCTATTTGTTTAAATGTCATTTGCGGTGTGATTGAAGGTTAGACGTCAAAAGCAATTTCCATGAAGCAAGATAACACAGAAATACAGACCATGGTTAGTCAATAATCGTAGATGTGAATGTCTTAGCTTTGGTAGTTCAATAATTGACTTTTGTGTTACATTTTATTTTATATACAAAATCAAACTGTCTCCAAATTGAAGGATTATGTCAATGAGGTTAACTCATTGCCAAAAATGTCAGTAAGAGTTATTGCTAATGTTAGATTCTAAAACGATCGTAATGGCTTTAACAATGTCATGACATTATTGACTTTCTGTTTGAAAGACACATAAATTTGGGTCACCATAAAACTACGTTTACATCCAAACCTTTATTCCTTTGCCAAATTTATATGGAGAAAACTCTTATCGAGGCTAAAAGCTATTATATGTGAGTAAAATGAAACTTTTCATTCTAATGACTGATCACTTTGGTAGTTTTAGAGAATATCCACCTTTAAGCTCTCTCTTAAATATTCAACGGTACTCTGAAGTCTATATTTCAGCAAGTGCTTGGAGTCAAATGTTGGAGAACTGAAAATGCAAGTCCACCTTTTGTTGGCAAGAAAAATCCTTTTCGTGCACTATATGATGCCATGTATTATTTTATTGTGTGTAAGCAAGGGTGTTCTCCATTTCTCCTTTCTCCATTTTTTTCTTTTTATTATACGGTAATGTAACATGATTATTATTCAATCAGTAGGAAAACAAGCATATACAGCTGCAGATCACTCTTGGCCACTCCACATGGTACCAACCTAGAGACAATATGATGAATTTTTCTCAATAAATGCTACTCTTAGTGCATAAAATAACCATGTAGAGAAAAATTCCTGCAATATTATCAACTCTTGTCTTGCACTGTAATCTACAGTTGTATTGCAATATGTAGAATTCATGAGAAATATATTGTTACTATTAAATTCCTTGAAATTTTGATTTTATTGTATACTTGATTTTCAGAAAATGATTGTCCATTATAGTAAAGGATTATTAGAAAAAAGTGATATATATCATGAGCTGGAAGTGTAAAAGAGGGGAAGGGGTCTGGCTTTACCCTTTTCCTTTTCTTCTGAGGGGTAAATGCAGATTCTTTGTGTACATATGCAGGAACAACTTATTAATGTTCTACGTCTTCTCATCTTGTTCTCAATGACAAATTAAGGGTTGGCCAAGAAGAATTTTGAATATTTGAGGAAACTATAGTTGTTTGTTATATTCTTTGACATGGATTCCGTGCTTTTAGTTTCACAATAGGTACCTCAAATTACATATTGAACTTATGCACTTTTTGATAGACGAGAACTACTTCACAGCTAGGTAATTTGGAATTGAGAGACCAACAAAAAACTGATGAGACTTTAGATCAGTTTGAGAATAATCTTACTAAATCAAATACACAAACCAACCCCCTAGGTATGGAATTCAATGAGCAACTTATTACCGAAAAGGAGAATGATGATCTCACAAAAAATCTTGATGAAGAGGAAGCTGCTAATACAATTCTTCGAATGGATCCTAATAGTTCTCCTTCTCTGGATGGATTTGGGGGAATTTTCTTTCGAACGTGTTAATGTCGATTTTCACTCATTTGAGGCTCTTTTCTTAGTTATATTGTCTTGCTTTATTTTGTGATTGGTGCTTTTAATGTGTTTTTCATAATATTTGGATGAAAATGAATGTAGGGTTGATTTAGAAGAAATTTGAAGAAAACAAGTGAAAACGAGGTAAAAACGTCAATAGGAAGAAAGAAGAACTGACAGAAACTTACAGTAGAGAGAATATTGTGGTTTATGATTTTGGGTAAAGATTTTGAAGGTAAGTTGCATAAAAATTCATATTTGGGCTTGAATATTGGGTGCCGAATAGTAAAATCTCTTATTCTCTTCTCCATTCCTTGTTATATATTGTTAGAATTATAGGTGTAATTGTGTATATGAAATTGATGTTCTATTCTAGAAAGAGACAAAGCTATTTTAGAGATAAGTGTTGATTTATAATGATTAAGACTATCTATTATTAGTTTAGGTCTATAATTGCAATGGATCGTGGATAGCGGATTGAATTCCTATATTTTTAATTCCCATGTATACTTTGTTTGATAGCATTTTTTCCAAAATCCATCATTTTGTTACCAAAATCACGTCATTCCAATTGCCGACAAATTGTTTCTTGTGGGATCGACCCTGATGCTTCTGGGGTATTTTTGTTGTTAACAACCTCTTACTCTTTTAACTTATTTTGGGGGTAATTTGAGAGCTATCACCGGTTGGAGCATTATATAAAGGAAGTGGTTGATTTTATTCGAAGTTATTTCAATGGGGCTGAGTTGACTAAGTTGTATTCTACTTGTTGTCTAATTCTTATTCATAATGTTAATAATCGTGATTCATTTTCTGATATAAGGCCTATTGACCTTAGTAACTCAACTAATAAGATTATTTCAAAAATCTTAAATGATGTACTGGACCACATTCTTCCTATGATTATTTTTGGAACCAATCTGGTTTTGTATATGGTACATTGATTACTGAAAATATTATGTTACAACAAGAAATTAATCATGGTATTAAAAGAAGAATGGCATGGGCAGTGTGTTCATTGAACGGGATATGTCTAGAGCATATGATATGACTAAGTTAATTATAATTTTTTTTTTATATTTTAAGATGTGTTTTTTTTGAAAGATAGTTTAGTCTTATGAGGCGATCCATTAGTAATATATTGTACTATTGTCCTTTTTAATAGATGCAGAAAACATTTTTTTTCATTAAGAGAGCTATCATTTTTTCTAAAATGATAAACCATTTGAATAGCAATAAATTTTTTAAAGGTTTTATAATCATAAGACAAGACCCTAAAGACAATCATTTATCTTATGTTGACGAAATTTTTTTTTTCTTCAGGTTGTGGCCCGAAGATTAATGAGGAAAAAAGTTATTTCATGATTATTATAAGGACTCTTATGGATGAGATAGATAAAATAAAATGGATTATTAATTATACACATAAGCATTTTCTTATAACATATTTGGGTTAGCACTTGTATATCAGAAAAACATTGATTTTCAGTTTAACTGATATGGTATCTAAAATTATAAAAGGAACTACAAGATGGACAAAAAGCTCCTCTCCATTGGGGATGAGCAATATCGATTAAGCATGTCTTACAATATCAATCCTTAAAAAGGTTCAAAGACTACTTTGTAGATTCTTTTGGAGAAGTGGTGATGTGGAAGAAACTACTGGTATTCATGGAAATATTTATGTTTTCCGATTGATTAAGGTTGTGGTGGATTCAGGACAATTATGGAGAGGTACGAGCAATATACGAGAGGTCATACCTGCATATTTTGGAGCAAATTTTTACTGGAAAATGGCTATTCAGAATTTATTTTAGAATGTGACATCCTTTTTATTGCAAATATGATTAAGGATTAGTCTCAACTTGCCTGGATACTGTGGGATGCTATTATGGAGACTAGAAGAATGAATTTGCAGGCCAATGTGATAGGTCGACATTGCTTTATAGAGGGGCTCAAGTGGCAGATGTACTATCAAAATATTATTTATATAGAAAGTAAGTGTTGATTTTTAATCCTAAAGATTTTCCAAAATATGCATTTGGTATGTACACCATTGATGTCATTGTGATGTCCTGCTTAAGAGATGCAAAACAAAAAAAAAATTAGTCACTATCTATGATCTGTCTTTCTTATGTTTTTGTTGTATATGAGTTTTTTCCAAGGTTGTATATTAATGCTTATTAACAGAGGTTTATGATATTGTCCCCCTCTGTTTGTTTTATGTATAGATCTTTGAAGAAATAAGAGGTTTTAACCACCGAGGGCGTAAACTTCTATCTTTAAAAAGGCCACTTGATTCTCCATGAAATGATAGACTTTATATTTGTTGACTTTTATGAATCCTCCACGAGCTAAGAGATAAGGTTCATTGATTGTATTAATAATAGAAAAAAAAAGTAAATGCTTAAAGTAAAGAGCACAAATGATTATGTGAAAACATTCTTGATTGTAAGAGAAAATTTACACCATGCCACACGAGACTTCTCAAGATCCGATAACTTAAAGCAACTTATGAGTCATGTTGTGATAATAACAACATTGTAACACCTCATTTAAGACATGATGAGTGATAGATTTACTTAAGAGGGAAAAACGTCCGGATTTCGACTCTACGAACAGTGTCTTTTAATAAATTTTAGAGATTACATATCAGTGTTACTAAAATGGTGCCGCGACTGGATACTGGTGGTTGAGAATTCATTTGAGAAATTGGGTTGTTAATTTTCTTAGTTGTAGTAAATTATTGTTTTGGGTTGTTGTTGGTTGTGTTGCAGGTCTAATACAATGAGTGACCATATTAATAAAAATGATAGTCACTACAGTCAAAATTACATGGGGGATTTGAAATATATGCAAGTGAATATTATCCAAACTACTGGAGTCATTCGGATACCTCCCATAACCGGGAGGATAGGGATTCATGTAACTGTATTTTATTTACAATTGCTCCAACCAAGAGGAATGTTTGGGAGGTTTAACTCATGAGGACCTCCAAGAACAACTTTGAAATTTTGTAGAGGTGTGTACACCATTTGTGTTTTAAAACATCTCACATGCGTCCACGAGATTGAGGTTATTCTCGTTCTCTTTAATGAGTGATGATACAAAATTATTGTTGGAATTTCCAAATGACTATATCACTTCTTTGTCCCATAACAAAAAAATTATACCTACATAATGAAATTGTCACATCCAGGGAGAACCCCCTAGACTTAAACGATGTCTTCATCCTCGGAGAGGACTAAGACTAGCCTCTTAGCTTTCATCATTACAATAATAAGAAAAAATTGCACAAAATTTAAAACTTTTCATCTATACTACTTTATAAGGTTTACTTTGACCTCTCGCATACACATAATATATTCATATCGAGTATACATAGACCCTTCGTATAAGAAGATTATATAGTGTTCTACTTTTATGGTTCGCATATATATAAGATCCAATATAGTCTTAAAATGGATGTCTCATATCATAACCATCTAAACAAGAGTATAAAAATTCGGCATAGACCATACATAAATGATATAAAAGCCACATATATGTTATATAGTCATAGTTGTCAGTTGAAAGATAAGGAACAAAATGTCTTTAAGACTAATCAACATCCAATGCTAGAAAATTGCATTGTTCTCGAAGTAGTGAGGAACCACCCAACTTGGAGAATGAGGATCCAATTCTTATTCAATGGACTCAATCTCGTCAACGACCGCAACCTAAAAATTTGGGAAAAGGTATAAAATAGGGGTAGCACATAGCTTGTACTAGGTATGAATATAATGCACACACAACATAAACATCAATCTAGAAAAGGGACAATTTTTTGAAAACATGCAAGTTACTGTGAAAATCTCATTTACGCACTTTAATGAATTACCTTAACCATTAAAACACATAATCATCAAGGCAATTACATATTCCACACAAGGTCAACAATACTAAGTCAAGTCAACATATGTTTAGACAAATAACTTCAATCATCATATTATAACAAAAACGAAATATACAAGAACTTCATAACATTTCAACACATACTATACCCTTACCCACAACCCATTATCAAGTCCACAAGTCCAATGACCAATCAAAGCCCAATAACCTCAATCAATCAAGTAATCCAAATCAAGGATCACAAGAATTGCCTAACTTCACATCTCATAACATCAAGAGTAACCATTATCATATTTCAGCAATATAGACCGACAACATGCTCGTAAGAAACTAACATCATATAGAGTGAATAACATGTAATGTCAACATAAACATAATATATACATTAGAGAACACAATAACCACCTCCTAAGGCTTCCCTCAAGGTAAACTAATGTAAGGCATAGGTAGGGCTACACACCCTTACCTAGGCTAAGTCAATCCTCTTAAGTCACTCTAGTTAGTGCTTAGTTCATTACTTCATATTACTTTTCGGAACACTTGCACTAGCCGACATAGACTATTAAAGCTAAGAGTGGAATCCAGTGTTGTAAAACCATACACCGATTGAAGGTGGTCTACCTGCCAAAGAAGTACCAAACATGAAAATAGCATCTAGGTGGATCCACCTAGATAGCATTCCTACGGAGGCAACAAAGTTTATGGAACTTGGAGGCCTTTATTGGAAATATAACTCTATGCCCTTTTTTGGACATGAGGCTATCAACTATGGTGAACCCTACCTACCCACCTAATGAAGGTTCCACCCATCATCTTCAAGCTAACTCGGTGTTAAGGTACAATCCCTTTATAAAATGTACTTAAGTCATCCATTTTTATCAAAGCTTAGTTTAGGTCATAGGGTATACCCTTTATATAATTATCATCGTAGATCAATATGAATTGCATGGGTATTGTCCTTTAATTTCAACTCACACATGTGAGGTTAGCACATTTATATATTCACATTATAATAAGGTACATAGGTAAGTCATCACCATGCTTATATCATTAGATCATAGCCTACAACTCACAAGTCATAATTCAAGACATTCCAATTCAACATCATATCAACCCTGGACAATGTTAACATAAGGTATAATTCAATATAACTTCATCACTAAACACAGGTACTCATAATTGATGTTAAGGATTGAGATCACAAGACTTACCCTAATGTCCTTGACAAGCCATCATCAAGGTTTTACCGACAACTATACAATTCAACCCAACAATGGGTGTAGTATCATCACGCCATAGTAATCAACACAATAATGAAGTCAATTGAATCACTACAAAACAATTCATCACTAGTTCATAGCCTACGCTTAGGGATTTGGGTAAAATTCAATATCCACTTCACAACTTATATTAATTTATTAAGAACTAGCATAATTGAATCTTATTACATCATTATATAATCATAACCAACTAATTAAATCATAAACAAATAAATTTATAATATCGATTTCGTAATAGACGAAAACCCACTTGAAACTCATCTTTTTGAAATCAATTTGGAGGAACCCTTTGGTGAAAGGAATCCCATACCTTGTTAATTGATGGAGATTGATGTAGCAACAACCCCTTTGATGGCCTTATACCTTTACCTAGCCCTTCAATGGAAATCTTCTATTTTGAAGAGAGAAAGAAGAGTGAAGGAAGAGTAGTTGGGTTTTGGAAAATATGAGGGTTGGGTTAGTTTAATTATGTTAGGGGCTTTCTATAGGTCATTAACTAACTCAATTAGACCACCCTTAACCTCTAAATAATTAAATAAACACCTAATAAATTAATTAGACTAATTAAAACTGGGCAGCCAAAATAGTGACCTAACCTACGAGACCCCGACCTAGAGATGTAGGTCAGTCGACGGCTAGTGTCCGTTCTGTGCTGCACATCTGTCATTTTAGTCAGCCACTTGCCAAAATAAACACTCACAAAATTTACTAAGGTACCATTGACGGTGTCCATCGACACCACGTCGATTTGCTTACGCCCCGTTTGTTAGCAATCATTCATGGCACTGTCTTTTGAAAACTTTTAACCAAATAGAAGGGTCCTCCTCAAGGACCCTTTGGTTGGTAATTTAGGACTCGTATCAAAACGTTTCAACCCTAAACCTATTCTAATATGTATTAGACACCTTACTACTTAATTACATTCAATTCCGACTCCTAAAACCTAGTCAAAAAGGATAAGTTACTTAAGCACCTCTTTGACTAATTTTCGGACGTCATGGATATTTCTTGACGCTTTGAATCTAAAACTTCCTAGACAACTTATACAAATTATATTTGAACTTAACACAGTTTCCAAACCCTTAGGCACTCATGTTAGGTTCTAGATTACGGTTTAGACTTTAAGAGTGTTACATTATCGACCAGGAAATTCCTACCCGAATGACACTAAAAATTTTAAAAAGGACACAATAGACTCCAGATTAGTATCCCAACCTACAAAAAAATATCAAAACATGAGTTACAATTCAAATCAACATAATTACATGACCTTTTACACCATGCAACTAAGGAATCTCTTGAAAACAAACTATAGCCGGCAAAAGTCATATGCTTACCACTCTAAGTTTGTTCTCCTATGGTTTTTACCTAGTTTTACACATATCCTCCTTCAGAGGATTGCTTTGAGGTCATGGAGCAAGTTATTGTCATAGTGAGATGAAGAGTAGAAGAGATTAAAGGAAAGGATAAATGAAAATAAAAAAGAGAAGAGAAAAGAAAGGGGATTAAACAAAAAAGGGAAGGTGGAAGTAGGTCATAATTACTGAACAAAAAAAAAATAGAAAAAAACATTAAATGCAAAAGGAAATTAAATAAATAAACAGTGAAGTACAAAGCCTTAATGAACACATTTAATACCAAGGCGATCATTGAGACAGCAAAATCTTTCCTCAAGTAGATAGTTAATTGATTTTTAGAGTCTACACATTCAAAAGAAAATCATCATTTCCAACATGATCATGAATAAAATAATGCTTTATGTCGATATGCTTAGCCCTACAATGATGCATAATAAAAAAAATATTTACAAAGACTTAAATACTATCACAGATAATCGGAATAGTTTCATAAGAAATATCATAATCAAGTAATTGATGCATATTCCATAAAATTTGAGTACCACAACTTCCAAACACTAAGTATCAAGATTCTATGGAGGGTAAGGACACCGAAACTTGTTTCTAGCTATGCCATGAGACCAGATAGTATCCCAAGAATAGGCATGTTCCACAAGTGCTTTTTCGGCCGTTTTTTTCACATGCAAAGTCAGCATCTGAATAACTAATTAAATCAAAATTAGTAGAATAAGGATACCATAGTCCTAGATTGTGGTTCCAATAAGGTAGCGAATGATTTGCTTTACTACCGTCAATTGTGACTCCATCGGGGCAGCTTAAAACAGTGCAGACTTTCATCCATTATACAATATATCGAGCCGACTACCTGTAAGATGTAGTAAAGAGCCACCACTACTAAAAAATATTCATTAGCAACCTAAAAATTACTGACCTCGAATGGAGTCGGTAATTTCCAAACTCAGGAGGTTAGTATTGTGAAAAATAATAAAACTAGTTGGGTTTTATGCAAAATGTCACGACCGGAGTGTAGACTCCAGACAAGACCGGCGTTGTTAACCTCCTGAGGTGGCAGACAAGCCTAATTACTTCATTCTTACTTTGTCTAGGCTACTTTTAGCGCAAAATTTGAAACTTTTTATTTCTTAACATACACACTAACCACTCCATTAGATTCATAATATTTCACCATAAACCATCTAAAATTATGATTATCAAATTAAAGCAATATTTTAGTATTGAATTAAATGTATACTTGCAAAAATGGAACCAATACAATGTCTGAACAAAAGCGGAAAGAAACGCTAGTGGAACATACTCCACTAGATCAATGCTCCACGTCCCGGATAGTTTCAGCGTCAACCTGTAGCTCTAGCGTCCACCTGTGCCTGCATCTAAAATTGTATAATTATATAAAAATCAATACAAACTTGTACTAATTATTGGTATATGCAAGAACACAAAAAGGTCATGCATGATTAAGAGCAACTCTTTCCTAACAACAGTGGACTTGCCAAATTGGGATTAGGAAAGTGAGTGACCTTTCCGAATTTTAATTAGGAATGTTTATCAGGTTTTATAATTTGTATAAGGAATGTTATTCCATGAGATTAACATGTGTCATCGTACTTAACATCTTGAACGCATCACACAACAGCGTACACATAGCACATATCATAATTCCTATAACACATAATGTTGTTCATATAATTCATTCGTATATCATGAGACCTTGGAATTTGGACTTGACATTTAGACTTCCCGAAAATGAGGGCTCAACAAATGGGACCTCAACTAGGGAGTCTGCTTTAGCAAACATAGAGTCTTCTTCGTTCATTCATACGTACTTCATTTCATTTCATTCATGGGCCAGTGTAACTACCAGCTTTACCTAGGACGTAGATTAAGTCTTTCGTGCAATTACAAAGAATGACCTAATGATATTACTTGAATCTAACTCACCTCTTGATTATCCTATCCTAACACCTTTGGTATCATTTGTTTCAATATGTGCTTCATTTGAGGTTGGCCTCATTAATTCAATGAGAACTTTAACTTTATACGACATAGATCATTTGAGAATTATGCAATCCAGTCTCATGAAACCCCACATAGAAAAAAGGTGGAATCACCAGCCAAAGTGACCCAAAACATGCTAGCATACATGGAATTGAACCCCGCCAGATTCCTATATTGGCAGTTTAGGTTCGAATTCTAAGTGATATAAGGAGATCTATACCCAACATGCTGGACAGTCTCATCTCATGAGAGTTACGTTAACCTCCTCCCTTTCTGAAAGAAGGCATCACCACTTATAGCTAGTCTATCGGTGCTCAGTATAAAGTTCCATTATATTAAACTCATACATCATGGAAGTTGGATACTAGTATGAGGACATCATAGCTCAATAGATAATTTGTCATCTCATAATTAGTATTAAGTGTGTTAATCTCAATACTTTCATTCGAGTGTTCATTGGGACATGCAACGTGTATGTATGAAAAGATCTTGATTTCGATATAAGTAGGCAACACTATTCTTGAAGATATAGTTCACGTATGACTTACGAATCTATACGGAATTTGGCAAGGGAACCCAATTTCGAATATCCTAGACAACACATACATTTTTTTTAATTTATTGTATTTGGGTCGAGATGACATTGGGGCCCATATCGAGCCCCAACATCAATCTTTCCTATATATTTTACTCCTTTGAATTACCTCTTACTTGGCCGAGGGGTTGTGGGTTCAAATCACCACAACCCCTTTTAATTTTTTTATCTATTTCGCCTTGCCTATTTCGAGTCGACTATGACGTTATGGGATCAAACCCCTATAGCGTCTCTTTATTTTTCTTTTGTTCTGCTCCTTAAATCTGCCTAAGAGGTTATGGGTTCGATTCCCACAGGCCTTCCACTTTATTTTTGTTTTATTTTCCTCCTTAAATCTACCTAAGGGGTCGTGGGTTTGATTCCAACACGCCTCCTCCTTTATATTTCTTTTATTCACCTCCAAAATCTTCCTAGGAGGTCATGGGTTTGATTCCCACACGCGTCACCCTTTAGTTTTCTTTTAGTCTCCTCCTTAATCTGCATAAGAGGTTGTGGGTTCGATTCACACATGCCTCCCCCTTTATTTTCTTTTATTCTCCTCCTTAAATCTGATTGAGAGGTGGTGGGTTCGAATCCCACTACTCTCATTTCTTAATTTTTTATGTTAAGTTACATTTTCCAGCGAAAACCATGGTTCGAATCCCCTTTACCACAATTCATTTTACTTCTATATTTTCATGGTTTTTAACATTGAGGTCACGAGTTTAATCCTCCATGACCTCACTTGTTCTAATTCATTTTTTGTCAGCATTTCTAACCCTCTTTTCTGAACAAAATTCATCACTAGAAGCTTGAAATTTTCTTGTAATTTTTAAGCATCCTTACATCAAGTTACACCTTAGTTCTCATGGGAGTTTTTTAGTTCATTTAGAACATTTTAGGTGCAATTTCATGGATTCATATAGACAAGAGATTATCCCTATAATCAGCCACATTTAAACTCATATGAACATCACATTTACGTTAACATGTGTACATGAAATTTAAAGAACTATCATTCCATTTAAAGTCCGAAACAATGAATAATAGCCACGACAGCACACATATACACACGTAGTTACATTTCTGGAAACAGCAAAATAAGTCACATTCCAAACATATATATAAACACAAAATCATGACTAAAACATATTTCATCCCTACTTTTGTACCAGCAAACATAACCGACATATGATTCAATGAGAGCTAGTGACAGGGACATGCAACGGGGAACAATCGTAGTTTTCAGAATGAATATTATGAACCTTAAGGGGTCTCTTCGAAAAAGGAAAGAGAGAGAAGAGAACCCATACCTTTTTTACGTTAAAACCTCGACTTGCTTTCCAAAGAATTCCTCCAAACACACGTCCAACACCAAAAGTTCAATACCAAACTCAACTGAAAACTTCTTTTTGCCCACATAATTGATTAACGTTTGTTTTTCTTATATTTTCGTGAAAGTTATTCAAGTGTTAAGAAATTTGGTTTGCCTACTGTTTTGGGAGTTATTTTGGCAGAGAAAACGTGAACGAGAGTGATAAAGACGTGAGAGAGTGAGATGAGCGTGGGAGAGAAGAGTTTTCTTAGGGTTAGGAGTCTAGATTAGGACTTAGTCAAATAATATTTTATTTAATTATTATAAATCTTATTTCCTTTATTTAAATTAGCTAATAACTAATAAAGATAAATTAATTACATTATTTTAACAACTTAAATTAAAAACAATTTAATTCATTTCTTCCACCTAGGTTCGAACTAGGGTGGAGCAAGACGTCACTTCAAGAGCCCAATTTTTTCCCTCTCTCCCCAAATTGCCCCTCTACCTTATGAATTAAATATTTAACTATATATTTAGGGTAATTACTCTACTACCCTTAGCCTAGAAAAAGACCATTTTATCCCTAGACCCTCCAAACTCAAGATTTTCCCTTTTTAACTCCGGTAAAGACTCCTTCAAGTAAATATTCATATTCGAGATCCCTACATAGTTGGAACCAACCTTTCCACGCTCAACTAACTTTCCGAGTTAGTTGGCTTTGCTGTAGAAAAGGTTCAGACGTCTGGGTCTACGCGCATCAATCTGTGTGAACCTTGGTCTAATCATACGCATTCTTGACACATTAAACTTTTCTTATCTTATTCATTTTTAGGGTTGATACACTAAAAAAGAGGGAAAAAATTCCGACCTCAGAGGGTCCGTATATTCTAGCGGAAAAAATGAATTACAATAAACCTCTTGATGTCGGTAATAAATTAAATAAATGAATGAACGTATTTCAATTTTTCTCAATTAAATAAAAAAATAAAATTGAGAAATATTTGGATTTAATTATTCAAATCGTCTTTGAAGGACGGGTTTAAGTAAAATAAAAAAAAAAGAAAATTATAATACTAACATTTGCACGCCAATAAAATTAATAGTATATAATTGTATCAATTTTTATTAAAATATTTATGTAGTGAGTTCCATAAAATTATAAATTGATATTTTTAATTAACTTTAAATAAACTGGATCACTGTTTTTATGTAAATTAGAAAATTTATTAATATAAAATACTTACATCATGAGATTGATACTTACATTTTATCCAAATACCGACCTAATGAGGTTGGTATTTTTATTTCATCCATATCAAATTACGGACATCATGCGGTAGGTATTTTTTCATCATCAAAATATAGACATCATGAAGTCAGTATTTTTATTTTATCCAAATATCGACCTCATGAAGTCTGTATTTTTTCTTCATCCCAATAGCAACCTCATGAGGTCGATATTTTTACTTCATCTAAGTACCCACTTTATGATATTGGTATTTATCTTTCATCCAAATATCTACCTACTGAGATATTAAGTTCTTCGAATAAGTTAATGTGATTTAGTTGGTGAATATAGTGTTGGAATTAAGTTTAGACTAAATTAATTAGACATATAAAGTTGTTAAGTTCTTCAAATAAGTAAATGTGATTTAGTTACTGAATATTATGTTTGAATTAAGTTAAAACTAAACTAGTTATACTTAGAAAGATGTTAAGTTCTTCAAATAATAGATGCGAATTATTTGGTGAATAATGTGTTTGAATTAAGTTAAAACTAAATTAATGAGACCTAGAAAGTTGTGAAGATCTTTATACAAGTTAATGCAATTTTGTTTGTGAATATAGTGTTGAAATTAAGATAAAACGAAACTAATTAGACATAGAAAGTTGTTAATTTCTATAAATAAGTTAATGTTATTTAACTGGTGAATATAGTGTTGGAATTATGTTAAAACTAAATTAATTAGACATAGAAAGTTGTTATGCTCTTTAAATAAATTAATATGATTTAGTTGGTTAATAAAGTGTTGGAATTAAGTTACAATTAAACTAATTAGACTTGGAAAGTATTTAAGGTCTTCAAATAGCTAATGTGATTTAGTTGGTAAATATAGTGTTGGAATTAATTGATAACATAATTAATTAAACATAGAAAGATGTTAAATTCTTTAAATAAGTAAATGTGATTTAGTTGGTGAATATATTGTTAGAATTAAATTAAAACTAAACTAATGACACTTAGAAAGATGTTAAGTTCTTCAATTAAGAAATACGATTTATTTGGTTAATATAGTGTTTAAATTAAATTAAAACTAAACTAATTAGACATAGAAAGATGTTAAGTTCTTCAAATCAGTAATGTGTTTTAATTGGTGAATATAGTGATTGAATTAAGCTAAATCTAAACTAATTAGACTTAGAAAATTGTTAAGTTCTATTTAGTTGGTGAATATAGTGTTGGAATTAAGTTTAAACTAAACTAATTAGACTTAGAAAATAGTTAAGTACTTTAAATAAGTTAATTTGATTTAGTTGGTGAATATATTGTTGGAACTAAGTAAAACTAAATTAATTACACTTATAAATATGTTAAGTTCTTTCATATAGGCTAATGTGATTTAGTTTGTGAATATGGTGTTGGAATTATTTCAAAATGAGCATCAGTTTGACCTACTCACTATCCACACCAGGCATATAATTCCTCTACTCATATGGCTCGACAATCTGCTTATACTATTTCTACACCTATTGTTTTACCTAGATCTGGGTACTAACCATTGTAGGGCTATTCACATCTTGTTCGTGAGTCTACCATACGATCATCTAATGCTAGTCATAGCAATATTTTGAATACTAATAGTGGATAAATTGAATTTTTAAATCTTCATCTTGAATCCAATTTCTCAGAGCATAATACTCCCACCACCCAGTACTCAGATGCACGTGGCCTCAGGAAGGCGATAGACACAATTTTTGTAGACTTGTCATCGAGCCTACAGGATAAAAGTTTGATTTAATTATGTTCATCTTTTATTTGTCTTTTTATATTTTAATAAATTGATTGATTATTTTTTGTTTACCATTCTTTGTCAATGAACTCATATTTCAGCTTACCTCCGGATGTGGGTATGTCAAGATTATTTTGAAGTGCAACGGTTCTCACTATAATGGTGTGTACCTGGGGTTCGAATTAAAAACACAGGTCAGATGTTCAATGAATTTAAGGTAAGAATGTGTATGAATTAAATTCACATCATATACATTTAAATTCGCTATTCGTTTGAATAATAAATATTTTGTCATTTTTCATTAAATAAATATTATGTCTGGGTTCCCAAACATGAGGAAAGGGTTCAAGAAAACATCAAGGTTAAAATTTCAAAGTTTTTTCTAGTACATTTAGTGAATGTCAAAAAAATTATAGAATTTCCTAAGTTTTATGGTAACAACACGACGGGATCTATTACTCGTTTAATTGGGGTATTGTTTAAGAAGAGGAGTGAGATTGGGAGATGGCTCGCCTCATCAAAAAAGGAGGCTCTTTGCACACCAGTGGAGCTATTAGCCTATTTACTAGGAAGGAAATAATGGTTTGATATAAATATGCAAGTGGGATACTAAAATTGTAACTCAATGCTGCCAATTCTTTAGCAGAAATACAGACCTCTAGAGATCAAAATTTCTAAAATTAAAAAATAAAAATATCGACCTCCGGGTCGAAATCTAAAAAATTATAAATAAAACTACCAACTTCCGGAGGTTTGAATCTCAACAATAATAAAAGAAAACCGACCTCTAGAGGTTTGAATTAAAAAAATAATAAACAAAAATATTGACCTACGAAGGTCGGAATCAAAAAAAATAAGAAATAAAAATACCTACCTCCGGATGTCGGAATCTAACAAATAAGAAAAAAAAAATATAGACCTCCGAAGGTAGGAATCTAAAAAATAATAAATAGAAATACCGACCACTAGAGGTCGGAATCTTAAAATAAGAAATAGAAATACTTTCCTCGAGAGGTCGAAAACAAAAAAAAATGAAAAAATACCGACCTCCGGAGGTTGGAATCTCAAAAATAAGAAATACCGACTTTCAGAGGTCGCAACCTAAAAAATTAGAAATAAAAATATTGTCCTCCAAATTTCGGCATTCTAAAATTTGAGAATTAAATTTGCTGACCTCCGAAAGAAGGAAATAATAAAAATAAGAAATGAACAAATATATTAAAGAGACCTCCGGAAGTCGGAAAATAAAATAATGAATTTGACCAACTTAAATTGAAACTGACCTCGAGAGGTCAGTACTAGAGGTCTGAATTTAATAGTGACCAAGCTTCTTTCGGCCTCTGGAGGTTTGTATTTTTAGGTAGGTATTCATTATTTTTTAGTAGTAAAACTATCTTTCTGTTCATCTTTTCATCCATGTCTTTTCGAGATGCATCAAATTCAAGACATGTGGCGGACTCATTGGGGTACAAAAGGCTTTGCCCTTTTCGAGTCCATACTTCTTAATCAATTCCTTATTGTACTTTTCTTGACAAATGAATGTTCTATAAGTTGACTGGTTAATTTCATGTTCGAGAAGGAATGTGTGTTCTCCCATAAGAATCATTTCGAATTCTCCTTTCATTAGAGTTGCAAAATTCTTGCACAAAGAAGGATTAGAACTTCCAAAATTATATCATCAACATAGATATGAGCAATAAAAATGTTTTCATAAGATCTTTCAATGAAGAGAGTTGTGTAAATTTTCCCCAAACTATTTTGCAGTATGAACGAACTCAATGTTTCATACCAAGCTTTTGTAGATTATTTAAGTATGCAAAGAGCATTGGAATGTTTTTAAACAAAATTGGGGCAAGGAGGATTTAAAACCGTGGGGTTGAAAACAACTTCTTTTATAAAATCGTTTAAAAATGCAATTTTCACATCTTGGGTTAGTCTCCTCAAATACAACATGCACATATTTTTCAACAATTAAAGTTCTTTTATTAAAAACATGAAAGACTCTATTGATAGGATCATAGCCTACCAAAATACCTTTGTCACTCCTTGGATCAAACCTACCAAGATTATTCTTACCATTGTTCTGGATTAAGCACTTGCATCTGTAGGGATGAAAGATGTTTATGTTTGGTTTCTTCCCTCTCCACAGTTCATAGGGAGTCTACTTCAGTATCAGTCTAATTAACACCCATTAAGAATGTCGCATGTAGTGCTCACTGCGTCTACCCAAAAGTGATCTAGTAAACTTCTATGCATAAGCATTGTTCATGATGACCTAAGAGTGATGGTTTTGACAAAAGTAACTTCTACTTTAGCATTACCTCCAAATATAACACATCATTCATCTACTCTTTTTATTGTTTTGAAGTTTTCCTTCTTTCGCACATACGTAAGGAGAATCCGCTACGAAGTACCACATTGCCTTTTTGTAGGTTTTCCTGAATTGCTCCTGCAAGACAAAAATATTAGTGTCTTTTAGGAACCCAAGTATTTTTGGGCCATTGATGATTAAAAAATTTTGGTCTCCAAATCTATTTTCCAGAAGAATATTTTCTACAAATGAAGGATTTAAGACATATATCGCCATAAGTAAACACACAATAGTTAGAATTATCACTTGGAGAGTTTCTTCAGTAGAGCGTAGTTTTGTTTGATTGAATATAACTATGTCTTGATGATTTTTTAACACTATTTAACTGCATTTTTACTTTCTCCTAGAGACAGGAAACACGAGTTTTCCATTTCATCATTGTCATCATCGGTTGTTTCTCATTGTTCCCATGCTCCGAGACTTTTTGGATCATCATTTCGTCGATTGGTTCTTCTTCTTCATTTTGTACAAGTTTTCTTGATATGTATTGGTTCTCAGCAGTAGTACCATCGCTCATTAGTTCTTTTGAAGTCCTCTGTTTTTTAATCTTTTTGAGGTCGTTGTCTCCTTTATCTGAGCATTTGTCTTACTCTACGATTAATGAGGGTCATTCCTTAATCTTGGTTTTCATCGGCTTCCTCCTCCGTTTCTAATGTTACACCAATAAAAGCTACTGTTTTCTTTTTGTAGTCCTTGTTGTACCTTTTAATGTAATTTTGTTCTTAAGCCATTAAGTTACCTCGAAGTTCATCATATGTCATGTTCTGTAGATCTTCGTCTTTAAGAATGACAACTTTTGTTTCCCAGGCTTTGTGAAGACTGTTGACAAGTTTACTGACTCTTAACGAGTTTGAATGCACAATTCTAACAGATTTTAGTTCAATGACAATTTTGCTGAATCTTGATAACATAGATTCAACATTTTCACCGTCAACCATTTTGTACAGTTCATATTGATTTACAAGGGAGATGATTTGGGCTTCTTTAAATTTCGTCATTCTTTCATAGGTAACTTAAAGATTATCCCACATTTCTTTCGTAGCTACGTAATTTGAAATTTTGTAGTATTGTGCTCCTCTTACTGAACCATACAACAAACTCATACCTCTAGCGTCAGTTTTAATTACCTCTTGCTGTTCCTTAGAAATATCGAACAATTTAGGATCAAAAGGTTTTTCAGTTCCATCCTTTTCAGTTAATCCATGGAATGCCTTTGTGCCTTCCTTCATGAATACTCAAGCTTGATGTTCATTTGCAGAGACAAAGATTCTGAATCTATCTTTTCTATGAGAGTAATCTTTCCCATTAAAGTAAGGTGTTCTATGTGAAAAGTGTCTGTCTTAAAGTAAAGCACTGGGGATTTGGTAATGTGACATTTGATCTTTACTCTCGTGTGGTTAAACACTAAATCTATTAGACCTTCTCTTTTACAAATAGATATTCAAGAGGGAGGGGGGTTAATTTAAAATTCACTTAGTCAACTAATAGTAGTCGAGAATTGACTCACCTGCAAGTTAGTAGGATGATAAAAAATAAGAGAAATTTGCAGTAAATATTTGACACAAAAGGTTTTATCCTAGTTCAGATCACCAATGTAGTGCCTAATCCATTCCCTTTGGGTTTCAAGGGGTTTCCTTACGAGCTTTGAAGAGATCTTCGTGCTACAACAATTTGAAACTTTATCATGTGTGATATGCAATTAAGCTTTCTACCTTGACACTGCCTCAACTTGTATACCTACACTCAAATCCTTTCTCTTCTCTTTTCTTTTCATTTGTATACTTTTAGCTAAGCTCTAGTGAAGTTGCGTACTTCACAATACAAATATGGGTCGGTTTATGTAGAATTTTATTTGTGCTCTTGTAAGGAAAACCCCAAAGGATTTATCTCAATCAAGGATTAATTTAGGGAGTCTTTAATTTATGCGATTTAGTTTATCTATATCCATGAAGTTAATTGTGTCGTCCTCTTTCATTTTGATGGTTTGAGATTTTCCTTGTATGATCGACAGACTTGTTATCATGTCGCTTGATTTATGACTTTTTTCCTATCTTGATGATTCAGTAGTGATCTGTGCCAAGTGCGCGAGTATTCTTCTTCATTTAGATTTTCGTTTATGTGTTGATCAGCCATATATTTCTTTTCTTCTATTGTCCCTTTGGTTTCAAGCTTGCCTTTCCAATGTTTCTCTAATGTTTCAAGCAAACATTGTTTTCCTTGTTGAAATAATTTTCGTTGATGATATCCTTTTTGAAATAATGACCTACGAAAATTGAGATAAATGCGTTAAGTGTTTTTTAAAAATCAACTAACTCTAACGAGTTAACGTATTGGTGCACCAGAAGTCCTTAATTATTAGGTTCGGTTTGCTTGTTATAGATGCAAATTTTTATGTTCTACTACAACATAAGATTGTAGACAACCACCATTTAGATTGAAGAAAGAAAAAAGTTGTTAAAATTGGCATTTAATAAACTACAACAATATTTTTTTTGATAGATTTAATTCATCATGATAGAAATCTAACTAGAAGAAAGAAAATGATTCTTATTTAGTCCTAGAACCCACGAATTCCAAAAAGAAAAAGTTATGGAAAATCAATGTTAATTTTTTAATATTTATTTTGTTGTATATTATTAAAAAAGTCATAAGTACTCCCTTTGAACTTTGGTGGAAATTTTAAGGACACACATTTTCTTTAAATGTCCTAATACCTCGTATAAGTAATTTGAAATGTAATAAATATACTTTTTTGGTGTTGAGGTGGCATAGAGAGTGTTCAAAGCAAATACATAGTAAAAATTATAAAGAAAAGGAAATTGTAATAAGTTTTACCATAGTTAAATTTACAGTCAAACATTGTACCAAAATTTAATACAAATAATATTTTTATACATACTACCAAATGACTCCTTTAGTGTTGAATGAACTGTCAAGTGCTATCTGTTGATTTAAAAATGTTATGATAAACACATGTCATTCATATGATTTTTGATGTAAGCAGTAAGTACTATGAATATCTAATACAATAAGTATAACATCACTAATTTAAACTTCTAAATTCTCTTCAATTTCTATACAAAGCCAGAAAAATTTTACATCAACAGTTGCAAATTAAGGAAACTAAACAAATTTCATCTACAAATTATGCACCTTTTTCTTTTTTTTTGTTAGAGTTGTGACATGTTAATTGAATAAGGTGAAGATCATTTGTTTGTTGTTCGTGTAGCGTATACCCTGATCTTTCCAATAGTATTGTGTTTAATTTCTACAGATTATCATGCGTCAAAATGACCAAATACTACATTTACCTTCTCCTGATCGACTAAGAAAGTATGCCATTAATTTAATCAATGACATTCTAAATAGGTTGTCTTTTCGAGATGTGTTAAGAAGTAGTACACTTTTTATGGATTGTCAATATACTTTCCGTAAAATTCAAAAGATAGGAAACACCAGAGAACTTAATATCCCCTACCATTGGATTAATATATTTTTTTGATAGATTTAATTCATCATGATAGAAATCTAACTAGAAGAAAGAAAATGATTCTTATTTAGTCCTAGAACCCACGAATTCCAAAAAGAAAAAGTTATGGAAAATCAATGTTAATTTTTTAATATTTATTTTGTGTATATTATTAAAAAAGTCATAAGTACTTAACTCCTTGAACTTGGTGGAAATTTTAAGGACACACATTTTCTTTAAATGTCCTAATACCTCGTATAAGTAATTTGAAATGTAATAATATATTTTTTTTTTGGTGTTGAGGTGGCATAGAGAGTGTTCAAAGCAAATACATAGTAAAAATTATAAAGAAAGGAAATTGTAATAAGTTTAACCATAGTTAAATTTACAGTCAAACATTGTACCAAAATTTAATACAAATACTATTTTTATACATACTACTACCAAATGACTCCTTTAGTGTTGAAGAACTGTCAAGTGCTATCTGTTGATTTAAATGTTTATGATAAACACATGTCATTCATATGATTTTTGATGTAAGCATAAGTACTATGAATAATCTAATACAATAAGTATAAACTCACTAATTTAAACTTCTAAATTCTCTTCAATTTCTATACAAAGCCAGAAAATTTTACATCAACAGTTGCAAATTATAGGAACTAAACAATTTCATCTACAAATTATGCACCTTTTCTTTTTTTTTGTTAGAGTTTTGACCTGTTTAATTGAATAAGGTGAAGATCATTTGTTGTTGTTCGTGTAGCGTATACCCTGATCTTTCCAATAGTATTGTGTTTAATTTCTACAGATTATCATGCGTCAAAATGACCAAATACTACATTTACCTTCTCCTGATCGACTAAGAAAGTATTCCATTCATTTAATCATGACATTCTAAATAGGTTGTCTTTTCGAGATGTGTTAAGAAGTAGTACACTTTTTATGGATTGTCAATATACTTTCCGTAAAATTCAAAAGATAGGAAACACCAGAGACTTAATATCCCCTACCATTGGATTAATAATTCTCATTCTCAATTGTTTCTTCAGTTTTCATATAGGAAGAACATTGATTCTTATTCTTTATATTAATAGTCTAAAAGTATGTCCTAATATTGATAGTTTGATATATTTGCTCACCAAAAATTTCATTCAACATTTCGTCCTTAAACTTCCATTTACTTATCCACCATAAAAGATCCCTTACTTCTTTTTTTATTGTTCAGCATTTAGACATTTGTATCTTATTGAATTAGAAATACACCTTCTATTGTTCTTCAATGATTTAATAAGTTTATTAGCCTAAAATTAAAATTTGTAACATTAACTTCTAATACGCTTGAAACTTTAATGTCTAATTGCCCATTGCTTGAGGATTTGGTTCTAAAAGACATAGACAATTCGTACCTCCAGAGTATTGATTCTCCTAAGCTAAGGTCATTTGTCTTTTGTGGCGATATACAATCAATATATCTAGAAAACGTAGCTCTTCTTTCCAATGTTCTATATGAGCCTGCAGAATTAGTTCAAGAGGAAAAATGATTTTAATAATATTTTTTTCGTTTATTCATGCTCTTGAGTATTTTAGCTGGTATCATTTGTGGAGGTAATGTTGCCGCATTTCACTTGTATTTACAATCATGGAAAAATAAAGAGAAAAATAAATATAGAGTGACAACTTGAATTTCAATTCTTCAAAAATACAAGTGAAATGCAGCAACATTACCTCAAAATGATACAAGCGAAATACTCAGGAGCATGAATAAATGAAAAAAATATTATGAAAATCATTTTTCCTCTAGAACTAATTCTGCAGCTCATACAGAAATTGGAAAGAAGAGGTAGATTTTTTTAGATATATCAATTGTATATCGCCACAAAAGACAAATGACCTTAGCTTAGAGATCAATACTAATACACAGGAGGTAGGTACGATTGTCTATGTCTTTTAGAACCAAATCTTCAAGCAAGGACAATTAGAGATCAGAATTTCAAACGTATTAGAAGATAATGTTACAATTTTTAATTTTAGGCTAATCAACTTATTAAATCCCTTAAAAAGCATAGAAGGTGTATTTCACATTCCATGTGATACAAATGTCTTAATGCTTAAAATTAAATAAGAAGTAAGGGATCTTGTATGGTTGATAAGTAAATGGAAGTTTGAGGACGAAATGTTGAATGACATTTTTGGTGAGCAAATGTATCAAATGATCAATATTAGGACATCCTTTTAGACTATTAATGTCAAGGATAACATTCAATGTAGTTCCTAAATGAAAACTGAAGAAACAATCGAGAATGAGAATTATAAATCCAATGGTAGGGGTTATTAAGTCTTCTGGTGCTTCCTACCTTTGGAATTGTACGGCAAGTATATGGTCAATCCATAAAAAAAATGTACTAGTTCCTACAACATCTCGAATAGACAACCTATTTAGAATGTCATAGATTAAATGAATGGCAAGGTTTCTTAGTCGATCAGGAGAAGGTAAATGTAGTCTTTGTTCATTTGGATGCATGATAATCTGTAGAAATTAAAGACAATACTATTGGTAAGGTCATAGTATACACTACATGAACAACAAACAAACAGATCACAACTTTAAAAATAAAAGAAAAAGTGTATAATTTGTAGATTATTTGCAGGGATTTCATTAATTTGAAACTCTTGATGTAAAATTGACTGTCTTTGGTTAAATTAAACACATATTAAGTATTTTTGTATAGAATTTGAAGAGAACATAGGAGTGTAAATTAGTTATGTTATACTTATTGTACTAGAAATTTATAGTACTGAGTTCTTACATCAAAACACTTTATGAATAACATGTGCTTATTGCAATATTATAAATCAATAGATAACACTTAAAACATCCTTAAACACTAAAGAAGTCGTTTGGTAGTATATATAATAATAGTATTTATGTTAAATTTTAGTACAATTGTTAGACTCTAATATTAACTCTGGTACAACTTATAGTACTATTTCAATTAACCTTTTTTGGGATATATGACCCCAAAATTTATGCTATAAGATGAGTGATTATGTATCCTTCGTGAAAGGGGATTATTTCGAACCTCTGCCGCAGGAATTTGTTGATGAGATTCCTATAAGCTTCTCAAATATCATATTTAATCACCTGAGGATACAGAAGTTTTATGATGTACTATTAGTAATCCATTCAATACTTCAAGCTAGCCTATGATATTTTAACACATAAAAGAACTTCGATATTAACATCAACTGATGAATCCCAAATTGGGTGATGATTCTTCCTAAATAACGAATATATCCAACATACTTCTCCTTCTAACTTGGACTAATCCCTTAACAAGAAAGACTCTATACTTACCTGATAGAAAGTAAGTTCCACTCAAATTTTCAATCTCGCTTAAGGAAATTTAACACATAACATAACTTCAAAATACATATCAACTCATGAATGCCAAATTGGGTGATGATTTTCGAGTTTATTCCTCATACTTGAGGAAGGATCATGTCCAACATATATACCTCTTGGTCTATGTTGGACTAATTCCTTATGAAACAAGAGAATTCTACTAGCAAGACAGAATGTAAGTTTTCAGAGGTCTAGAAAGGATAGCATGTAGAAAACATTTTACTCCTAACTTCTTTTCGGGGTTTGTGAGTTGATTTTTGATAGACCCTCGACAGAAAAGAAATGTCATTGCATTAAAAATATCTAAAAAACACCAAAAAAATAAGAGAAAGGAAATTAGGGTTTTTTCTACATTCCAGAATCCCAAGAAAACCAACATCTACCCCAAAAAAAGTACAAAGAGAAAGATAGGGCTTCTATTTCACAAAATTCACAACATCAAAATGAGAAAGATTTGATTTTTTAAACAAATCAAGTAATAAAATTTTAAGCTTACCAAGATCTAAAATTAGTTCTGATACTGTAAACATCCAAAAAAACTTTAGAAAAGTATCAAATACCCTTTTGAGAATATGTTATCCTTCAGCTACTGAACACAAATATGTATGATTTTGGAAGTCTTCAAATTCATCACCCCAGAGTGAAAGAGGGAACTGAAGAACGGAGAGAGGTTTTCTTCTTAAACTAATTTTAAAGAGGGAATTGAATAAGGGGGAGAGGTTTTCTTCTTAGATTTTATTTGCCTTAAATTTCTTACCATATATAGGTTTTCCTTTTTAGGAAAAGGTTTTGGATTGACTAATCCTTTTTTCTTGTTAGGAAAAGGTTTAGGACTCTATAAATAGAGGAATGTTCCTTCTAACTTAATCAACATTCACAATGTAGTCTGAAGGGCTTTGCAAGTTTTGGTTAGAGAGAGGATTTGTGGATCACAAGCTTGATACGTTATCACTTGTGTGAACCTCCCATGTATTCTGAGTGAATTGGTTGAGGTTGTTTCCCTCTGTATTTTGTACTCTCATATTTATAGTGGATTGCTCATCTTCTTTGTGTACGTAGGTCGATTTACAGAACCATGTTAAATCTTTGTGTCGTTTGGTATATTTCTCGTTGTCTTTTTAATCGTGGTCTTTCGAGGTTTGCTTTTGTAGCTTCCGCATATACACCTGCTTATTTTCGGTCCTAACAAGTGGTATCAGAGCTAGATTCAATGATGGAGTAAGGTTCAGTGGTTCAATAATCGATGATTGAACCAGGTTAGAAAGAGGTATTCATCTTGGCGAGTGTATTTTAGCCGCAACCTTTTTGACAGTAATGAAGATTTTGTTGGAGAAATTGTTTCAGAGAGGATTTCTGTGTTGAGACATAAATTTTGCAAAGGAGATTATGGAGTGGAGAAGCATGTTGTTGAATATTAAGTCAAGAAGGTGGACAAATTTATTTTGTCAGAAATTCAGGCCAAGGGGGAGATTTGTTAGGTTTTATTTGCCTTAAATTTCTTACCATAAATAGGTTTTCCTTTTAGGAAAAGGTTTTGGATTGACGAATCCTTTTTTTTTTTGAAAAGGTTTAGGACCATATAAATAGAAGAATGTTCCTTGTAACTTAATCTGCATTCACAATGTAGTCTTAAGGGCTTTGAGAGTTTTGGTTAGAGAGAGAATTTGTGGATCACAAGCTTGATACGTTATCACTTGTCACGACCCAAATCGGGGATGCGACTGGCACCCACATTCACCCTCCTATGTGAGCGAACCAACCAATCTAAACCTTAACATTTCAATTTATAATAACAGAAATTAGTGCGGAAGACTTAAACTCATAAATAAAACGATTCAAAATATTATTAATATCCCACAAAATCTGGAAGTCATCATCACAAGAACATCTATCTCAAATTACTAAACTAGGAATGTCTAAGAACAAAAATAACTAAAAGCTAGTCCATGCCGGAAGTTCAAGGCATCAAGACTTGAAGAAGAAGACCCGTCCAAGCTAGACGCATTAGCTCACCCTGAATTTCCAATGAAGTGAAGACTGGCTAGATCTACTGTTGAGTTGAAGTTGACGGAACGTTTGCTGCATTACACAAATAACAAAAAGAAACACAAAAAGTAGGGGGTCAGTACAACCACAAGTACTGAGTAGATATCATCGGCCAACTCAAAATTGGGAACAGTATATATCAATAATAATGTAAATCAACTACAATACTCAACATGTAGCAACAACAAGTATTATAATCGTCAATAAATACCATCAAGTTCATCCATGACGGCTTAAGCCTCAATACCATACTCATTTGGGAATTAAGTTCATTAGATTGAGTATATTTATCTTCTTTCAAGATTCATTATCTTTCTTCCTCTTGTGTCGGTACGTGACACTCCGATCCCCTATCACTATGTGTCGGTACGTGACACTCCGATCCCCTAATTCTACGTGTCAGTTCGTGACACCCGATCCCCTATATGTGTCGGTACGTGACACTCCGATCCCCTATATGTGTCGGAACGTGACACTCCGATCCCCTACATGTGTCGGTACGTGACACTCCGATCCCCTAATTCTACGTGTCGGTTCGTGACACCCGTCCCAGTAATACTATGTGTCGGAACGTGACACTCCGATCCACTAATATCATTCTATCCATTCATCAAGCCTTTTCTATACCAAGGCATCATCAACCATTACTTTAATTCATCAAGCCTTCTTTTATACCAAGGCATCATCATTAATATCATAGATTAAAGTTTCTTTCAAGTTTGGGATTCAATAGCTTCATCATGCTTTGTTATCAAAATCACATAACATAATCATGCAAGCATACAATTTAAGCATATAGTAGGGTTTACAATACTATCAACACATATCATTCACTATTAAGACTTTACTACCAATAGTATGAAAACCATAACCTACCTCCACCGAAGAATTGGAATCACAAGCAATTTCCCAAGCTTTGATATTCTCCTCAACCAATTCGATCGATCAATACTCTCTCTCTCTCTCTGTTCTTTCTCTGTTGTTTATTCAAACCCTCTTTCCATTACCCTAATTAACATATAATTAAGTGTAAAAGAGGACAATAAAACCCACTAATTAACCCAAGTTACCTCTTTTATCCCTCAAGGATTTGAGTTATTAATATAAACCCTCAATCTTTATAATTAAGGAAAGAATAGTCCCAAAACGTCCTTAAAACGTGTTAAGAAATCCCATTCTGCCTGGGATTGCGCACACTGTGACGGCCCGTCGTGCCTGCGACGGTCCCGTCACGCAGGTCGTCGCAGCCTCCCAAAATCTAGGTGAGCTGTGATGGCCCGTCCCCCTGTGACGGTCCGTCCTGCACCTCCGTCCTGACGGTCAGAAACTCGTTTCTTATACTAAATTCTCAAAAGTTGAAGTGTTTTGCAACGGGAACTCACGACGGTTCGTCGTGGATGTGACGGCACGTCCTGCAGGTCCGTCACAATTTACAGAGAGTCGATTTTCAGTATCCAATTTCAGAATTCTAAGTGTCATGGAACGAAAACTCCACGACGGGCCGTCGTGACTACGACGGTCCGTCGTGACTTCCGTCGTCCCAGCCAGTTTTTTCCAGAATTAAATCTGTTGCTCAAAACGACTAAACAGGTCGTTACAATAGATACCAATTTACCCATCATTCGTCCCCGAACGATCAAAAAAAGAAAAACAATGGCGAAAAGGAGTACCTGAATCTGTAAATAGATGTGGGTATTTTTCTTGCATATCTGCCTCCTTCTCCCAAGTAGCCTCTTCAACCGGTCGATTCTTCCATTGAACTTTGATGGATGCAATCTCTCTCGACCTCAACTTGCGAACCTCTGTATCTAATATAGCAACCGGTTCCTCTTCATAAGTCAAGTTCTCATCCAACAAAACTGAATCCCAACGGATGATGTAGTTTCCATCTCCGTGGTATCTCTTCAACATGGACACATGAAACACCGGATGCACTCCGGACAGCCCTGGGGGCAAGGCTAATTCATAAGCCACCTCCCCTATTCGCTTAAGCACTTCAAATGGTCCAATATACCTTGGACTTAACTTTACCTCTTTTACAAACCGCATCACCCCTTTCATGGGTAAAACCTTCACAAGACTTGTTCACCTTCCATGAACTCCAACTCTCTAACCTTTCGGTCTGCATACTCGTTTTGGTCTACTTTGCGCCGCTAGAAGCTTTTCTTGAATAGCTTTCACCTTCTCCATAGAATCTCTCAAACAAATCAGTCCCCCAAGGTCTAAACTTCAAAGGCATCAAACCAACAACCGATTGGAGATCTACACCTCCTCCCATACAATGCTTCAAATGGGGCCATATCAATGCTTGAGTGATAACTATTATTGTATGAAAACTCTAACCAAAGGTAAGAAGCTATCCCAATGGCCACAAAACTCTATCACACATGCACGAAGCATATCCTCCAATACTTGAATCGTTCGCGTCAGACTGACCACCATCTGAGGGTGAATGCAGTACTAAGGTCCAACCTAGTACCCAATTCGGCATGCAATGTTCTCCAAACATAGAAGTAAACTGCGTACCTCTATCTGATATGATGGCGAGTGGGACTCCATGCAACCGAACGATCTCTGAGATGTAGATTTTTGGCTAACTTCTCTGCATTGTAGGTCACCTTGACAGGAATGAAGTGAGCACACTTAGTTAACCTATCAAAAATCACCCAAATGGAGTCATACTTACCATTGTCTTTGGAAGACCACCACGAAATCCATCGCGATTCTCTCCCCACTTCCATTCAGGAATGGGCATTCTCTGAAGTGTTCCTCTGGGCCTTTGGTGTTCATATTCACTTGTTGACAGTTTGGACACTTGGCAATAAAGTCAACAATATCACGCTTCATTCTACTCCACCAGAGTGTTGCTTTAGGTCGCGATACATCTTGGTTGCACCAGGATTGTATAGAATTTCCGAAACTATGAGCCTCTGTCAGAATAGTGGTGTAAAATCATCGATGCGGGGTACACATACCCTCCCTTAATCCTCAAAACACCTTTCCCCATCGATCATTTCTTCCCTAGCCTCTCCTTGCAACACTTTATCTCGAATTCGCCTTAGTTTCTCATCATCAAACTGTTTTCCTTTTATCTGGTCAAGGAAAGAAGATCTTGCCTCCACACAAGCTAACAATCCTCCTTCTCATTTACTTCTAATCTCATGAGGTCATTAGCCAAAATCTCACTTCTCTAGCCAATGGGCGTCTAGAAGCTTGCAAATGAGCTAGACTTCCCATGCTTCCAAGCCTTGCTACTCAAGGCATCTGCCACAACATTCGCCTTCCCCGGATGATACAAGATAGTGATGTCGTAGTCCTTCAGTAGTTCCATCCATCTCCTCTGTCTCAAGTTCAAATCATTCTGAGTAAAGACATACTGTAGGCTACGATGATCCGTATAGACCTCACACTTAACCCCATATAAATAGTGCCTCCATTGCTTCAATGCAAATACTACCGCGGCCAATTCCAAGTCATGAGTTGGGTAGTTACGTTCATGCACTTTTAATTGTCTTGAAGCATAGCAATCACGTTCTTCTCTTGCATCAGCACTGCACCCAAACCCGAATAGGATGCATCACAATATAAAAATGAAGTTCTTCTTACCCTCTATACCGTCAAGGTGAGGATAGGTGCGGTAGTCAACAAAGTCTTGAGCTTCTGAAAGATTTCCTCACACTCATCCGACCATACAAATGGAACATTCTGCTTAGTCAAGTTCGTCAATTGGGAAGCAATAGAAGAGAATCCCCTGACGAATCGGCGGTAGTAGCTAGCTAACCCCACAAAACTCCTTATTTCTGACACATTAGTAGGCCTTACCCAGTTTTTCACCGTCTCTATGTTAGATGGATCCACCATCACCCCATCTTTACAAACCACGTGCCCCAAGAAAGGACACTGAATCTAGCCAAAACTCACACTTGGAGAATTTCGCATAAAGCTTTTTCTTCCTCAACAACTCTAACACCATTCTCAAATGCTCTCATGTTCCTTCTTACTCTTGGAGTATATCAGTATATTCATCAATAAACACGATCACAAAGAGGTCCAAATATGGCTTAAAAATCCCATTCATCAAGCTCATGAAAGCAGCAGGGGCATTCGTAAGACCAAAGGACATCACTACAAATTCATAACGCCCATACCTAGTCCGAAAGTAGTCTTTGGCACACCGTTGCGCGTATTTTCAATTTGTGATAACCGGACCTCAAGTCTATTTTTTGAGAAGACACAAGCACCTTGTAACTGATCGAAACAGTCATCAATGCGAGGAATGGGGTACTTGTTCTTAATAGTTACTTTGTTCAACTGTCGGTAATCTATGCACATTCGAAAACTCCCATCCTTCTTCTTTACAAACAAGACCGGAGCACCCCAAGGAGATGCACTTGGTCTAATGAAGCCTTTGCTCAACAACTCTTGATGTTGTGCCTTTAACTCTCTTAACTCTGCGGGAGCCATTCTATAAGGGGGTATAGAAATGGGGCGAGTACCTGGTTCCAAATCAATGCAGAAGTCTATATCCCTATCTGGTGGCATACCAGGAAGATCTGCAGGAACACATCCAAAAACTCACGGACTACCGAAACTGACTCAATCGAAGGTACTTGAGCATGTCATCCTTGAGATGTGCCAAGAAAGCTAAACACCCTTTACTCACCATTTTCTTAGCACGAAGAAAGGAGATGATACGCACCGTATTGGAAGTGTAGTCGCCCTCCCACACTAACGGATCTGCCCCAGGCTTGGATAACGTCACAGTTTTAGCATTACAATCCAAAATCGCAAAATTCGGAGAAAGCCAAGTCATACCCAGAATTACATCAAAGTCACCATTTCTAGAATAACCAAATCTACATAAGTGTTGCTCCCACAAAATTCACACCAAACAAGACCTATATACCTTTTCAACTATCACCGACTCACCCACCGGAGTAGAAACACGAATAGGCATTGTCAAGTAATTCACAATGTAATTTTAGACCATTAGCAAATGATGAAGATACATATGAAAACGTGGATCCAGGATCAAACAATACGGAAGCCATGAAATCACAAATCAAAAGTTTACCTGTGATGACAGCATCTGATGCCTCCGCTTCAGATCTCCAGGGAAAGCGTAGCAATGGGCCCCATTATTTGTCTGTCCGTTGCCCCTACCATGTTGCGTAGTAGTGGCTCCGTTTTGCCCATCACCCCTGCCGTTTTGGTGACCACCATTACCTCGACCACCATGTCCTCCAGAAAAGCAGAAATCCGCAATTCTGACCTCAACCCCTTCACAAAACGGCGGATCCGTTCTTGTGGACTGAAACAAAGTTGGGTGGCATACCTTGATAATGCACGGAATTTGGCCTCATATGCATTAACCGTCATCCTCCCTTGCTCGAGACTCAAGAACTCATCCCTTTTTCTATCTCTCAAAGTCCTTGGGATATACTTCTCCATAAACAAGTTAGAGAATGATTCCCAAGTCATAGGTGGTTCCTCTGTTGGTTGACACTCAACATTTGACCGCCACCACATTTTGGCGTTCCCTTGAAACTGATAGCTCACGAACTCAACGCCAAACCGTTCTACTATCCCCATCTGTGGTAGTAGCTCATGACAATCAACCAGAAATCATAAGCATCTTCAGATCTGCACCTTGAAGACTGGAGGTTTCAATTTCAAGAACTTACTGAAAAAGTTCATGCTGATCATTTGTCATAATAGGCCCAGTAGTCAGACGTGGAAACGTGCCTATTCCCAATGATGCATCCATGCGGGGAGCCATAGTAGCCGCATGTCGTATCTCTGAAACCGGAGGTGTTGGTGCAGAAACCACTGAAGGTGCCTGACCCTGATCGGATAACCCGCTAAGATAAGCAAGTACCTGGTTGATCATCTCTGGGTAGGTTGGGGTGGCATTTCCTCATTCTGCCCTTGTTCATTCTCCCCTTCCTCACCCTCTCTTATCACCTCCTCGGTCGGTGGAGGAGTAACCGCCCTAGTATCAGATGGGCTAGGGGCTCGTCCTCTTCCTCTAGAGGACGTCCTCCCACGACCTCTTCCACGGCCTCTTGCCGCTGTTCTCCCTCGAGCCACAGCCCCAGTGGCTGGCTCAGTCGTTTCTTGTCTTTCCGTCGTTGCTGCTGGTGCGGTCGTTGCTCTAGTTCTAACCATCTGCGAAATAGAATGAAGATGGTCAGATACCAATTTGTATCACCTAGATACCAATTGGACTCAAGTAATAGCACGAAAGAAGAATGAAAGAATGGAATTTTCCTAAGTCTTATAGTCTCTCAAAGAAAAGTAAAGGCGTCCCCCTACCGTTCCTTAAGACTCTACTAGACTCGTTCTAGTGTGATGAGACCAATGAACCTAATGCTCTGATACCAAGTTTGTCATGACCCAAATCGGGGACGCGACTGGCACCCACATTCACCCTCTTATGTGAGCGAACCAACCAATCTAAACCTTAACATTTCAATTTATAATAACAAAAATTAGTGCGGAAGACTTAAACTCATAAATAAAACGATTCAAAACTATTATTAATATCCCAAAAATCTGGAAGTCATCATCACAAGAACATCTATCTCAAATTACTAAACTAGGAATGTCTAAGAACAAAAATAACTAAAAAGCTAGTCCATGCCGGAAGTTCAAGGCATCAAGACTTGAAGAAGAAGACCCAGTCCCAGCTAGACGCATTAGCTCACCCTGAATTTCCGATGAAGTGAAGACTGGCTAGATCTACTGTTGAGTTGAAGTTGACGGAACGTTTGCTGCATTACACAAATAACAAAGAAGAAAACATAAAAGTAGGGGGTCAATACAACCACAAGTACTGAGTAGATATCATCGGCCAACTCAAAATAGGGAACAGTATATATCAATAATAATGTAAATCAACTACAATACTCAACATGTAGCAACAACAAGTATTATAATCGTCAATAAATACCATCAAGTTCATCCATGAGGGCTCAAGCCTCAATACCATACTCATTTGGGAATTAAGTTCATTAGATTGAGTATATTTATCTTCTTTCAAGATTCATTATCTCTCTTCCTCTTGTGTCGGTACGTGACACTCTGATCCCCTATCACTATGTGTCGGTACGTGACACTCCGATCCCCTATTCTACGTGTCGGTTCGTGACACCCGATCCCCTATATGTGTCGGTACGTGACACTACGATCCCCTATATGTGTCGGAACGTCACACTGCGATCCCCTACATGTGTCGGTACGTGACACTCCGATCCCTTAATTCTACGTGTCGGTTCGTGACACCCGTCCCACTAATACTATGTGTCGGAACGTGACACTCCGATCCACTAATATCATTCTATTCATTCATCAAGCCTTTTCTATACCAAGGCATCATCAATCCCGTTACTTTAATTCATCAAGCCTTCTTTTATACCAAGGCATCATCATTAATATCATAGATTAAAGTTTCTTTCAAGATTTGGGATTCAATAGCTTTATCATGCTTTGTTTTATCAAAATCACATAATCATAATCATGCAAGCATACAATTTAAGCATATAGTAGGGTTTACAATACTATCAACACATATCATTCACTATTAAGAGTTTTCTACAAATAGTATGAAAACCATAACCTACCTCCACCGAAGAATTGGAATCAACAAGCAATTTCCCAAGCTTTGATATTCTCCTCAACCAATTCGATCGATCAATACTCTCTCTCTCTGTTCTTTCTCTTTTGTTTTATTCAAACCCTCTTTCCTTTACCCTAATTAACATATAATTAAATGTAAAAGAGGACAATAAAACCCCACTAATTAACCCAAAGTTACCTCTTTTATCCCTCAAGGATTTGAGTTATTAATATAAACCCTCAATCTTTATAATTAAGGAAAGAATAGTCCAAAACGTCCCTTAAAACGTGTGAAGAAATCCCATTCTGCCTGGGATTTGCGCAAACCTGTGACGGCCCGTCGTGCCTGCGACGGTCCGTCACGCAGGTCGTCGCAGCCTCCCAAAATCTAGGTGAGCTGTGACGGCCCGTCACCCTGTGACGGTCCGTCCTGCACCTCCGTCCTGACGATCAGAAACTCGTTTCTTATACCAATTCTCAAAAGTTGAAGTTTTTGCAACGGTAACTCACGACGGTTCGTCGTGGATGTGACGGCACGTCCTGCAGGTCCGTCAAAATTTACAGAGAGTCGATTTTCAGTATCAAATTTCAGAATTCTAAGTGTCATGGAACGAAACCTCCACGACGGGCCGTCGTGACTACGACGGTCCGTCGTGACTTCCGTCGTCCCAGCCAGTTTTTCCAGAATTAAAATCTGTTGCTCAAAATGACTAAACAGGTCGTTACATCACTTGTATGAATCTCCCATGTATTCCGAGTGAATTGGTTGAGGTTGTTTCCCTCTGTATTTTGTACTCTCATATTTATAGTGGATTGCTCATCTTCTTTGTGGACGTAGGTCGATTGACCGAACCACGTCAAATCTTTATGTCTTTTGTTATATTTCTCGTTGTCTTCTTACTCGTGCTCTTTCGAGGTTTGCTTTTCTAGCTTCCGCATATACACCTGCTTATTTTTGGTCCTAACATTTCTTCCTAAATTAAATTTTACAGAAATGTAATATAGAGTGGGGTGAGTGGGGGAAATTAGTATTGGACGTTTCTTAGTTGTATTGTTGTGTCCGTATCAATTTATGTGACATGATTTAATTCGAGATTAAAAAGTTTAAAAGAAATAAAAATGTGAAATGTAGTAGAATTTTTAGAGCTTAATGTGATTAAATATTGTTAAAACAATTTATAGAGTTAAAATATGTCATTTTTATTTTAATTTAGTTATTTATTTTTCTCATTATGAGAAATCATAAATAAAAATGATAAATTTCATTAATTTGCACTTTAAGATTTTTTTTTTGAAGGTTTACAAACATGATTGATTACAAAAATAAAAAGGAATAATCTTAAGGATCAATGAGATCAAAATGATTGCAAGAATTATCTATAATAGAGTGAACAATTAATATAGGTCTATAAAAAGACATTCTTTTTGAAATAACCTAAATAAGTAAATATTGCATAACTTAAGAGAAAAAGATGGTAAAAAAATGTGATTATTTAATTAGAGAAATTGGCAGATATATTTAGTTATTAATAATTTACTTTGACTTGTTTAATTTTATCCACTTAATTATTTTTGCATGTGACATTTAATACCTCAAAATTGTTAAATTTGATTGTATAGGTCATGTAACATCTAGTAAATTGAAATAACTAAGAATAATCTAGCAAATCAAGGAATAATTGTTTTTGGAAATAAAAAGAGAAATGTGGAAAATTTACAAATTTTAAAAGTGAGTTTTTGGCCTTTTTTTAGATGGCCATATCTTTCATCTGAGCAGAAACTGATGTGATTTATTTATACGATTGGAAATCCCATGCTAAGATCTTTCTAACGCTGCAGAGTATGAGTTTTATATCGTACGAATGAGTTATGCCTTATGGATGTTATGTTGTTGGATTGAGGAGAATCCAATCAGAATTTTAGTAAGGGTAAAGTAGTTTTTTTCAGCCTACAATTTCCTAATTTGTTTTAAGTGTTTATAATGGGAAAATTTAAGCGTTAAGTCAGTTTTTAGAATTTTGAATACGCTTAGGGCTTGGAAAAAGAGAAGAGAAGAGGAGAAAGAAGAAATAGAAGAAAGAACGCCAAGAATCGTTGCGGATTTCATCATAGGTCATCCCTTTAAGGTATGTCAGACCATTTTAGGTCAGGTCCTTTCACCCACACCCCAATTTGATTCAATTCAACAAGTTAGAGTTTATTGAATGATGAACATGGAAATTCTTAACGAAAAATTATGAATTTCTTGTTGGTTAAATTGCAATTTATCTCTAATACATTGTTTTTGGGTCTAATATATTGGGTAATGAGGTAATTAGTGATCCTAAGTGTTTGTGGTGGGATCCGGGATGTTTAGGAGGTTTAGGGATGAAACAAGGAGAAGAAAAGTCGGAGGATCCCTCTAACAACCCCTTGAGAGCGCGCTTAACAGAGACCCTCAGGGAAGGCTCTGTACGACAGGTCCAGGCGTGCCGCACCAGCTGGAGAACCTCTTACTAGAATCTGTAGGAAAGACTATGGAGCTCCGCGCCTCTTAGAGCGCCAAGATCACTTAGAGACCTTGTTCTTTCTCTATCTTTTCGAACTAGTTCCTAAGTGATGTACCTATCATTCCTAGTTGAGTCCAACACTCTAATGTACATCTAAACATCATTAAATCATCCATAAACATGAGATCATTATCCTTGATCCATAATAAAATTCAAGGGAAGCTAAGATCAAGGTCAATGTAAGTAAAGGCAAGTTCTTAAAGTATTCAAATTTTCTCAAACAATCACTTTAACTTTGTTTTAAGGCTCAAGTTACAGGTTGACCAAAGAGTAAAAAGTTGAGTTCAATTTTCAAAAAGCGATAAGGGAACTAAGTATTCCCTAAGAGTTAAGTTCAAGTGAAATAAATAGTAAGAGTTAAGTTCATCTGTCAAAAAGTTATAAGGGAACACAATATTGCCAAAAGGTTTATAAATATTTTCACATTTAAATTACAAGGAAACTAAGAGTTCCAAAATAATTTTGATTAAGAAAAGGGGAACACTAATTCCAATAGGGATTTTTTAGGGTAAAAAGGGTTGAGAAAATTATCTCAACCCAAAGGAAGTAAGTTATGTTAAAAGCATGAGCTAAAGAATATTTAGGGAGTAGTGTTGAGCACCGATATGGGGATTAGAGTTCATATTAACTTAAGTCTCCATTAAACCATGTACCTACTTTGGGTATTAACAGGTCATACTTTCTAGATGATCAGGTTAATTAAGCTTGTGGATCCACTAAGATAAGTAAGGTCCTATACCAATTGTAAGGTGAAGGATGGTCCTCGACAGCGTGAGGTAAAATTTCTTATCATCACTTAGGCTCCCGTGATGGTTGTCGGTTAGAGAAACTCCCACAGAAAATTATATTACTTTCATATATAAGTAAAGTTGAGTTTATTATTGTTTTATCTTTACTAAGCTAGGTGTTATATATATATATTGCATAGGTTCTTATTGATTTATATTGAGTTCTTTTCTTGTGAGTCAAGCAGAGCCAAGGTAAGTTCTTCCTTAATCCATTTCAAGCATTATAGTTGTGTTTAGCATTCCAACTCGCACACTCGTATATTTATTGTACTAATGCAAAATTGCTTGCATTGTCTTATGATAAAGACAAAGATAACCACGATCAACACACAACACTTTATTGATCCAGTATAAGTTCCAGAGTTGGTGGTGAGCCCCTTACATTTTGGAGGACATCCTTTTGATTACTTTTCTAGTTCTGTTCATTAGGATGTTGTGGGGTTTGTCCCAACATCCATCTAAGTCAATTTAGAGGCTTTATATAAACTTATTAGTTCAGTTTTGGAGTCTCGTGTACTTTGTAATTTCTTATGTTCAAGTGTTGAGACTTAAGTGCCATTTTTTTCCAAAATATCATATTAAGTACTACTTTTAACCATGCTCTGTTTCTTGATTGAATTGAGTTAAGTCTTTCTCTGATTTATGTAAGTCAGGCCAACGGTTTGCTCAAGACCAGTAATGGTCATCGAATGCCAGTCCCTACCAAGTAGTAGGCCTTGATCTTGACAGGTCAGTTAAAAATTCAATTTTATGATTTTATGATTTTTTTTTATAACAAATAGAATTTTTTTAGATATAAGAGATCTGAAAATATCAAGAGATATCATATTTTTTGTATTATAGATACAAAATTCGTACAGTTTAGTCACTTTTATGTAAGGGCGAATATAGAAGGGGCGAAGGTATATTCATTTGAATTTTCATTAAAAATATTTATTTGATATAAATACAAAAATTTCAGTGTTTATATATAAATTTCAAATTCCTCAACATAAATGGCTCTGTACATTGTAAGGCATTTAATTGTCACATGTTTAATTACCATTTTTTAGCAGACAATGAAAAAGTTTGAGATTTTGTAGTAGTATGAATTCTTTATATATATATTCATAAAATATTTTTATCAGTATTGTTATTGTGTACCAAAATATTTTAAAAGAACTAATAAAATAATTAAACATAGCGAAAATTGTGTTGAGTTGGGTCTTGACTGATTATTTGCCACGTTTTGGCTCAATTCATATTGATCCAATCAAATTCAGTTTGAATTGGATGTTGGTCCGTTTTTTATCTTGACACAATATATTTGACTAAAATTGATCTAATGCACTCAATTTTAAAATAGAAGAAAAATTAATGAAACAAATACAGTTATACACGAAAAACTAATAAATAGTTATCCTCTTTTGGATGAGTCGCGATTCATCTAATCAAATGAATATTAGCCTAGAAATTTCTAATGTTACAACTAAATTGTAGATAGTTATGCCTATTTACTATTTTTCTATGAAATAAAAAGATAAGCTATAAATAGTAATTATTCTAGCTTTCACTACTAAAAATACTAATATGATAATTGCATATAAGAAATTAGTTTCACCATATAATTTTCATTTTTATAATAATTAAGTTTTCATCATTTCATTAGATTATATGTTGTGCAATAAAATTAATAACGTTTTTAGTGGAATCTTATAAATTGGCCGAATTATGTTCATTAGGATTAGTACTTGCAATCGATTCAATCACGAAGTTAATGTAGTGTATGATAGGGAAAAGGGAGATTGATTTCGTTTTCTTTCTCAGATAAGCTCGTTGTAAATCCTGGTATGCATGTATATTAATTTTGTTATTAGCATAAATGTTTATGCTATAACATGCCGTATCAGAGCCTGAAACTTGCACTAATGATTTTCACTCATAAAGTAAACTTTATTTTGTTAGCGACGGACCCACATTCATATGTATGGTGCATATACATGTATATCTATCTTTGGCAATGAAAAAGATGTAATTAACTGCTCACATTTAATGAAAGTCGAGTTATTGTTGTGTTAGAGGAATCACTACAAAACTAGGGTTTCAATCTAGTTAAAACCCTTATTTGTTTTTAAGTTTATTGTGATATTTGGGGGGGGGGGGTAAATTTAAAATTTACTAAGTAAACTACCTATAACCGATAGTAGTGTCACATGCAAGTTAGTAGTCAGACAAACAATAGTAGAAAGTTGCTGTAATTATTCACACAAAAGGTTTTATCCTTGTTCGAATTACCAATGCGGTGGGCAGTTAATCCCCCTGGGTTTCAAGGGTTTTCTGTAACGACCTGTTTAGTCGTTTTGAGCAGCAGATTTTATTTCTGGGAAACTGGCTGAGGCAACTGACCCCACGACGGACCGTCACAGGCACGACGGACCGTCGCAGGGTTTCGTTTCGATATACTTAGGAATTCTGAAATTGGGTACTGAAAATCGACTCTCTGAACTTCGTAACGGACTTGCAGGACGGACCGTCAAAGGTGTGACGGACCGTCATAGTATCCTTGGTGAAAAATAGAGTCCTGGCCCTCACGCCGACCTGCGTGACGGACCGTCGCAGTCACGACGGCCCGTCACAGGTTGCGCAAATCCCAGGCAGAATCGGATTTCTTGACACGTTTTAAGGGACGTTTTGGACTATTCTTTCCTTAATTATAGATTTCGTGGGTTTACATTAATAACTCAAATTCTTGAGGGATAAAAGAGGTAACTTTGGATTAAATAGTGGGGTATTTTTGTCATCCTTTACACTTAATTATATGTTAATTAGGGTAAAAGAAAGAGGGTTTGAATAAGAAAATAGAAAGAACAAGAGAGAGAGGGAGTTGAACGAGAAAGAGAGAAAACGAAGAGGATAGCAAAGCTTTGGGGAAAATTCTTGCTTGATCAATTCTTCGGTGGAGGTAGGTTATGGTTTTTACGATATTCGTAGTGAACTCTTAATAGTGAATGATATGTATTGATAGTATTGTAAACCCTGCTATGTGCTTAATTGTATGCTTGCATGTTTGTGATTATGAAATTGTGATAAACTAAGCATGATGAAGCTATTGAATCCTAAATCTTGAAAGAAACCCTAATTCACTTGTTAAATGATGATGCCTTAGTGTAAAAGAAGGCTTGATATATTATATAATGAGATGGATGATGCCTTAGTATAAAAGAAGGCTTGATATATTATATAATGAGATGGATGATGCCTTAGTATAAAAGAAGGCTTGATGAATTAGGGGATCGAGTGCCACGTTCCGGTAGTAGGATAGAATGAGGATCGGAGTGTCACGTTCCGACACCAGGATAGAATATGGATCAGGTGCCACGTTCCGGTACCAGGATAGAAATAGAGGATCGGGTGCCACGTTCCGGTACCAGGATAGAATGAGGATCGGAGTGTCACGTTCCGACACCAGGATAGAATATGGATCGGGTGCCACGTTCCGGTACCAGGATAGAATGAGGATCGGAGTGCCACGTTCCGGCACCAGGATAGAATATGGATTGGAGTGTCACGTTTCGACACCAGGATAGTATATGGAGCGGAGTGTCACGTACCGACACAAGGGGAAGAAAGATAATGAATCTTGAAAGATAATGAATATACTCAATCTAATGAACCCAATTCCCAAATGAGTATGGTATTGAGGCTTGAGTCCTCATGTGTGAACTTAGTGGAAATTGTTAATGATATAGTACTTGTTGTTGCTACATGTTAAGCATCATAGTTGATTTTATAATATTACTTGATATATATTATCTTCTATTTTGAGTTGGCCGATGATATCTACTCAGTACTTGTGGTTGTACTGACCCTACTTGTTGTTTTCTTCTTTGTTATTTGTGGAATGCAGCAAACGTTCCGTCAACTTCAACTCAGCAGTAAATCAAGCCAGTCTTCGTCACACCGGATCTTCAGGGTGAGCTAATGCTTCTAGCTTGGACTGGGTCTTCTTCTTCAAGTCTTGATGCCTTGAACTTCCGGCATGGACTAGCTTTCTATTTGTTTTGTTTTCTTAGATACTATTAGTTAGTAATTTAAGGATAGATGTTCTTGTGATGATGACTTCCAGATTTTGGGGATAAATATAATAGTTTTGAATTGTTTATTAATGAGTTTAAGTCTTCCGCATTATTTTCTGTTGTTATACATCGAATTGTTAAGGTTATATGAAATGGTTCGCTCACATAGGAGGGTAATTGTGGGTGCCAGTCGCGGCCCCGAATTGGGTCGTGACAAACTTGGTATCAGAGCATTAGGTTCGTTGGTCTCATCACACAAGAACGAGTCTAGTAGGGTCTTAAGGAACGGTAGGGGGACGCCTTTACTTTTCTTTGAGAGGCTATAAGACTTTAGGAAAATTCCATTCTTTCATTCTTCTTTCGTGCTACTACTTGAGTCCAATTGGTATCTAGGTGATACAAATTGGTATCTGACCATCTTCACTCTATTTCGCAGATGGTAAGAACTAGAGCAACGACCGCACCAGCAGCAACAATGGCACGGCAAGAAACGTCTGAGCCAGCCACTGGGGCTGTGGCTCGAGGAAGAGCAGCGGTAAGAGGTCGTGGAAGAGGTCGTGGGAGGACGTCCTCTAGAGGAAGAAGACGAGCCCCTAGTCCATCTGACACTAGGGCGGTGACTCCTCCACCGACCGAGGAGGTGATAAGAGAGGGTGAGGAAGGGGAGAATGAACAAGTGCAAAATGAGGAATTGCCACCCCAACCTACCCCAGAGATGATCAATCAGGTTCTTGCTTATCTTAGCGGGATATCTGATCAGGGTCAGGAACCTCCAGTGGTTTCTGCACCAACACCTCCGGTTTCAGAGATACGACATGCGGCTGCTATGGCTCCCCGCATGGATGCATCATTGGAGATAGGCACATTTCCACGTATGACTACTGGGCCTATAATGACAAATGATCAGCATGAACTTTTCAGTAAGTTCTTAAAATTGAAACCTCCAGTCTTCAAGGGTGCAGAATCTGAGGATGCTTACGATTTCATGGTTGATTGTCATGAGCTACTACACAAGATGGGTATCGTAGAACGGTTTGGCGTGGAGTTCGTGAGTTATCAGTTTCAAGGGAACGCCAAAATGTGGTGACGGTCACATGTTGAGTGTCAACCAACAGAGGCACCACCTATGACTTGGGCATCGTTCTCTAGCTTGTTTATGGAAAAGTATATCTCAAGGACTTTGAGAGATAGAAAAAGGGATGAGTTCTTGAGTCTAGAGCAAGGTAGGATGACGGTTAACACATATGAGGCCAAATTCCGTGCATTATCCAGGTATGCCACCCAACTTTGTTTCAGTCCACAAGAACGGATTCGCCGTTTTGTGAAGGGGTTGAGGTCAGAGTTGCGGATTTCAGCCTTACAGGTAGCGGCTATGGCGAAATCCTTCCAAGAGGTGGTAGATTTTGTGATAGAGGTGGAAGGAGTGAAGCCAGATGACTTCTCCACAACATCGACATCAAAGAGGTTTCGAAAGGGAGGTGAGTTCAACGGTTCATATACTAGAGGACAAAGTTCTGGAGGCTACTCAGTTCGACCAATTCAGTCTTCACTACAGACTGTAGTTGGGGGTCCACCTCAGACCAGTCAACACTTCTCTGAGAGGCCGATGCGTGAACCCAGAGAATGTTATGGATGTGGGGAGATTGGACACATTAAGAGGTATTGTCCAAACCAGAGTTACAGAACCCCACTAGCTAGAGGTAGAGGTGCTCATGGTAGAGGCCGCTTTTCTGGAGGACGTGGTGGTCGAGGTAATGGTGGTCACCACAACGGCAGAGGTGATGGGCAAACTGGAGCCACTACGACACAACATGGTAGGGGCAATGGACAGACGGGTTATAGGGCCCATTGTTACGCTTTCCCTGGGAGATCTGAAGCGGAGGCGTCTGATGCTGTTATCACAGGTAATCTTTTGGTTTGTGATTGCATGGCATCTGTATTATTTGACCCTGGCTCCACGTTTTCATATGTATCTTCATCATTTGCTAATGATTTAAATTTACGTTGTGAATTACTTGATATGCCTATTCGTGTTTCTACTCCGGTGGGTGAGTCTGTGGTAGTTGAAAAGGTATATAGGTCTTGTTTGGTGAACTTTGTGGGAAGCAACACTTATGTAGATTTGGTTATCCTAGAAATGGTAGATTTTGATGTAATTATGGGTATGACTTGGCTTTCTCCGCAATTTGCGATCTTGGATTGTAATGCTAAAACGGTGACACAAGCCAAGCCTGGGACAGATCCGTTAGTGTGGGAGGGTGACTACACTTCCAATCCGGTGTGTATCATCTCCTTTATTCGTGCTAAGAAAATGGTTAGTAAAGGGTGTTTAGCTTTCTTGGCACATCTCAAGGATGACACTACCCAAGTACCTTCGATTGAGTCGGTTTCGGTAGTCCGTGAGTTTTTGGATGTGTTCCCTGCAGATCTTCCTGGTATGCCACCAGATAGGGACATTGACTTCTGTATCGATCTTGAACCGGGCACTCGCCCCATTCTATACCCCCTTACAGAATGGCTCCCGCGGAGTTAAGAGAGTTAAAGGCTCAACGTGAAGAGTTGTTGAGCAAAGGCTTCATTAGACCAAGTGCATCTCCTTGGGGTGCTCCGGTTTTGTTTGTGAAGAAGAAGGATGGGAGTTTTCGGATGTGCATAGACTATCGGCAGTTGAACAAGGTAACTATTAAGAACAAGTATCCTCTTCCTCGCATTGATGACTTGTTCGATCAGTTACAAGGTGCTTGTGTCTTCTCTAAGATTGACTTGAGATCCGGTTATCATCAATTGAAAATACGGGCAACGGATGTACCAAAGACTGCTTTTCGAACTAGGTATGGACATTATGAATTTGTGGTGATGTCCTTTGGTCTTACGAATGCCCCTGCTGCGTTCATGAGCTTGATGAATGAGATTTTTAAGCCATATCTTGATCTCTTTGTGATCGTGTTTATTGATGATATACTGATTTATTCTAAAAGCAAGAAGGAACATGAGGAGCATTTGAGAATGGTATTGGAAATGTTGAGGGAGAAAAAGCTTTATGCCAAGTTCTCTAAGTGTGAGTTTTGGCTAGATGCAGTATCCTTCTAGGGGCATGTAGTTTCTAAGGAGGGAGTGATGGTGGATCCTTCTAAGATTGAGACAGTGAAGAATTTGGTAAGACCCACTAATGTGTCAGAAATAAGAAGCTTTGTTGGGTTAGCTAGCTACTACCGCCGATTTGTCAAGGGATTCTCTTCTATTGCTTCCCAACTGACGAACTTGACTAAGCAAAATGTTCCATTTGTGTGGTCGGATGAGTGCGAAGAAAGTTTTCAGAAACTCAAGACTTTGTAGACTACCGCACCTATCCTCACCTTGCCCGTAGAGGGTAAGAATTTCATTGTCTATTGTGATGCATCCTATTCGGGTTTGGGTGCAGTGCTAATGCAAGAGAAGAACGTGATTGCGTATGCTTCAAGACATTAAAAGTGCATGAACGTAACTATCCCACTCATGACTTGGAATTGGCCGCGGTAGTGTTTGCATTAAAGCAATGGAGGCACTATCTATATAGGGTTAGGTGTTAAGTCTATACGGATCATCGTAGTCTACAATATGTCTTTACTCAGAAAGATTTGAACTTGAGACAAAGGAGATGGATGGAACTACCGAAGGACTACGATATCACTATTTTGTATCATCCGGGGAAGGCGAATGTTGTGGCAGATGCCTTATGTAGAAAGGCGGGAAGCATGGGAAGTCTAGCCCATTTGCAAGCTTCTAGACGCCCATTGGCTAGAGAGGTGCAGATTCGGGCTAATGACCTTATGAGGTTAGAAGTAAATGAGAAGGGAGGATTGTTAGCTTGTGTGGAGGCAAGATCCTCCTTCCTTGAAAAGATTAAGGGGAAGCAGTTTGATGATGATAAATTGATCCGGATTCGAGATAAAGTGTTGCAAGGAGAGGCTAAAGAAGCAACAATCGATGAGGAAGGTGTTTTGAGGATTAAGGGAAGGGTATGTGTACCCCGCATCGATGATTTGATCAACACTATTTTGACAGAGGCTTATAGTTCCGGATATTCTATACATCCTGGTGCAACCAAGATGTAACGTGACCAAAAGCAACACTTCTGGTTGAGTAGAATGAAGCGTGATATTGTTGACTTTATTGCCAAGTGTCCAAACTGTCAACAAGTGAAATATGAACACCAAAGGCCCGGAGGAACACTTCAGAGAATGCCCATTCCTGAATGGAAGTGGGAGAGAATCGCAATGGACTTTGTGGTTGGTCTTCCAAAGACAATGGGTAAGTATGACTCCATTTGGGTGATTCTTTATAGGTTAACTAAGTCTGCTCATTTTATTCTGGTAAAGGTGACTTACAATGCAGAGAAGTTAGCCAAGATCTATATCTCAGAAATCGTTCGATTGCATGGGGTTCCACTATCCATCATATCAGATAGAGGTACGCAGTTTACTTCTAAGTTTTGGAAAACATTGCATGCTGAGTTGGGTACTAGGTTAGACCTTAGCAATGCATTTCACCCTCAGACCGATGATCAGTCTGAGCGAACGATTCAAGTGTTAGAGGATATGCTTCGTGCTTGTGTGATAGAATTTGGTGGTCATTGGGATAACTTCTTACCTTTGGCAAAGTTTTCATACAATAATAGCTATCACTCCAGTATTGATATGGCTCCATTTGAAGAATTGTATGGGAGGAGGTGTAGATCTCCCATTGGTTGGTTTGATGCATTTGAGGTTAGACCTTGGGGTACTGATCTTTTGAGGGATTCATTAGAGAAAGTGAAGTCTATTCAAGAAAAGCTTCTAGCGGCGCAAAGTAGGCAAAAAGAATAAGCAGATCGAAAGGTTAGAGACTTAGAGTTCATGGAGGGTGAACAAGTCTTGTTGAAAGTTTCGCCAATGAAAGGGGTGATGCGGTTTGGCAAAAGAGGTAAGCTAAGTCCAAGGTATATTGGACCATTTGAGGTACTAAAGCGAATAGGAGAGGTGGCTTATGAATTAGCCTTGCCTCCAGGGCTGTCCGGAGTACATCCGGTATTTCATGTGTCCATGTTGAAAAGATACCATGGAGATGGAAACTACATCATCCGTTGGGATTCAGTTTTGTTTGATGAGAACTTGACTTATGAAGAGGAACCGGTTGCTATATTAGATAGAGAAGTTCGCAAGTTGAGGTCGAGAGAGATTGCATCCATCAAAGTTCAATGGAAGAATCGACCGGTTGAAGAGGCTACTTGGGAGAAGGAGGCAGATATGCAAGAAAAATACCCACATCTGTTTACAGATTCAGGTACTTCCTTCCGCCCTTGTTTTTCTTCTTTTGATCGTTCGAGGACGAACGATGGGTAAATTGGTATCTATTGTAACGACCTGTTTAGTCGTTTTGAGCAGCAGATTTTATTTCTGGGAAACTGGTTGAGGCAACGGACCCCACGACGGACCGTCACAGGCACGACGGACCGTCGCAGGGTCTCGTTTCGATATACTTAGTAATTCTGAAATTGGGTACTGAAAATCGACTCTCTGAACTTCGTAACGGACTTGCAGGATGGACCGTCACAGGTGTGACGGACCGTCACAATATCCTTGGTGAAAAATAGAGTCCTGGCCCTCACGACGACCTGCGTGACGGACCGTCGCAGTCACGACGGCCCGTCACAGGTTGCGCAAATCCCAGGCAGAATCGGATTTCTTGACACGTATTAAGGGACGTTTTGGACTATTCTTTCCTTAATTATAGATTTCGTGGGTTTACATTAATAACTCAAATTCTTGAGGGATAAAAGAGGTAACTTTGGATTAATTAGTGGGGTATTATTGTCATCCTTTACACTTAATTATATGTTAATTAGGGTAAAAGAAAGAGGGTTTGAATAAGAAAATAGAAAGAACAAGAGAGAGAGGGAGTTGAACGAGAAAGAGAGAAAACGAAGAGGATAGCAACGCTTTGGGGAAAATTCTTGCTTGATCAATTCTTCGGTGGAGGTAGGTTATGGTTTTTACGATATTTGTAGTGAACTCTTAATAGTGAATGATATGTATTGATAGTATTGTAAACCCTGCTATGTGCTTAATTGTATGCTTGCATGTTTGTGATTATGAAATTGTGATAAACTAAGCATGATGAAGCTATTGAATCCTAAATCTTGAAAGAAACCCTAATTCACTGGGTAAATGATGATGCCTTAGTGTAAAAGAAGGCTTGATATATTATATAATGAGATGGATGATGCCTTAGTATAAAAGAAGGCTTGATATATTATATAATGAGATGGATGATGCCTTAGTATAAAAGAAGGCTTGATATATTATATAATGAGATGGATGATGCCTTAGTATAAAAGAAGGCTTGATGAATTAGGGGATCGGGTGCCACGTTCTGGTACCAGGACAGAATGAGGATCGGAGTGTCACGTTCCGATGCCAGGATAGAATATGGATCGGGTGCCACGTTCCGGTACAAGGATAGAAATAGAGGATCGGGTGCCACGTTCCGGTACCAAGATAGAATGAGGATCGGAGTGTCACGTTCCGACACCAGGATAGAATATGGATCGGGTGCCACGTTCCGGTACCAGGATAGAATGAGGATCGGAGTGCCACGTTCCGGCACCAGGATAGAATATGGATCGGAGTGTCACGTTCCGAGACCAGGATAGTATATGGAGCGGAGTGTCACGTATCGACACAAGGGGAAGAAAGATAATGAATCTTGAAAGATAATGAATATACTCAATCTAATGAACCAATTTCCCAAATGAGTATGGTATTGAGGCTTGAGTCCTCATGTGTGAACTTAGTGGAAATTGTTAATGATATAGTACTTGTTGTTGCTACATGTTAAGCATCATAGTTGATTTTATAATATTACTTGATATATATTATCTTCTATTTTGAGTTGGCCGATGATATCTACTCAGTACTTGTGGTTGTACTGACCCCTACTTGTTGTTTTCTTCTTTGTTATTTGTGGAATGCAGCAAACGTTCCGTCAACTTCAACTCAGCAGTAAATCAAGCCAGTCTTCGTCACACCGGATCTTCAGGGTGAGCTAATGCTTCTAGCTTTGACTGGGTCTTCTTCTTCAAGTCTTGATGCCTTGAACTTCCGGCATGGACTAGCTTTCTATTTGTTTTGTTTTCTTAGATACTCTTAGTTAGTAATTTGAGGATAGATGTTCTTGTGATGATGACTTCCAGATTTTGGGGATAAATATAATAGTTTTTAATTGTTTATTAATGAGTTTAAGTCTTCCGCATTATTTTCTGTTGTTATACATCGAATTGTTATGGTTATATGAAATGGTTCGCTCACATAGGAGGGTAATTGTGGGTGCCAGTCGCGGCCACTAATTGGGTCGTGACATTTTCATTAAGCTATTCGAAGATATATCCTAATCATTAAAGAAATTTGAAACGTTATCCTGTCTATATATGAAAATCTTATTTCTACCTTGACACTAATTCAACTTTTATACCTACAGTCAAATTATTTATTTTCTCTTTTCTTTTAATTTTATCGCTCAAGTGCTTAAAAAAATTTATGAAAGACAAAAGAAAAATGTTTGCTAAGCTCAAGCGAAGTTGCGTATTTCACACTAAAAAACTGGGTCAATTTGTGTAGATGATGATTTGAGATCTTGTAAGGAAAAACACAAGGGATTTATCTCAAACAAGGATCAATTTATGGGGTCCTTGATTGAGCCGATTCAGTTGATCTGTATCCATGAAGTAAATTGTTTCTTCTTCTTTCCTTTTGATGGTGTGATCATTTCCTTGTATGATCCACATACTTCCCATCTTATGGGTTGATTCATGGATTTTCCTTTGTTGATTATTTGGTTGTGATCTCTGCCATGTGTGTGAGTATTTTGCTTCATTTAAATTTTCTCCATGTGTCGATTGACCATATATTCCTTTCCTTCTTTTGTCCATTAGATTTGAGTCTTGCCTTTCCAATGCTTTTCTGCAACTTCAAGCCAATATTCTTTTCTTCTTGAAGTCATTTATATTGATGATTTCCTTTTTGAATTTGTGATGTACGAAAATTAATATCAACGCCTTAAGTGTTTATTTTCAAAATCAACTAACTCTAAGGAGTTACCAATCTGCCCCTTCTTATAATTAAAAGATAAATCACAATATTAATAATAATCCTGATAGTCAATTTTACTTAAAGTTAGTTGGACTTCCCAGGGGTTTCATGTCTTAGTTAATCGATGCATGCAACTCTCCCTCTTTTATCTCCCCCTGTCTCACATAGGAGCAAGAATGATAGATTGGATTTCGTCCCCTTTGTCATAATATAAAAGACTAGACAAAACTATACTACATATAAGCAAGGAAAACAGATAACAGAGTAGTGTAATATTCAGAGAGACAAAAAAACAGTAGTCCAAGAGATATAGAGGTACGTGCCCCTATTGGAAGTTAGTGCAAAATGTAAAGGTCAGTTAGTAGAGTTAATGCCCACCTCAAAAGTACTTGAGGGAGTAAATCACTTTCTCATAGAAGGTGTTGTAAGAAAGTTCCACATTTCGCGAAACACTGGAGTATTAGGTCTGAATTGTAACAGCAAGCTCATTGCTGGAGGAGTTGACTCCACTTTTGAGAGAGCAAACATGTTGGATTAACCGATTTACCATTAAGATGCCTTCATGCTTGATCATTGTCATGGAAATCCACTAATTACTGATATAAGCGCTAAAATTATTCTGTAAATTCCACAACATCATGAAGGGTTTCCAAGTATTGTTCTACAACTTAGAGTCTAGTTTTGACATCTACATTGTTGTGCAATAAATGACCGGCAGAATCCGCTGAGATTTTTGAGGGTTAGGGAGTGTCTGCCCGAGCTTTGACCGAGTTTTTTTTACCCACTTTTCACCAACTTGCACATACCCTGTACTAGAAAAAGTATGAAAATCATAAGTTGCATTTATAATAGAGGGGGTAAACAAAGAAAGATCCACAAGGCGGTCCACAATATTCCTCGAGATGATCAAGCCAGAGGGCAGACTTGACGATGAATTCAAGTCTTGAGAACTTCCCAAAATGTATGCCTTGTACCATTCAGCCCAGTTGATGCACTGCTTTTAAAGAAGGAACTAGGGAACAAATACATTACGAGTAGAAATATTACTCAAGGAACCCTTCTGGAATAAGAGTTGTGTCCACGATATGTGCGAGTACGATACTGAAAACATAGTATAAAGGCCTAAAGTCAGAAATGTAATAGTCAGGTTAAGCCACGACTTTCTTTGCACTTTTAAGAGAAATTTCAAAGACATTAGGTCATGTTTTTTTCATGTACGAAATAAACCCAAATAACTTAGTACCAAACAACATCTTCGAATAACTTTTCATTGATAATGAATTGCATAACCAGCACCAACAACTGTATCTCACTACTCTTAGGTGAGATGGGGAGATTCCCATAAAGCAGGTGAACCGCTTCGTTAAAAATCTCAAGACCACACAAAGTAAAACAGGAGACAGTTTATGAGCTTTGAGATAGAAGCTTACCGGGAAGTGAGAGTACTTTAATTGACTGAGATCTTAAACTTGATCGGGAGCAATAGGGCGAATTTTAATTGACTGAGATTCTGCTTCTATTCGATACCCTAGTATCGTTGCATATCTGCGTTGGAGAGAGATCCAATAACATAGAGATAAGGCTTCTTTGATGCTTTCTGATAAGTAGTAGAATCTCTCTTCTTTGAGGACTCAGACGAAGTATCCATCAATCTTACGGAGAATCAGAAGAGAGAGAGAGAGAGATGGTGTCTACTTCGAAAGAACTCAAAGCAACAAAGGATTTATTTGAGGTCATGGGGCGAGTATTTGTCATGGTGAGATGAAGTGTATAAGGGAGAGAGGAAAGAATAAATAAAAACAAAAAAAGATGAGGGAAAAGAAAGGGGATCAGATGAGAAAGGGAAAGGGAAGGGGATTTGACAGGAAGAAGGAGAAGCGGAAGAGACGGCAGCGGGTCATAATTACAGAACAAAAAATGAGAAAACACGTTATTTGCATAAGGAAATAAAATAAATAAACAGTAAAGTCCAATGGATTAGTCAACACATTTAATGCAAATACGATCTCTGAGAGAGCAATATCTTTCCTCAAGAAGAGGTTTAGTAAAAATATCAGCTAATTGATTTTTAGAGTCTACAAATTCGAGTAAAAAATCACAATTTTCAAAGTAATCACAAATAAAATGATGATTTATGTGAATATGCTTAGCCCTAGATGATGCACAATATATTTTGAAAGACGGAAGTATTATCATATATAATCATTACAGCTTCATAGGAAAGATTATAATCCAGTAATTGATGCATCGTCCATAAAATTTGAGTACCACAATTTCCAACCACTAATTATTCGAATTTTGTGGTGGATAAGGCAACCGAAACTTCTTTCTCTCTATGCCATGAGACTAGAGAATGCCCCAAGATTGGCAAGTTTCCACTAGTGTTTTTTGGTTGTTTTTGTCACTTGCAAAGTCAGCATTTGAATAACCAATTTAATCAAAATGAGTAGACTTAGAATACCATAATCTCGGCTCTGTGGTTCCAATGAGGTAGCGAATGATTCGTTTTACTACCACGAGATGTGATTCGTTTGGAGCAGCTTGAAATCGTGCAGACATGCATATACTATATATTATAAAGGGTCGACTGGATGTTATATATAGTAATGAGCCAACTATCTCTCTATGCATCTTTTTATCCACGTGTTTTCCAGATGCATCAATTTCAAGAAACGTTGACTAACTCATTGGGGTACCAAAGACTTTGCCCTTTTTACGTCCAAACTTCATAATAAATTCCTTGGTGTACTTTGCTTGACTAATGAATGTTCCATTAGTTTAATGGTTAATTTGAAATAAGAGATTGAATTTGAATTTTCACAAAAGACACATTTCAAATTCTACTTTCATTAGATTTTCAAAATTCTCGCGTAATGAAGGACTAGAACTTCCAAAAATAATATAATCAACATATATTTAAACTATAAGAATGAATAAACCAGATCTATGAATGAAGGGACTTGTGTAAATTTTCCCCCTTTGGAAATTATTTTTCAGTAAAAACGAACTCAATCTTTCATACCAAACTTTTGGAACTTATTTTAGTCTGCAAAGATCCTTGGAAAGTTTGTAAACAAAATAAGGACAGAAAGGATTTTAAAAACCGGGGGTTATTTGATGATAACTTCTTCTCTTATAAAATCATTTAAACACACTTTTCACATCCATTTGAAATAGTATAAAAAACTTGAAAGACTCATAAGAGAGTAGAATTCAAATAGATTCTAAAATTGCCACAAGTTAAAAGGTATCCTCGTATTCAGTACAAAATTTTTGTGAGTAGCCTTGAGCAACCTTATCTACGGAGCTGCTTGGTCGCCATGGCAAAACAAACTATTTAAAAGGTTAAACAAGCCTCAGACAAGGAAAACTCCAATTTTCCCAAATGTCGTGTACTATAGTCCACTATCTTTTTTGATGATCCAGAATTTCGAGATATTCAAGATTACACTCAAGTAATGTCAATAATTGCTACGTTAGCAGATCCAAAAACATCGATATATATTGTGGAGTTAGGATTTTGGTAAGATTGATCATTGATTTCAGTTCTTCATTATATTTCTAAGAATCTTGCAGCACATATGAACAATGATTCAGAAATATCTAAGAGATTGGCCTGGTCTATTGATATTTTGAAGAAAAGTTCACAAGAATCATAAAAATAGATTACAATTATGTGAATCTTTAAATTCTGTTACAACCAAATTAGGTTTTCTCTGCTTTTAATCAAAGTTTTGTTGTGGCTATTTGTTTATGAGATAGGATTGTCTTACACTATACCAAAATTCAATTTTGACATCTAAATTTTTCTTCTACTATTTGGTTCCTATATCATGTCCTACCTCCCGTGGGAGCTAGTCATCAACAAAATAACAATTTTTTTCTTAATCTTCGTATCAATAAATTCTCTTGGGTATCTTATTTTTACTAATGAGGTATCCAAAATAAAAACATACAATAGAAAGTGTAGAAGAATATTTTGTTTTTATAAAATCAGGATTAATATTCAAAATAAAGTGAGGAAATGCAGTTCAAATATAGTACTATATAATTGTATAAAATGTCATGTTTATAACAAAGAATTTATGCCAGACTGCGTTCTTGAAGGGTGTAAGCGATCACATAATGGTATAAGAAACATATATGGGTTATTACAAATGATGCTTCATCAAAATCAATATTAGAAAGTAACATGACTATGATGAAACTAGATATTCCTACTCCACTGGATGATGATGAGATTTCTCAAATTCAGCATTTTGCAGGTTATCACATTAATTACTTGGATGAGATTGTCGCTAAAGTTTAAAGGACTCATGAATCATAGGTAAGCTTTTGTTTATTTTTCTGATTTCAACTTACACGTATGAATCCACGGTAGTTGATTGTAATACATAACATTCTTAATTCTTTCCTCGGATCCTACTACTAAGAAGGATGTTCACTTCTTAATATATAGTTTATAATGCATCAAATTCAGGTATATAATAAAAAAACACGTGAAAAGAAAAAGAGGTATAATATAACCATAACCAATTTTCGTAGGGAAATCAAGTGGTTGATATTATACTCCAAATTAGTTTGCCTTTTCGTAACTTTTAACATTAGTCAGTTTTGTTGTAATACATTCCCCTCATTTATGTTTTCTTAATATATCAATTGATTTATTCTCATCAATCAAAAAAGAAAGATGAGCAGATTTCACCTTAGTTTCTTAAAGTAATATTCATGCCACAACATTTGACTTTTGTTTTTTAAAGTCATCTATATAACTAAAAAATTTATGAGGTTATTTGCAGTAGGTTTAAAAGTAAGAAGTCA